>OZ014566.1:6637250-7237250 GCA_963966155.1 Clivina fossor
CTAGCAAATTAAAACTAAAACCAAATTATATAACTTTTTATTCCCTATCTGAAAGTATTCTAAGTATTTCTCCGAATTTTACTTCGGAAAGAAGTATTCTGCATATTATAGATATTCCATGTTATTGCCCTATATCAATCTGGTAAACAAACACCCTGTATATAGTACATATTAGTGCTGCCAATATTTGAAAAAAAGAAAATTCGGATATCCGATTCTCAGATAACTTGAGATCCGGATCCAATATCCGGACCTAAAGGCTACGACTATTGTCTGAAAATCTAAGGATCTCTGTCCGGTTTTAATTTTAATTTCAAAAATTTATAAATTTTACGATCTAGTTATTTATTTCGTTACTTAGTAACTTGTTTCTATGTTTTTGTTTATTTACTGTAAATGTCATTTGTATCATTTTTCCTGTTGAAGACGTACCTTGAGTTCGTCGAAATATCGATTATTATTTAATATTAATATAGAACTACAATATAAAGCTGTTTTATTTTAGTAATCTAGATTTAAGGAAATTTCTTACCGTGATTGTACAATTGATGTTTGGATCTTTGTGATCATATTGTACATTATAGAAGGTAAATTCACCTCAATGACGTAACGATGCGAAAATTATTATGTAGATTTTGGGTTTTAGTTGATCCTGATTTGCATAGTTTTGGGTTAGATATATATATATATATATATATATATATATATATATATATATATATATATATATATATATATATCCTACCCCTACACGAATGAATAAATATAAATGATTCACTCCGGCTTCCTAATGCTTTTTGACGATTTCACTTAATTTATTTTTGTTAATAAGTCAATCGTATTCTATTAATTCATATTTGAATTATTTGCATATTTTATCGTCAGTTACAAATCAGTCTTATGCATATTTATATTTTGTTTTATCTATATATTTTATAGAAATTGTAAATTTTGTATTTCAATATATAAATATTCAAAATATGAAATTGAAATTTATTTCTATGTTAGATATATGTGAGGTGATTGTTATAGTATAACATATTTTTAAAATGTCAGATATATTCTCAATTATTATTTTAATTTTTATTGATTTTAAATTAAAATAATATAATGAAAAACAATTTTAGAAATTTTTACAAATTTTTTGCTAATTTTTTTTTTTATGGTATAGTATCAAACATAGTGAAAAATCTTTCAGAACTTATTGTAGTTATGTATTAATATAATAATTGACGTTTCGCTGTACTCACTGTACATTCTCATTAGAAAAAATTATACAAATGATATTTACAGTAAATAAACAGAACATAGGTAACAAAATAAGTAATTAGATCATAAAATTTATAAATTTTACTTGATCAGTATTCACACCAGTAAATTTTTGAATTATTATTCAACAGTTTTGACCGATCAAAATTTTGCGCTGTTGCTATATATATATTAGGGTGTTCGTAAAAAAAAATTCCAGTATGGCTGAAATCGATAATTTTACATCGAAACAACATCAGAAATACTATTTTTTGCTTGTTTTTATGAAAGTACCAGGTTTCTCTACGCAAATGAAATTTTCGGAAAACGCGTGTTAATACATACGCGATATAAACGATATATGTATTTGCATGCCTTTTTTGAAAATTTCATTTGTGTAGAGGAACCTGTTACTTTCGTAAAAACAAGCAAAAAATTGTATTTCTGATATTGTTTTGATCTTAAATTATCGATAGCCTTATTGGCAAAATGTTTGTATGTATGTATATATATATATATACACACATACATAATCACGCCATGTACCCAACAGGGTGTGGCATAAACTCTTTTCATCATTCCGTAATCAGTCTTCTCCAAACATTCCTATCCAAACAAGCAAATTTAGCTTCATTCACATTTATAATTCCTCTCATACATGCTTTTTTATTTTTACTACTTAGAAACTTTCGCTAACGTAAAACACTCTCAATCATACCACTCCAACTACTCATCGGACGTCTACGCAAACGTATACCATCAATGTTGTAGTTATTTTGAACTAGCTAAGAATGGAAGAAAATGGACATTTTAAACAGTGATTCTTTTTTGTTGCGAAGAGAAAATGAAAAGATTATTTTACTCAATAAAAGTTAATAAATTTTAAATGTTCTAGAATAAATGTTAGCCGAGGCAGTTGTTGAATATTTACTAAATCGGTTTTTTATTTAAATTTATGTTCTACGTTGTATTGCAGTTTCAGTAAGTACTGAATCAGTTTTTTTTTTTAACGAAGAAAAAAAAAATTAAGAAATGCAAATTTATAATATTCTCTTTGCCATTTTTATTCAATACATCACTAAATTATTTGCATAATTAACAAAACATTGGACCAAACAAATTTACATTGTAAATTTATTACATCATTCATTCTGCAGATTTCTTGTCAATAATAGGTTTTGTATTAAAATTTATTTATAATCAACGTTTCGACAAAACACAACTAGTTTTGAAAGATTCTTTATTATGTTAATATTTTTTACATTATTAGTACATTTTATATCAATAAAATAGAATGATAAGACAATTATTTTATTAAATTTTATTGATTTTATAATAGCAAATTATTAAAATAAACATTAAGATAAAATAAGCATTAATTATTAAAAGCTTAGTCAGCGATCTAATGATACAGAATATTTAAAGTATCACTGTAGCGCTTAATTACATATAAAATTCATTGCAACATTTCCCACAACTTTTGAGCGCATATTAAAAACATTTACACAAGTTTCATTCAAGTTTTCATTTTGCTATAGTCGTATTAAAAACGATTTAAAATCTTTTTGCAAATCGTTTTACGCTTTATAAATGTTCATTTAGTTTATTTTTGCCTGTGAAGTTTATTTCGTAGAGGTTTTATCCTTTACTCGGGAATGTAATTGTATAAATTTTAATCCTATTGGGAAATCATTTTTGAAGAAAATAAATTATCGCGCGAATTTTGAGGTTAACAAATCTCTTGCGAGATAAAAAGTAGCAAGTAATTTTGTTCCGAATTAATCTTTTCGCAATACAATGGCATCACGGCCTTTATTAAAGGGCGCATTAGATTGTAATAATTTCTGTGTCGTATTTTAGAAATTGTATATTATATCGCTCGCGTTTTATTGCGTGTAAGAAGAAAACCGGAATTAATAACTGTTCATTTGGCGTATGACCTTAAATATAATTAAATTGGCATATTTTAATTAACTCTAATTATGTGTATTAATACTAAGCCGAACTGGGGCTTATAGTAAACATAATGAATGTGAAATTATCACAGTACATATTTTTTTTTTTCTAGCTGGCTTAGGATGTATGAAAGATAATTTGTAATGAAACAAATTTAAAATAATGAGTAACCTCAAGAAATTTAAGTTTTATTAACATCTTTCAGAATTTATTATATAAAACAAAACTGCTTTAGATTCAAGTTTTGTATTAAAATTTATTTATAATTAACGTTTCGACGAAAGTCAACGCTCGTCTTCATCAGGAAAAACAAACTCATTCAAAAATATTTTATATTGATAGTTTGTATTAGTATTTTCCTGATGACGAGGAGCGTTGAGTTTCGTCGAAACGTCAATTATAAATAACTTTTAATACAGAACTTGAACCTAAAACAGTTTTATTAATGACATAGTAAATTTACAAGTGCAAATTTAAAAGTTACTGTAGAAAAATAAAATAAGATAGTTTAATTATTTTTTCATCATTGTCATCATTATGTTACTAGTTCAATAATGATATTATTATACAGCACTTAGTTACTATATAGGACACTTGTGGCAGCACCATAACTACAACGTCAAGTGTATTTAATCTGATATCTTCGGCGATCATGTTGACAAACTATTAAGTCAAGTTAAGTTAATTGACAACTGCATTGTTTATTTTCGCTTGAATTGTTTTTGATATATCAAAGTAAAAAATTGTATGACACACTTAAATCTTTAACATTTTATTTGAATATTTATATTGATTTTATTATTTATTTCTGATGTGTATCATTTCTTTAATCAACCGTTTTATAATTGTTGGTTTCTTTGTCTAAAATTTTATGTAAATTAAAATTAAAATGATGTTGTTTGTAACATAGAAAAAAATCTTTCAGAACTCATTATATTAAAATAAAACTGCTTTAGATTAATAATATTAGTATATTTGTAATATTTATCTGTAATAATATTTATTTAAATCGACGTTTCGACGATATTCAACATCCGTCTTTATCAGGTTAAATGATACAAATGATATTACAGTAAATAATAATAAAGATACTCATGATATAAAATTTGAAGATACTGTAATAATTGCTAGACCAATCAATATTAACAGCAGATTGATAAGAGAAGCAATAGAAATTTATAAAAAAAAGATAACAGCAATTACTGTGAAGGGACACTGAGCTAAATAAAATTTGACTTCCATTAATTAAAAATCTATAAATTGTATGATCTAGTTACTTATTTGGTTACCTAGTAACTTGTTTCTGTGTTTGGTTATTTACTGTAATGTCATTTGTATCATTTATCCTGATGAAAACGGACATTGAGTTTCGTCGAAACGTTGATTTTAAATAAATATTAATACAGAACTTTAACTTAAAGTAGTTTTATTTTGATGTTGTTTTTTTACGCTGTGTTTTGGAATAGGTTTTTCTTCTAAATATTTACAATCTAATTTATATTTGTTGTAATCGTTTTTTATTTTAACTATAGTTAGTGCAACCAACTATAAGTGACGCGTAAATTTTTTGTTTAACTAATAATAAAAACAAACTTTAATCCAAGCCTGCTTAATTTAGTTCAAAAGCAATAAGTCAAAAGTCAATTGAAGCAAAGCAGAAAGCCATTGTGACCAATTGTCCATCACAGATCCTAATCAATAGCCTGCCTGCCAACTGTATTGTACCAAAAATGTTTCGAAGCTTTACACACGTACAAAACCACACACACATTGACAAAGACAGACTTGTGCCATAGCATCCGAAATCTTGCTCCGGCTCATCTGAGTTTCCAACAAGGTCGAAAATTCTATATTAGTACACTTGCAAGAGTTACCTAGTGTGTATGTGTGCTTTGTGCTATTCTGCCAACCAAAGCTGGCTCTGGTGCCCGTTCCGCGTACACTCTATACGACACGGTGGGGAGCTTTAGCCCGCTACTGTGCCTGGCGAGCTTTAAGCGCCTAGCTCCTAATAGATAGGGAAGGATGGGGGGTGCGGGGGGCTAAAGCACAGCTTTGCCAAGCTAACAGCATTACGCGCTGTGTCTGAAACAATTCCTACCACACGTGGTATCTACCTGGTCTATAAACATTTTCGGTATTTGTCTATTCGATTCTGTTTTTGTTATTTGTTACGTTGTAAAAACAGTTTTTTTTTTGTTTTGTTTCGGTAGTGAAACATTTGGAATGTACAGTAAATAAGTTAGGCATGTTGTCGAAAGAATCACTATACAGGGTGATTTATGACATCGGGGAAAAACTACACCGGATGATTCCTATGAGTAATCTAAATAAGAAACTTCAAATAAACATATGTCCGAAAATGCTTTCTAACGGAACTGTAGCCGTTAGAAATTTATCACATGTAACATCAATCGCGTTAGCCTTATTTATTATATCAGGAAAAAACAAACAAGTCATAAACTTGTGAATAATTGTAAAATTACTGATTGATTTTCTAACATTTTGTTTAAACACTATTAAACCAATTTACTAGTTTATACATTTTCGTACACACATAAATAAATATTTAATAAACAATTTAAAAAAAAATTAAAAATCCAAGACAAATTTTATCGGGACGCATTAAGTCATAGCTAATAAATTGGTTTACTAGTGTTTAAACAAAATGTTAGAAAATCAATCAGTAATTTTACAATCATTCAGAAGTTTATTACTTGTTTTTTTTTTGATATAATAAATAAGGCTAACGCGATTGATGTTACATGTAATAAACTTCCAACGGCTATAGTTCCGTTAGAAAGCATTTTCGGACATATGTTTATTTGAAGTTTTTTTATTTAGATTACTCATAGGAATCATCCGGTGTAGTTTTTCCCCGACGTCATAAATCACCCAGTATATATCATCCTTTTTTTATAAATTGCTATAGAAATAGAAATTTATAAATAGAAATATTATTTATAAATTTTTAATTAATGGAAGCCAAATTTTATTTAACTTAGAGCCTTCACAGTGATTGATATTATAATTTGGTCTTATTTTAATATAATGAGTTCTGAAAGATTTTTTTATTCTATTAAATACCAATTTTATGTTAGTAACTTTATTATTATAAACTTTGTCTATAAAACTATGAAGCATATATGTACGGCTTCTAAAATATGTTAAAATATCTAAAAATGAATTTTACACAGAAAACGATCGGTTGCTTATTAAAATGTACAAGTAACAAAGTTTAGTTTCGAAAAGTTTTTGACAGATGTTTAATAATTAATTAGACTTTGTGGCTGATAAAGAAACTTTTTCGTTTAATGTCTAAATTTAACACAATATTTTATGCTTGTTACATATATCTTGTTTAAAATAATAAATTTATTCTAATTGGATATAATCCTCAAATTATACAGGATTAGTGATGGGGTAGTTCATTCGATTATGAAAATTATTCGAAATATTTCAAATTAAAATCATTCGTATGATGAACAAACAAAAAGTGGCAGATTTTCATAAAAATATACAAGCTATAGATTATAAAATTGAAAGACAACTTTAAAACTAAAATTTTTTTAATTATTCGAAATCAGAGTCAGCCAACCTAACCAAGTAGCTAATAATCAAGGAACTATAAAAGAGAAACTAGAGATAGATATATTATTCATGCAATTTTTACTAATTTCTTCACTAGATGGTGTTATATAACTACTTGTACTTCTGACACCATTATCAAATTGTGTTTTTAAATTTGAAAATATGTATTCTAAATAATAAAAATACTTGATAAAGTTATTTGAAGTAATAATACATATAGAATTGCTATTACAAGGTCGGTTTTATGTTTAACTAAGTTTTCGCATAAGATTACCATTAAACAATTGAACTAGAATACTTGAAAACCGAGCTTTTAATCTTAGTCATAATGTTTATGGAGCTTTCTGCTAGCTGCATAACAAATGAATGTAGTCATATGCAGTATAATAAATTTGGAATAAATTCTCTAAACCACAAATATAATTTAACAAAATTATGCTTATTACATATTTAGGTATCTAAGCTTTTATTATCTGTAGCATATTTTTAACAAATTGAACAATTTGTTATTAATTTGGAAGAATGTTTTATTCATACACATATTTGTTAATTTAATATACTCTAAAATTTTGACTAATTTACGTTTGTTAAATTTTAATAATTTCTTTAAAAATAAATTTTTTTTAAGGGTCCTTTTTTATTCAAAATATTTTATTATATTTTTACCTAAATTTATTTTCTGAAATCTTTTTAGACTAGTCGTATGTTCCTTGTATGTTCTATATAATTTAAGGTGAACATTTTTACTTGTGAATTATCATTTTATAGTAAAAAATCTTTCAGAACTCATTATATTAAATAATACAGCTTTAGGTTGTAGTTCTGTATTAATATTTATTAATAATCGTACATTTCAACGCACATTTTCATCAGGAAAAATGATACAAATGACATTTACTCGTACAGTAAATAAACAGAACATAGGAACAAGTTACTAGATAAAAGATTAGAAAATGATCTACTGTGGCGAAATTTAAATAAAAATAATATTATAATATTAATTTTATAATATTATTTTTATTTAAGTTACTAGATCATAAAATAAGTAACTAGATTATTATATTTATAAATTATTAATTAAAGGAAGCCAAATTTTATTTAAATCAGTATGTTCAAAGTGATTGATGTTACCTTTTTCTTTATAAATTTCTATTGCTTCTCTTATCAATCTACTGTTAATATTACAATTATTACAGTGTCTTCGAATTTAAAATTATGAAGATTTGCTAAGAGTTTGACTAGTAACTGATTTAAATAAAATTTGTCTTCATTTAATTGAAAATTTATAAATTTTATGTCTAGTAACTTATTTTATTGCCTAATAACTTGTTTCTATGTTCTGTTTATTTACTGTAAATGTCATTTGTATCATTTTTCCTGATGATGATGTACGTTTGTCGAAACGTTGATTATTAATACATATTAGTACAGAACTACAATTTAAAGACGTTTTATTTTGTCATTTCTATATTTTCTGCATCTTGTTTTTCTTAAATTTTTATTTCTATTTACAAATTGTTGAACCATTAACTTTTATATTATATAAAACGCACAAACTATCACTTGCAATTTCTAGCATTTATCAAAATATAATAAATTATTTTCAAATTCCAAAAAAATATTCAACTTTAATCAATTTTCAAAAACATTTTATTGTAAATTCAACACACCAAACCATGTACTATATCTAGCAATAGCTTTTAGACAATTTACAAAACACTGGCCAATTTCTAAGCAAAGACAAGAGTCATTGTTAATAAAACAATGAGATTACCCGCCCCGATCAATTGTTGAGAGTTAAAAACGATTTCTAGCAATCTATACCAACTTCTCCGTCGCACTAACCGACTAGACGTTTAAAGATAAATCGCCCCACTGAACCCTTGCTGTCCTAACCAAACCTTTTTTTCTCAATGTCGATAAATTATTTATATCGATTCAAATACATCGTCGAACCTAGTGAGAGGGCTGTGGCACACTTCGTTTTTTCGGAATTTACACGAATCGAAAATGGACCTTGAGCAGAGTTTTTTCTTCCTGCTTCTGCTTTTATGTTCCCAAAATCGTTTATGTAGTTTTTTATTTAGTTTTATTGGATGGGCACTGAGTTGAAATCTGTCAAATATTTGTCCTGTCAAACGGGCCGCTGGATGAGAAAGTATTTTCGGATTTATGTTCTACGTCCGAATTGAGATAATATTGGGATTTGAGGGTTGGATAACATTTTATAGTGACGTTTACCCAAGATTTTTAAAATGATTTTGATGTATCTGTTACTATGTAGTGAAATATTGAAGTTGTTAGTTTTGTGAATAGCATATGAAAGTAAGCTGTTTCTTTCAAAACAGGATGATTAGAATAAGAATTAGGAAAATGGTTGATAGGCTACACTGTAAAAAAATTTCTGTAAGTTATGGGTAGGTAACAAAGATGTCCTGGATTATTATGTAATTTTACATAGAACTTAATTTTATATAGCATGTAATATTTTACAAAAAATTATGTAAAATTAATTTATGTTTTATGTAAAAATTTACATATTTTAATGTATTATTATTTGTATTATGTATTATTGCACATAAATGATAGTTATAATACTAAGAAATTAGTGTAAAATTACATAAAATATGCAAAATTTGTGTAATACGAAATTTTATTAATTGCAAAATGTTTAAAATTGTATGATTTATCAATCTGATGCATTCAAATTTTTAAAAATTGATATTTTATTAATTTTCCATGTACATTTTTATAAATATTGGATAAATATTATGCAAAATATAATTAACAATTGTAAAATTGTAAAAACAATTGAAAAATATATATAATTATGTAAAATTACATAAAATTATAATTAACTTTTATTACATTATTTATTGTAAATTTCAATAAAAAATTTGAAAATTACAGAAACATTATGTAATTTTATGTAGCATGTAAAAATAAGTGATATTTTCTGTAACAACTACAAAATCCATGTTTTTTTAAGAAATATTACATATTACTAGTATTATTACATATGTCTGTATGTAATTTTTTTTTTTTTTTCTATAAATTTTCATAATTAATGAAGTAAAGTCATTTTACATATAATTTTATAGTAATTGTTACTATAAAAATTTATGTACTTTTTAAAGTCCTAACCAATGAAATTTTCTTTTGGTTTTAGGTAAGTTCAACCAAAGTACTCGTGATTTAAAGAAATTTACTATGTAAGTAAATATATATTTTATTATTAGAAAAAGATAATATATTCTTTTACTAGAAGGATAAAACAGTAAATTGTTTAACAAATCCTGAAAAGCACTTTTTCTACACGATATATAAAAGCTGCGACACAAGACTCGCAACATTAGAATAAAATTTTACAATTATTTCTAATCTAGTAAATATCTCAGTTAATATAAAAGATATAAGTATTTAAAGTGAAACATATATTTATACACAATAACTTCATGTACCCAAAAGGGTGTGGCACGAACTTTTTCCACTATCTTGAAAGTAGTTTTCTCCAAACATTACTATCCAGACAAGCAACTCTACCTTCATCTACAGTCATGATATCTAGAAATAAATGCTCTTCTATTTCTACTATTTGGAAATTTCGCTTTCGCAAACCACTCTTTGAATCATATCACACCATCTACTCATCGGACGTCCACTTGCAGACATATACTTTGAAAAATCATTCATATATATATACCGGGTGTCTACTTTTTTTTTGTTACATAGGGAATACAATGCTAAAATTTTCATTTGGTGATAAATTTTCCCCTAATTATTATAGAACAAAAGTACAAATACAAAAGTTGTTTAGAATTCAAAAATGCATCAAATGATGCCAAATTTATCAATATAGGATGTTCTGATCAAGAATTAGAAGCAAATTAAAATTTCCATTTTTGCGCTCTTTACATCAAAGTGCCACGGAAATTAAACAAATAATTTCATTTCTTCTGGAGTTTGAGTTTGACAGATCGTATTTATTTTATTGTTACGTTCTGTATTATTATTATTATTATTATTATTATTATTATTGAAAATAATGAATAAACTTAATGTAAATGAAAAGCTATTAAGTATAAAAAGTATTAAGTATTTATTATTTATTACAATGAAAGGGTATTTTACTCGGCTGTACACTACGTACTAGCTGTGGTTTTAAATTGTGAATGTCTCCATTATAATTTTAAGTAATTGTTTAATTTATTTATTAACTTCAAGTTATAAAAACAATATATTTGAATTAGATGACTGGCATTATGCCTAATATATTTATTATAATAATTTAAACTTATCCCTGAGGATGCTGTAAGTTGTGCAGTGAAACGTCGGATAAGAGTTTAATAAATAGTAAATAGCTGAACTCCGTAAAACTTTTTTTATTTATTACAATATTCAATAAACCTATAAAACAGAAAAATTCATGAATACAAGATATAGGAGAACAAAAACGAAACTAACAATTTAAATTAAATGTTCAAATAAATCGCCATTAACTGCCAAACAATAACATAATCTGTTATAAAATTCGTGACGTACAGAGCTTAATTGTGTTTGTGTTATATTATTGCACTCTTCAACAATGGCATTTTTCAAATCAACAAGATTTTTGATATGTCGTTTATAAATTTTCTCCTTCAAATATGGCCATAAAAAGAAATCGCACGGTGCTAAATCGGGCGATCTAGCTGGCCAATTAATTGGACCACCTCTACCAATCCATGAATTTGGAAAACATTGATCCAAATATAATTTAATGTTGCAGCTGTAATGTGCCGGACATCCGTCTTGTTGATACCAGACAACATTATCTTGAGTTGCACACTCTTCTAACTGCGGACCAATATGATTTTGCAACATATCCAAATATTTTTCGTTGTTTAAATTATTTTCAATAAAAAATGGCCCAATTATACACCTGCCAAAAATTCCAGCCCATACATTAACTTTTTCTGGATATTGGGTACGTGTTGCTACCATTAAATGAGGATTTGTTTGGCTCCATATTCTAAAGTTTTGTGTATTAGGTTCGCCGTGTAAAGTAAACGTAGACTCGTCAGTAAAACAAATAGATTTCAAGAAGTTTCTGTCTAAATTGGATTTTTCCATAATAATGTTACTAAATTCGCTTCTAGCCATTTTATCCGCTTCAAATATCTCTTGGTGCGTGGAATATTTATAAGAATGATATTTTTCATTTTTTAGTACCTTATGTATTGTTGAAGGATGCAAATTTAATTCAGCACCAAGTTGACGCACACTAACATTTGGGTTTTCCGTTACACACAAAAGTATATTCAATGTATTTTCTTTAATTGCATTTTGATTTAAATTCTCCTCCTGATCTTCTGCGTTGATTTTTCTACAATTTTTACAACGTTTTAACACACTTCCAGTTTCTTCGAATTGTTTAATTATCCTACGAATAGTCTTAGCGGAAGGTATGGGACGTTTTTCAAAGAAAGCGCTGAATAAATCTCTTACTCGTCGTATCGAATTTCCAGTAAAATACCATTTTACGCACTGAACTTTTTCATTTACCTTAAGTTTATTCATTATTTTCAATAATAATGATAATAATACAGAACGTAACAATAAAATAAATACGATCTGTCAAACTCAAACTCCAGAAGAAATGAAATTATTTGTTTAATTTCCATGGCACTTTGATGTAAAGAGCGCAAAAATGGAAATTTTAATTTGCTTCTAATTCTTGATCGGAACATCCTATATTGATAAATTTGGCATCATTTGATGCATTTTTGAATTCTAAACAACTTTTGTATTTGTACTTTTGTTCTATAATAATTAGGGGAAAATTTATCACCAAATGAAAATTTTAGCATTGTATTCCCTATGTAACAAAAAAAAAGTAGACACCCGGTATATATATATATATATATATATATATTCTTTTAACCAAATGTTCATGAGATATTCACTCAAGATAACTGAACCATCTTAACTGACTAGAATCAGCTCTTATAACAATATTTCACACTAGTTTATTTCGTTTTGTAAAACGTAATCTATAAATATATAAATATAAAATGCTGACAGTGTGAAACTGCGCTTATGCAGTATGTAATAAAATTTATCGGCTCTGTTCTCTCGCATGGAACGATTTTCGTGAGAAATTGACAACTTTTAGACTTACTAAAGTATGCGAAAAATAGGCCATATCTTATTGGTCACAAAAACACTGTATGTATATTACTGAGAATAAATGCTATTTTCTGTATTGTGCCCAGATCTTTATGGCCGAGATGTAAGCTGAGGCCGTGCAGTCTAAATAACTTTCTACTCCGAGGTTTATATACTATTTTTTCTTCAAAATTAAACCAACGATATCAATTACAAGTTTTACAATTTTGTCAAAAAAAATCATAAACTAAAAAAAAACCAGTATAAATTTACATTGATAATCATAGTCATTTTATTATATTTTCTATAAATTATTAGTAAATTTACTATGATTATAATATAAATTTACACCGATTTTTTACAGTGTTTTTGTCAAAAATTTAAATATTTGGTCAAAGATTGACAGTTTCTTTTGTGAAAATTTGAGTTTTTATAAAAGTTTGGTTATTATTATGTTGCTAGAGAAACTATTATGTTACTAGTACAATAATAACATAAACGTTTGGTTAAAAGAATATATAAGTGAATGATTTTGAAGGTGTACATCTACAACTGGACGTCTGATGATTAGATAGAGTGGCTTACTTGAGCAAAAGTTTCTAAGTGGTAGGAATAGAAGAGCATGCATGAGAGATATCATGAATGTTGATGAAGCTAGAGTTGCTTGTCTGGAAAGGAATGTTTGAAGGAAACTAGTTTCGGGATAGTGGAATAAGTTTGGGTCACACTCTTTTGGCTACATGATGGTATGTGTTTGTATATCACTCTTACTAATATAGGCCCGTATTCGCACCTCTTTTGTTTATGAAAAAGTGTTTTTATTTTTTGCTTTAAAATAAATTTTTACTTCTATCTCTTATCAAATATGAATAGTATTTCTATTTTTAATATATTTTTTTATATCTAATAGTATAAAATTCAAATAAACTAATTAAAATTGTTTAATAAGTAAAGTTAAGTAAACGTCAAAAGTACAGTCGTCAAAAATCACTTTTAAAAGTGAGGTGAGAATACGGGTCATAGTTTTCTTTGTTTCGTTATAAGTGTCAATCAAATGAATGGTAGTTATGCAGTTCTTGTCTGGACGGGAATGTTTGGAGAAAATTAATTTCGGGATAATGGAAAGAGTTTGTGCTGCCCTTTTTTGGGTACATGACGCGATTTTGTAACATAACTTGAATATTCTGATACGTTTGAAGAAAAATTCAATTTGCTTTAATATTTATACAACAATATTTATTTCCAGTTGATATCAAAATAGTTATGCATAAATTTCTTTCTGTAAACTTCTCCTCCGAAATTGATAGAATAGCAAAACATTCTCTAAATGCATTTGCAAAATTTTATTTTTTGCTTATAAAACTCCTTTGTGAATATCGCATATTCCGCGTATAAGAGTAGCATAGTAGTTCCGTTCCATATATTGTTATTTAAAAGCTACCATCTGTGGATGATAAAAACAAAACGAGGAATAGGCAAAATCAATAATACGATACACAACAATGAAATAATAGTATGAAACACAAGAACCGTGATAGAATGAATACGTGATATATGGACCAATTATGTGCTAAATAGCGATGGGTATATATGGGCGTGCTACGTCATACAAGGCTCACAGCTATTAATTCAATTTACGTAAATTCAAATTTAGTTTTGTCGGTTGATTCGGACAGCGACATTTTCATATAGAGCTGCAAATATTTTTTGGGCGTTTTTGTTTTTATTATATTCATGAAATTGAAGTTTTTAAATCCGGATATCCGGATCCAAAAAAAGATTCGAATATCGGAATATCTGATTCTTGGATAATTTGGATTTCGATATTTGGATTTTAAAATCAGATTTGAGATCCGTATTTGAGATAATATATAACAACTAGCAAAACTATTTAAATTATTCGAAATAAATTTTATAAATACAAGAATGTATACGTAAACAAATCCAGTTACATATTCCGATTAAAAATCCAATTTTATGAAATTACATATAAACTAGGAAACCCGTGACCCTTAAAGGGTCACGTTTGAAGTCGAAAATAGTAATTAAACATATAAACATAATAAAAATAAATAAATAAACAAATAATAATAATAATACCAGTATAATTAAAATATAAAATATCAATTGCACTGTTATATATTACTCAAAAGCAACACTTCTATCAGTAGTGTACATAACTTCACACAGCTGTCATTTGACATTTGCATTATGAACATGATTTTTCAAATTTTTGAGAAGCAAGATGAAATCGTAGAAAGATGAAACTTGCCTATTCTGAAATAGGGAATGAACCAATTAAAATGACACCACTTCTATCAAAATTGGTTCAGGGGTTTAGGAGGAGATGCTGGAGAAACATTTATACAAACATACAAACATTTGACAATTAGAGAGATTAAAATTTTTTTTAACTATAGTAAAATTTCATATTGCATTCTATTTTACTTTTAATGTAATTTAAATTTCTTCATAATATTATTAAAGTTTTGAAATTAAAATTGCAATACTTTTAAATTTCATATGCTATTGTATTTCAAGAATCTTTTATGCTTAATTTTAATGAGCACAGCTGGAGGCATTTAAATTACATATATTATAATTTTATATTTTATAATAATAACAGTACTACGTATCTCTAATATAATTAGTTTTTTTTTTTTAATTATTTTATCTTTAATTATGTGTACTTTAATATACTTTATAAAAATATGAAAATAATTTTGAAAAAAATCTTCTGTAACTACCACAGAACCGACCGTCATCGTATTGAATAAATTCATAGAATAGAAAAATTTGTATAATAACAACTATTGTAGTCATGGTAACTAAAAACAAAACTGTCTTGACATAAATATGCCACCTATTTACAGAATTATGTGTATCATAAAAATATGAAAAATTATTTTGCCGTATCGAGAAATGTTACAAATAACAGTTGTTAGTTATAACTTGTTTAGCAACTTTTGTCAAATAATTTTTTTTCGAAATGTGCCTCGAAATATTCGTAAAACACAAAAATGTGACAGTACCAGTAAATTATCACTTCCTGCTAGTTGATCAAATTGAGATGATATCACATTAAAAACAGTTGATTCGTGTTAGTATAAGCCTAATTTATTCTTATCTGTAAAAATTTCGATATTTCGAATTTGGTACAATTACAATATCTTCCTTATCATATATGATTGGACGAGAATCTATATTAACTTAGTAATATTAAATTTTGATATTTATTATCATAATAAATGTATGCAATGAATATTGAAATTTTGTATTTCTTAGTTTATTACAAACTAAAAATTTATTATATTTGAAACACACAATAATGTATGAGAATTTGCATATAAAATATAATACGTTCTTATAAGAAAGAAAGAAAAAAATGACCATATAGGTACAGTAGGTACATATGAATTTCTGGGTAACAACAAGTATAATATTTCATATTGGATATTGATCAAATTTAAGTACCCTGTAAAAGTTTTCTATGCAGAATTTTAAAATTACATTTATCTGAACATTATACATAATGCATATACAGGGTGTAACAGAATAACTATTCCTAATTTTCAGATATGATAGAGGGCACATAAAGAAACATTTTTTATTAATAAATTAGTGTCCGAATTTTTTTTTGGCAGTCGATTGTACATCGTTACAACTTGTGTATCGAAATGGTGGTCGTAACTTCGAACAATTTTTATAAAGTTTAATGCGCTATCATTTCTAATAAAATGTTCCTTAACTTAACTACTCTTTGATGTTTTGATTAAGATTGTTTTTAACGATATCTAGTGTATCTTGGCACCGGGAAATTTCTCTAAGTGCACTCTATCATTTCTGAAAATTAGGAATAGTTATTCTGTTACATCCTGTATATGTTACAAAAATAATGCAATCATTTATGTTGCTGGATATTAAAATAAAACGGCTTTAGGTTAGTTCTGTATTAATATTTATTAATAATCAACATTTTGACGAACTCAACGTCTAAAAAAAAGATACAAATGAGATTTACTCAAAATATTGAGATTTTATTTTTTCCAAAATTTCACAAGTTACTCAGTCATTGAATCGGCTTGTTAAGCTATGCATTAATGACTAGTCAGTTAACCATATACACGTGTTTCGCTGATTTGGAGCTCGTCAGTATAGTGCTTTGATCAGTTTGAAATCTTACAAGTATTGTCATAGCTATTAAAAACTCACAAACACAAATTTTCAGGACAATCTGTATGGGGTCAGGAATCTGTATTGGGTTATAAATCAGTATGGGGCTAGGAGAAATTATTTTATACTTATTAGTTCGTTTCAAAAAGGTGGTATATTAAATTTGTTTTTTTTTTATTTAAATAATTATTTGAATTTTTAAAAATTACGAAAATGGTGGCAACATCGCAACTTTTACAACAACATTTTTTTCAATTTTCCACTTATCATACACTAATCTATTTCGCACCCAATTTCTTCTACTTACATCACATACACCACGTAAAAATTTCATTTCCACAGCAGTCTTTTTTTTAATGTTTTTGCAGCCAAATAATCATTGTATACACTCAAATTATCTTAATAAATCACTAACATTACAAATAAACTTAATGTAAAATATTCTAATTTAAATAACAAGTTAATCTAAAGAAAAACAAATCGTAATATTAAAATAAATAAAGGCAAAGACGTCCATCTCTAAATTTGAACAATCCAATTAGAAAGATTGGGTCGGAATGACAGGGGGATCGTTAATAAAATCTTTTAATCTTTGATGATAAATTGTTTTCTTGCTTTAATTTCGAAAATTACCATTAATTACCATGTTGTTTTAAGTGAAATTTCTGACGGTGATTAGAATTGTGGACATATTTGTTAAAATATGTAGACACTGCCACAACGACGAACGACTATATTTCAAATTCATCTCTCACTCACATGAAAATTCATTATTTTACTGCTCAATTTTATCACATGTATTGACCACCATTTATTGAACGTTTATGAATATATATATATATATATATATATATATATATATATATATATATATATATATATATATATATTAAATTGAATAAATACCATTAATTAATTGAAAATTAAATTAAAAATTTGTCAACCCGTATCGTCTGGGAATCGAACCCAGGACCACTATGTTTCCGGCACAGCGCTCTAACCTTCTGAGCTAACAATACGCAGACGATTGAGTTGAAATTTTTTAATCTATATAATACGGGTTGACAAATTTTTAATTTAATTTTCAATTAATTAATGGTATTTATTCAATTTAAACTATACTATTTAGCCTTATGGCGTGATTTACTTACTTATATATATATATATATATATATATATATATATATATATTATGACGTTTTTCTGAGTATTATTTTATTTATTATTTATTTTATTTTTGGCTCCTACCTGAATCCGCCATACGGCTCCGGCTACAGTTGGTTTGGTAGGCAATAGGGGTGGGTTTCAGAGGCGCCACTGAGATATAAAAAATTTACAAGTATCGCAGAAACTCGAAGGCCAAAGGTTTGGACAATTACACAAGGAAACACAAATTTATTGGATAATGGTTTCAGTTTTGTTTATGGAATTATTTATTATGTATTTATTTTTTTTTTTTTTTTGAAATGAAACTCAATTTGATGCAGCAGAATTGAATTTAAATAAATTTTATTTAGTTTAGTAATTTTTCTCACAGAGTTTTAAATTATTATATTGACTACAAATTGTTTAATTGATTTTTGGGGCAACAAAGATATGATTGATAGATCTTACGCTTATGAAGGTTACCGAGCAAGGTCCTAGCTAAGTCCTCTTCTTGTTGGAGTAGAAGGCTGAAGGCATCCAGCCAGGACTGTGAGTTGGTACAGCTCGTGGACGACAAAGATAAGCTCAAGTGGACGACAAATATAAGCTCAAGTGGTCGGGCTGATTTTCGTGACACGAGCGATTTAAATCCTCAGTGATCTAGTCACCTAATATTTGGAACTGGAACGATTTTCCTGAGCCGTGTTTCGGATAGATCGATTTTTATCAGCGTACTTTGTCTTAACTGACTGAGGCTGGTTCCACCTGGAGACAACGACCATACGACACAGCCCTAAACTGAATCCTCCAGCAACAACTACACCAACCCTGAAAAATCATATACAAACAACAGTATCCTTGCTACGACTGCCAAAATTTTACACAAGATATAAATTAAGTTGCCCAATAAAAATCACTGCTCGTGAGCTTACAATGTTTTCTAACTTGAACAGAATAATAATGTAACTAAGCGAGAATGTCATACACAAACTATTTAAAATATTTAGCAAAAATCTTAGTACAATTCAAATACAAAAAAATTACAATAATTGAAACAATAGTAAATCGCAAATAAAACAAATTGAGCAGAATAATTAATACAATTTAAATACCAAAATGTTAATAATTTCATCAATATCAAACAATAAATAATTACCAAATATAATTTAACATTAGGGCAGATCTCAAATAAATACAAAAATGATTTAATCGGCTGACACAAATAAATACAAAGATAGCGACAAAAACCAATGCTACTTACATTTTCTCTTATGGTGTGAAAATGCTACCACGGAATGCTCCAACTCGAACTTCGCAGAATCTTATTAATTTTTTAGATTGAAGCCAACAGCAAAAAAATCGACCACAAGAAAGCTGGCTTCAACAATCGAAATACTCAAACATCAACTACAATAAATACAAATTAATAAGAAATAGCGAGATCTCAACTAATGCTGCGCCAACAGCGAAGTTCGAACACAAGCTCTTTCACACAAAAAGAATGACGTCACACACAGCACAGAATTTTCAAACAACAAAAAAATTATACAAAAAAATAGGAATTTTAACAGGAAGTAAAGACGGAAGGAAAAAAAGACTCGAGTCACAAAAATAGGATCACAAACACTACATGATTATGGCCCGGACTCCGGCTGTGCTAAAAACGATAGCAGAAAAAGCACGTTTTTTCATCATCAAAATTAACATACTCAAAATTACGAAATTAACTCAAATAAAACAAAAATATTAATCTCGATCACTAACACGAACATTATTAAATCATATTTTATCAATAAAAACCGAAATTAATAACGGATGACGAAAATAAAACAAGATATTAAATTCAAACTTACATATCCGATCTTAACGCAACCGCAGCCAGTACCACAATGACCTGTTCATGCATAGTTTCCGTCAAACTAGCGAACGCTCTCCGCCTGACGTCATAGCCGAAAAGTAGTTTTGCGCGTAATTTAAACTTGCAATTATTTAACCAAAAATTTCGCGATTGTAACAATAAAAAATTGTTACACTCCCCTTTTTCCTCATAAAAACAAAAATTCGTAAGCGTCGTAATACAACATATCGTCACCGTACGATACATAGAGTCTTTCATCTTGAATTACCCGTACGGCAACAATCAACAAACTAACCGAAGAATCAAAATAAAATTCGTACGCGTTCCAATAAAACTATCGTCGCACGCGAGACATGGCACATAGCCCTGAGATTTACACGCGCTTGCAACAATCAAAAAAACTAACCGAAGAATCAACAACTATCGTCGCCCGCGAGACATGGCACATAGCCCCGAGATTTATACGCGGTACAACAATCAAAAAAAATACGAAGAGTGGCTCTCAAAAAGCCCGAATACTAGAACGCCGGTACGAAGAGAACGATAATTTTCGCCATCACTGCAACAAACAAGCCGAGGGCTACTACGCAGAGCGAAAACTCGTTCAAACAATACGCGAAGATCACGCTAACTCTCACCAAAATAATCAACCGAACCGCGAGAGAGCGCTAAACGAAAATACGGTAATTTTCGCCAACAAAATTAAACATACGACGAAAGAGGAACGAGAGAGTTTGCACAAAAACGGTTACTCGCGCTACTATGACAAAAAAATACGACACGAGAGAGCTAAACGATAAATGCAAGAATTCACGCCCGAACAATATCAATACGATAATAGAGAGTTGCGAGAACGGAAACAGAGAGCGATAGCAAGAGAGGGATGTGAAGAGAGACGGTGAGAGGAATGATGAGAAAAATGATGAGAGGAATGCTGAGAGTGACAGAGAGTCAGTTAAGTTCAAAATTAAAATCTCTAAATTCTCTTGACAAAATTATACTGAAGATTACGCACGCGATAGCTTTAAAATTATAACGAATAAACAGCGTCGCTAAACCGTCAGAGGAAGGTTGGATAAAGCAAAAGTGTGTATCATACCCAAAAGATCATGCAACTTAGATTTACAGCACCGTGCATCCAATTCAGCAGGCAAACATAAAGCGGTTTGAACAAGCGAGGCACCCTCCAACTCCAACTGCAATAACCCCGTCAAGACTGTCCTCAAATCTGCGATCGTACCAGTGTTATCAGCATTCCGGATAGACAATTCATATATAATTTCCTCATCGGAAAGATGCTCAAGACAGAACGGTAAATCGGCCATAATAACAGAAAAATATAATATTAATACAAGAAAATATACGGTGTGTAGCAATGGTTTTACAACAGAATATAACAATAATTTTCTTATACACTAAAATCGAATAATAAATAACTATACTGAATAATTAGTAGCACTGATTTTTATAAGCAATACAACTCAAAACAAAACCATTAACCAATCTAAGGAAGGAATGATAGGATTTTTTACCACACCTAATGAATAATTGTATGTCACGATTAAGTATAACCAAAATAAAATATCAAATATCAATTACAAAAGACGCTAATCAAAAAAATCAACAAAAGCCCCAAGTTGGGAGGCGCCAAAATATGTATGACGTTTTTCTGAGTATTATTTTATTTATTATTTATTTTATTTTTGGCTCCTACCTGAATCCGCCATACGGCTCCGGCTACAGTTGGTTTGGTAGGCAATAGGGGTGGGTTTCAGAGGCGCCACTGAGATATAAAAAATTTACAAGTATCGCAGAAACTCGAAGGCCAAAGGTTTGGACAATTACACAAGGAAACACAAATTTATTGGATAATGGTTTCAGTTTTGTTTATGGAATTATTTATTATGTATTTATTTTTTTTTTTTTTTTGAAATGAAACTCAATTTGATGCAGCAGAATTGAATTTAAATAAATTTTATTTAGTTTAGTAATTTTTCTCACAGAGTTTTAAATTATTATATTGACTACAAATTGTTTAATTGATTTTTGGGGCAACAAAGATATGATTGATAGATCTTACGCTTATGAAGGTTACCGAGCAAGGTCCTAGCTAAGTCCTCTTCTTGTTGGAGTAGAAGGCTGAAGGCATCCAGCCAGGACTGTGAGTTGGTACAGCTCGTGGACGACAAAGATAAGCTCAAGTGGACGACAAATATAAGCTCAAGTGGTCGGGCTGATTTTCGTGACACGAGCGATTTAAATCCTCAGTGATCTAGTCACCTAATATTTGGAACTGGAACGATTTTCCTGAGCCGTGTTTCGGATAGATCGATTTTTATCAGCGTACTTTGTCTTAACTGACTGAGGCTGGTTCCACCTGGAGACAACGACCATACGACACAGCCCTAAACTGAATCCTCCAGCAACAACTACACCAACCCTGAAAAATCATATACAAACAACAGTATCCTTGCTACGACTGACAAAATTTTACACAAGATATAAATTAAGTTGCCCAATAAAAATCACTGCTCGTGAGCTTACAATGTTTTCTAACTTGAACAGAATAATAATGTAACTAAGCGAGAATGTCATACACAAACTATTTAAAATATTTAGCAAAAATCTTAGTACAATTCAAATACAAAAAAAATACAATAATTGAAACAATAGTAAATCGCAAATAAAACAAATTGAGCAGAATAATTAATACAATTTAAATACCAAAATGTTAATAATTTCATCAATATCAAACAATAAATAATTACCAAATATAATTTAACATTAGGGCAGATCTCAAATAAATACAAAAATGATTTAATCGGCTGACACAAATAAATACAAAGATAGCGACAAAAACCAATGCTACTTACATTTTCTCTTATGGTGTGAAAATGCTACCACGGAATGCTCCAACTCGAACTTCGCAGAATCTTATTAATTTTTTAGATTGAAGCCAACAGCAAAAAAATCGACCACAAGAAAGCTGGCTTCAACAATCGAAATACTCAAACATCAACTACAATAAATACAAATTAATAAGAAATAGCGAGATCTCAACTAATGCTGCGCCAACAGCGAAGTTCGAACACAAGCTCTTTCACACAAAAAGAATGACGTCACACACAGCACAGAATTTTCAAACAACAAAAAAATTATACAAAAAAATAGGAATTTTAACAGGAAGTAAAGACGGAAGGAAAAAAAGACTCGAGTCACAAAAATAGGATCACAAACACTACATGATTATGGCCCGGACTCCGGCTGTGCTAAAAACGATAGCAGAAAAAGCACGTTTTTTCATCATCAAAATTAACATACTCAAAATTACGAAATTAACTCAAATAAAACAAAAATATTAATCTCGATCACTAACACGAACATTATTAAATCATATTTTATCAATAAAAACCGAAATTAATAACGGATGACGAAAATAAAACAAGATATTAAATTCAAACTTACATATCCGATCTTAACGCAACCGCAGCCAGTACCACAATGACCTGTTCATGCATAGTTTCCGTCAAACTAGCGAACGCTCTCCGCCTGACGTCATAGCCGAAAAGTAGTTTTGCGCGTAATTTAAACTTGCAATTATTTAACCAAAAATTTCGCGATTGTAACAATAAAAAATTGTTACACTCCCCTTTTTCCTCATAAAAACAAAAATTCGTAAGCGTCGTAATACAACATATCGTCACCGTACGATACATAGAGTCTTTCATCTTGAATTACCCGTACGGCAACAATCAACAAACTAACCGAAGAATCAAAATAAAATTCGTACGCGTTCCAATAAAACTATCGTCGCACGCGAGACATGGCACATAGCCCTGAGATTTACACGCGCTTGCAACAATCAAAAAAACTAACCGAAGAATCAACAACTATCGTCGCCCGCGAGACATGGCACATAGCC
Organism: Clivina fossor; assembly: GCA_963966155.1. Classification (NCBI taxonomy): domain Eukaryota; kingdom Metazoa; phylum Arthropoda; class Insecta; order Coleoptera; family Carabidae; genus Clivina; species Clivina fossor. The sequence continues at coordinate 6,661,292 of OZ014566.1, forward strand.
CCGAGATTTATACGCGGTACAACAATCAAAAAAAATACGAAGAGTGGCTCTCAAAAAGCCCGAATACTAGAACGCCGGTACGAAGAGAACGATAATTTTCGCCATCACTGCAACAAACAAGCCGAGGGCTACTACGCAGAGCGAAAACTCGTTCAAACAATACGCGAAGATCACGCTAACTCTCACCAAAATAATCAACCGAACCGCGAGAGAGCGCTAAACGAAAATACGGTAATTTTCGCCAACAAAATTAAACATACGACGAAAGAGGAACGAGAGAGTTTGCACAAAAACGGTTACTCGCGCTACTATGACAAAAAAATACGACACGAGAGAGCTAAACGATAAATGCAAGAATTCACGCCCGAACAATATCAATACGATAATAGAGAGTTGCGAGAACGGAAACAGAGAGCGATAGCAAGAGAGGGATGTGAAGAGAGACGGTGAGAGGAATGATGAGAAAAATGATGAGAGGAATGCTGAGAGTGACAGAGAGTCAGTTAAGTTCAAAATTAAAATCTCTAAATTCTCTTGACAAAATTATACTGAAGATTACGCACGCGATAGCTTTAAAATTATAACGAATAAACAGCGTCGCTAAACCGTCAGAGGAAGGTTGGATAAAGCAAAAGTGTGTATCATACCCAAAAGATCATGCAACTTAGATTTACAGCACCGTGCATCCAATTCAGCAGGCAAACATAAAGCGGTTTGAACAAGCGAGGCACCCTCCAACTCCAACTGCAATAACCCCGTCAAGACTGTCCTCAAATCTGCGATCGTACCAGTGTTATCAGCATTCCGGATAGACAATTCATATATAATTTCCTCATCGGAAAGATGCTCAAGACAGAACGGTAAATCGGCCATAATAACAGAAAAATATAATATTAATACAAGAAAATATACGGTGTGTAGCAATGGTTTTACAACAGAATATAACAATAATTTTCTTATACACTAAAATCGAATAATAAATAACTATACTGAATAATTAGTAGCACTGATTTTTATAAGCAATACAACTCAAAACAAAACCATTAACCAATCTAAGGAAGGAATGATAGGATTTTTTACCACACCTAATGAATAATTGTATGTCACGATTAAGTATAACCAAAATAAAATATCAAATATCAATTACAAAAGACGCTAATCAAAAAAATCAACAAAAGCCCCAAGTTGGGAGGCGCCAAAATATGTATGACGTTTTTCTGAGTATTATTTTATTTATTATTTATTTTATTTTTGGCTCCTACCTGAATCCGCCATACGGCTCCGGCTACAGTTGGTTTGGTAGGCAATAGGGGTGGGTTTCAGAGGCGCCACTGAGATATAAAAAATTTACAAGTATCGCAGAAACTCGAAGGCCAAAGGTTTGGACAATTACACAAGGAAACACAAATTTATTGGATAATGGTTTCAGTTTTGTTTATGGAATTATTTATTATGTATTTATTTTTTTTTTTTTTTTGAAATGAAACTCAATTTGATGCAGCAGAATTGAATTTAAATAAATTTTATTTAGTTTAGTAATTTTTCTCACAGAGTTTTAAATTATTATATTGACTACAAATTGTTTAATTGATTTTTGGGGCAACAAAGATATGATTGATAGATCTTACGCTTATGAAGGTTACCGAGCAAGGTCCTAGCTAAGTCCTCTTCTTGTTGGAGTAGAAGGCTGAAGGCATCCAGCCAGGACTGTGAGTTGGTACAGCTCGTGGACGACAAAGATAAGCTCAAGTGGACGACAAATATAAGCTCAAGTGGTCGGGCTGATTTTCGTGACACGAGCGATTTAAATCCTCAGTGATCTAGTCACCTAATATTTGGAACTGGAACGATTTTCCTGAGCCGTGTTTCGGATAGATCGATTTTTATCAGCGTACTTTGTCTTAACTGACTGAGGCTGGTTCCACCTGGAGACAACGACCATACGACACAGCCCTAAACTGAATCCTCCAGCAACAACTACACCAACCCTGAAAAATCATATACAAACAACAGTATCCTTGCTACGACTGACAAAATTTTACACAAGATATAAATTAAGTTGCCCAATAAAAATCACTGCTCGTGAGCTTACAATGTTTTCTAACTTGAACAGAATAATAATGTAACTAAGCGAGAATGTCATACACAAACTATTTAAAATATTTAGCAAAAATCTTAGTACAATTCAAATACAAAAAAATTACAATAATTGAAACAATAGTAAATCGCAAATAAAACAAATTGAGCAGAATAATTAATACAATTTAAATACCAAAATGTTAATAATTTCATCAATATCAAACAATAAATAATTACCAAATATAATTTAACATTAGGGCAGATCTCAAATAAATACAAAAATGATTTAATCGGCTGACACAAATAAATACAAAGATAGCGACAAAAACCAATGCTACTTACATTTTCTCTTATGGTGTGAAAATGCTACCACGGAATGCTCCAACTCGAACTTCGCAGAATCTTATTAATTTTTTAGATTGAAGCCAACAGCAAAAAAATCGACCACAAGAAAGCTGGCTTCAACAATCGAAATACTCAAACATCAACTACAATAAATACAAATTAATAAGAAATAGCGAGATCTCAACTAATGCTGCGCCAACAGCGAAGTTCGAACACAAGCTCTTTCACACAAAAAGAATGACGTCACACACAGCACAGAATTTTCAAACAACAAAAAAATTATACAAAAAAATAGGAATTTTAACAGGAAGTAAAGACGGAAGGAAAAAAAGACTCGAGTCACAAAAATAGGATCACAAACACTACATGATTATGGCCCGGACTCCGGCTGTGCTAAAAACGATAGCAGAAAAAGCACGTTTTTTCATCATCAAAATTAACATACTCAAAATTACGAAATTAACTCAAATAAAACAAAAATATTAATCTCGATCACTAACACGAACATTATTAAATCATATTTTATCAATAAAAACCGAAATTAATAACGGATGACGAAAATAAAACAAGATATTAAATTCAAACTTACATATCCGATCTTAACGCAACCGCAGCCAGTACCACAATGACCTGTTCATGCATAGTTTCCGTCAAACTAGCGAACGCTCTCCGCCTGACGTCATAGCCGAAAAGTAGTTTTGCGCGTAATTTAAACTTGCAATTATTTAACCAAAAATTTCGCGATTGTAACAATAAAAAATTGTTACAATATATATATATATATATATATATATATACATAACAGTTCAAACAGAATGGTGTTAAATAAAACTCATTCAAATTTTATGGCAAGCATTCGATTTTTATTTCAATCTTCATCATGGCCACTTTAAATATTTTATTTAAAAGTTTATAGTTTATAGTTTATTTAGGTTTATAGTTTTGTATATATAATATTATATTATACTATATTATAATACTATAATAATCAACGTACTCAACGTACATCTTTATCAGGAAAAATGATACAAATGAAATTTATAGAAAATAAACAGAACATGAAAACAAGTTACTGAGTAACAAAATATTGTTACCTAGTATTTAGTTACTAAATCATAAAATTTATATGTTATTAATGAAAGGAAGCCAAATACTATTTAAAGATTTTTTAGTATGTTTTATTTATCTAAAATATATTATAGTATTTTTATAAAAAAATTTGAAAGAATTCGCCACATTCTTTGGTCTTTGCTTGGTGTGTGTGTGTGACGTCATAGTGTTTTTTGAACATTAGAATGTGTAAAATGGTAATATTACTATCATCTGCCTATATATATATATATATATATAAAATTGTTAATTTGTTTACTTTTTTAATAAAATTTATTCGTATTCCAGTCGGCTGATACAAAAAATTGTTAAAAATAATTATTTTTATTCTATAAAATATTACGCAAATATGTCGTATGCAATAATCTATTTTTATAATTGCAATTATTTTTAATTCAATTAAGCTAATGTAGCTTTTTTGTTTGAATTTAAACGACGCAATATATACTCGTATATATATTTGGTATTTGCATAAAATGCAATTTTGTTTCAAATTCAATAATGGAAAATTAAGTTTTATTATTTATTAAAAATTCACTCAAATAATGTATAATGCGTTAGAAATTTCAAAAATAAAATACATGGTATTATTAAAGCGTACATAAATCGTCAATTATAAAAGTGACTATAAGTTTTTTGGAAAAAAGTTTTCAACAAAAGTTTGAACGTATAATGTAAAGCATGTCCTAGAACAAAGTTTTGGCATCATTAACGTTGTGATTTTTTTCAGTGGCTTAGAATCTATTTTTTGGTTGAATAACTTTGTCTCTTTGCAAATGTATAACATTTACTTTAATATTTTTAAAAAGAGTAAAAAAATTTTCAGAACTGATTATATAAAATGAACCTGCTTAGGTTCAAGTTCTGTGTTAAAATTTATTTATAATCGAATTAACGCTTGTTTTCAGTAAGAAAAACTGACACCAAGTTACTAGGTAACAAATAAGTGACTAGATCATAAAATTTTTATAGATTTTTAATTAATGGAAGCCAAATTTTATTTAACTCAATGTCTTCACAGTGATTGAAGTTGTTTTTTTTTCCTTATAAATTTCTATTGCTTCTCTTATCAATCTGTTAATATTGATAGGTTTTGCAATTATTACAGTATCTTCGAATTTTACATCATGAAGATAATATTGACAGTATTTCTTTGGTCGAATATGCAGTTTCTAATTGCACTTTTTGCACTTCTTCACATATTTTAAATAATCAAATAAAAATTCAAGCGAAAATAAACAATGCAATTTTCAATTAACTTAACTTAATGTAATAGTTTTCAATATGACCGCCGAAGATGTTAGATTAAATACACTGGACGTTGTAGTTACGTTTGGTGCTGATATCAGTGGTGTATATAGTAACTACCTGCTGTATAATAATGTTATTATTGTACTAGTAACATGATAACTTTTTCTACATAGGCAATATGGTAACGTAATATTAATATTATGATACGCTTGAAGAAAAATCTAATATTTTTGACTAATAATTTTGTGAGTACATATTCAAATATTTGCATAGATTAAACTTTTAATCTGAAAATGAAAAAACTCATATCACCTCGACTTGGGATCGAACCAGGGTCACTATCAATATCAATTCTTTACTTACAATTTTGATAATATTACATTATATCAAGAACTTGTAACAAGTTTATTTTATTTTATTAAATTTGACATGATATTTAAAATAAAATATACATAAACTTAAATTTGCAATCCGTGCAATTAATTTTCAAATATTTACAAAATTAATTTAGCTCTTTAATTATTTATCAGCCAAAACGACAGCGCATGAACTGATGTCGGAAAAGTTGTGTGTGTGTGTTTTTTTTGCTGCTGCTTTTGCTGCTAAGCACATCAACATTTTTATTTCGTTTTATTTTAGTGGCCTTTTTTTTCAACGAGCTTAGCGACGTGTTTTCGCATATTAAGTGCTTCATATATGTTTTAGTGGTCTTTGTATGCGTGTTGTGTGATTAATACTAAAATATACTATAAAACTTTTTCTCTCTCTCTTTCTCTCTCTTTACGGGTTTGACGACAGACAGATCTCTTCAGCGTCTGGGATGGGCGGGCATTGTGATGAAAACTGTAATTTTCAGATTAAGTTTATGCGATTTTCAGGTCTCGCTTTACAACACTTCACTGACTTTTTAACGGATTTCCAACAATTTCAGTTGCGTTTAACTTTTAAGTTTCTTTCGAAAATTTGTTTTAATCCGTATTAACTTTTTAATCCAATTTTTGATTGCGGAAATAATACTTGTTTCTAGTTTTTGATAAAAAAATATTAGTATTATTTAAAATTGTTGGTTATTATTATTATTTTAAAAGTCTTTCAGAACTTGCAAGATTTAACGCTATTAACACTAGACTGATAACAGAAGTAATAGAAAATTACAATGAACAAGATAACAGCAATCAGTTTGAAGTCACTAATTTAAATAAACTTAGGCTTTCTTTAATTAATAAATTGTAAATTTTATAATCTTATTACTTGTATTTTGTTACCTAGTAACTTGTTTCTATGTTTTGTTCGTTTATTATTTATGTTATTTTCGTATATACTTTTTTTGATAATTGTATAGTGTCGTATAGTAAATCGAAATGTCGGATATTAATTAAAAAATTAACAGAATTAAAATTTATTTTATTACAATATCATTAATTTGAAAATTTAATAGAAATGAGTGTTATTATTCAAAAATATTTTTGTATTTCCTTTTTGTATATTTGTGTAGAAAAAATTGGAAACACAGTTTTAAGATTTGTTTCAATAGTAAACATTTTTTCGACATAGCCCTGATTATTATCAAAAATATATGTTTAAAGTACATATATGGGTTCAATTATATGTTCTTAAATTCTGATTTTAAACATTTATTAGCATTTTATTACCATTTTTTCCATTACCAACATATTACCTTTTTTTCTCTGACGCATATCGTAAAACTTCTCAAATTTCCTTCGTAAAAACCTAACTGATTTACAAAAAAAATATACCTCAAACATACACGCACCACAAAATCTCCATACCTGCTCATAGAATTTCATTGCTAAATTCGTACCCTAGCAATAGTTTTGCAGGGAAAAAAATCCTCCATTCTTGTTATTCCTGCTCGCAAAGCCCATTTTAAGAGCAAAAACACAACATACATTTACGCGAAACGAAACATACAGATCAGATCCAGAGCAGCAGCCGTGACAGGCCACGCCCCCCCTCCCGTTTCTCTCCCCCTACCCGTCGAGCTTTCAGTTGTTCTCTTCCCCCACCACGGGACAAACGGCACAGCAGGAAAGCTCGCAGCAGCTGAAACATCTGAAACGCGGCGCGTTTCAGGCGAGCGAGCGATCGCACGCTGGATATCGTGTCGGCGTTCGGCGTTGTACTATTTAGTGTATCTCGCCACTTCATACCTTCAACTGTTTGTGTGCCGTATCGTCTTTTGTTTTTTCTTTTTCTCTCTCATTCCCCCCAGTTATTTATTTATTATTCGAAATACAGTTACAACAAGGTTTGTCGAGTGATTCTTAGCTGAAAGCTTTTTTTTGGTACTCGTTTTTATCTGCTCTCTTGTCAGTTTATCTATATGGTGTGATTATTTGTCTATCTCTAAATTGCTGGTTGATGTTTTAAGTGTTGTGGAATGAAAATAAATAAAATAAAACAATTCAGTGGTATGTGCTGTTAAATGCTATTAAATGCTATGTGCTACGTTTCTGTGAAATATTAACAGTGTATTTTAATGGTTGCAGTTAATGTTTCTCGTCTAAAATTAATGGTGTCTATATATTTTCATATATGATGACTGATATCGTACAGGTTTTTGATCTATATCTATCCATTTTATCTTTACAAAATTTTGATTTATTTCATTTGAAAATATCTCTTTAACTTTTCAACTTTATTAAACTTTATTACTCTCAGATTTAAACAAGTACAATTAAGTTTATCTTGAAATTAAAGGATCTTTAATTTGTTTAAAATTATTTACGGCCGATTTTATAATAAATACTTTAACTACACTGTAAAAAAATATGTAATTTTACCTACAAATCATGAGACAGTATGATGCCCAGTATTTCTATGTATAATTACTCAACTGCTGTAATTTTATTCATAATTGTTTAAAAATACATAATATCAGAACTATTAAAAACATTATGTAATATGAAATTACCAGTTTTTTTAGTAAAGTCTTTTTTAGTAAATTTGCAGAACGAAAATATTTCAAATTTAGGGAGGGATTAGTCTATACCTGTGTCTTCAAAACTTTTTCTATGATGGGACGCTTTACAAAATCTCGAAATTTTAACAAAACAGTTTGGTTATTTTATAGGATTGGTATGAATAAAAATAACAAATAACCAATGAGTAAATAATTATTTATTTCTTTTTTTTTGAGTTATTGTATCATGATGTGGTACTGGAACACTTAGAGGAATATATTATTTTTGAATCAAAAAAGAGTTGTAAGGATAATTGCAGATGTTAGGGATTATTGCATATTATTATTTAAAAAACTTGGAATTCTTACTTTGGCTTCAGTATATATTTTAAACTGTATTCTGAATGCTGAAACTTACATTGATTCGTTTACCAAAAATAATAATATAAATTGATTTAATACTAGAGAAAGAAACAAATTAGCAGTTCCAATGCATAATTCGAGCAAATTTAAAACGAGACTTACGTACAACTGTATTATATTATACAACAAAATACCTGAACGTATTAAAAAATTAGATGATAATAAATTTAAATTAGAAATTAAACAAATTCTTTTGCAACATAGCTTTTAATTGGCTGGTTGATCGGCAAAGCACCGAAAACCAACAAAACTTGAAGAAAAAAAAAAGCAGCTTTTATAAAATAGTAAAAATTTTAAATACTGACTAAATTTTTATTATATTGACATTACAATAAATTTTGGTTTTATCATTTTGATTGTTTTTTATTATTTATTTGACACATTATTTATGTATTATTTTTCTGTATTTTGTTAAAAGAAATATTATATTACACACAAGTTTAACAACATTAAAATTAATTGGCATTTGTCACTTCATATATTTTTCCTATATAAAATTTATTATAATCATTTCAAATATGTATACTAACAAACAGTATTTATGGTATTATGCTAAATATTATTATTATTATTATGTTGCTCGTAACTACAGAGGTTTTAGTAAATTTCAAATATAGTTTGCACAACACAAACACATTACAAACAATTATGCAACAAGCGGGATTCGAACTTGGACCAACATACAGGTTGGCATTTTATATTTGATTTATATAAAATTTTGAAAAATATTAAAATTGGAGATACACATAATTTTATTCGAAAATGACCTTAAATAACTCGAAAATTTTTTCGTAACAATGTCAGCATTTTTGTATGAAAAATGAGACGTTTTCCATCCATTTTTTCCAAACTGTTGATTCATCATTTTAAATTGTCGAATTTATTTGCACAATTTTTCGCTATCGAATATTTGACCAAATTTTTTATTTTTTTGTTTGCGATGTAATTTTATATCGTGCGTGTACGCAAAATCGATAATGATATTACCTATTTCCGATAATTTTTGATGATTAACAAATGATATATATCGGGTATAAATATGCAACTGCTGATTTTGTATATTGTTTTAAATATAAAATATATTGTGTTTTCCAATGAACCGTTTTAATTGTTTAGGTGATGAAAATATATTAAGCGAAATGATGTAAAAATAGAATTGATTTGTTTAATTTAATTTAATTTAATTTAATTTAAATTTAATTTTTAATTATATTCAACGCTTTGATATATTGCACGTATATATTTATCAGGCAAAAATATGAAAATGACATAAATAACAAACAAACAGAACATAGAAACAAGTTACTAAGTAACATTGTAACATTTATAAATTAATATTAATGTCAAAAGATAAACCTTTGTTCTTTGGTTCTGAACCTGCGTTATGATTAATTTTAATGTTATTAAATTTCCTATCAGGTTCGTTATTGTTTTTAACAATGACGCGTTTCGACTTTTCAGTCATCTTCAGATTATTCTGATCTTGGTCCGTGTTGTGGTTCAAGTGGTTCAAGAATGGTTCACTTGAACCACAACACGGACCAAGATCAGAATAATCTGAAGATGACTGAAAAGTCGAAACGCGTCATTGTTAAAAACAATAACGAACCTGATAGGGAATTTAATAACATTAAAATTAATTTATAAATTAGTAATTAAAGGAAACCAGATTTTATTTAAATAAGTAAAATAATAAATATGTAAATAAGTAAAAAATTATTTGTGATTGGCTAAAAATGTATTCTTAGAATAGAATAGACAAAATTGTATTGACTAATTTTAAAATTATTCCAAGGATAAATTAATTCCAACTGGGTTTTAAAGAGACGAACACCCATAAAAATTGTACTGTAAATTGTCTGTTAAAGTTATTTTTCTAATATAAAGAATAAAATATCTTGTTAATATGGCAGTAACCATAGTAACATAATGACGTCACGTGAACCTTACGTTGATTGACCGACAATAAACGACAAAATTCAATTATTTTATTCGCGATTTCAACACCTACACGATGCTCTTTTGTTTGATATATAACTAAATATCTCTCTCTCTCTCTCTCTATCTATCTATCTCTCTCTTTATATATATATATATATATATATATATATATATATATATAATATAACACACAACCTGCTGTTTCTGAAAGTACATTTTCACAAGGGAGAGGTAACTTGGGACCATCTGTTCTTTTCAACGAGCATTCCTTTTAAACTAAGTACCTTGGTTATACGGATCGTTTTTGCTAAGAGGACTACTGATTATTTATTTCTACTTATTTAACGTTTTATTTGACAATGAACGACGAACAAAGACTTAATATCATTTCACTAGTTTTCGGTTATCGTTTTGTATTTATTTATACCTTCATTTGTTTTACTATAGTTTCTGCACTAGTTTGCTAATTGACTTAAAATGCAAGTTGTGTAGTTGTCTATAAATAACATTAGTGGAAATTTATAATGGGAGTGTTGTTAAAATTATCTAAATTATTTTGTTGAAATATTAGTTCTTGTAATTTTTAAGTGGGACATGTATTAATTTTTGAAATTTTTGATAGACACTATAACTGTTTTCATCTATTTATACAGCTTTTTTTATTATGATTTCGACGATATAGCTTAACATATTAATTTTATAAATGTGCTACCAAAAAATATATAATATAAATTTTAAGTATAAATATATCTTTGAAAACAATATATCTATAAGAATGTTATTCAAAGATCAAAGCTATGAAAACTATACAGTAACACAATATATAACGAAATTATGTGCCATTAAAAAGAAAGAAAGAAAGAAAGAGATTCTTTCGTATCCGAAAAGCGAAAAAAATAATGGAGAAGTCTGAAAATACAATATAAAAAGGTCGTCTTTATTAAAATACAATGAAGAAAGTTAATATTAAATAATTGAAGTGAAAAAAAGAAATATAAAAGCAACGAAAGCAATTCGTCGAAGCTTAAAAATTTTCAGAATTTTTTCTACTCATACCATTTGCAAATCGCTGTGATATGCGATAATTTTTTTTTTATGCTTCGATACACTTTGATGTTTATATATTTTCTATATATTTTTATCGCATTTTTGTTTGTTACTCGTTAAATAAGTTTTATTTTCTTAGATGTAAAATGTAGAAATCATATATATATATATATATATATATATATATATATATATATATATATATATATATATATATAATTTCAATGGAAAGGTAGTCAAAAAGTTAGATGTTCGAATAAAAACTTTCATTAAAGATTTTGTGTTCTCTTTAGAAAATTATTATTAAAATTAATATATGTAATAACAGAGAATTTATATAAAATTAATTAATTAATTAACTTAATATTACATATTAATATTTGTTTGTTAGAATAGAATGAATATAAATTAAAAATGGAAGCACCAAAACATTACGGTACACAGACTTTTTATTACGTTTTTAATTTGTGTTTTTCTGTGCGCGGAAATTTGTTTGTTTTCTTATTATTATTTTTTTGTTTTCTTGTCGAATAAATTATCTTCTGTTTTGCATCTTGTATTTCACGCGAAGAGGAAATGAACAAAACAAGAATGTTCATTATCAAGAAGCATTTGTGCTGATTCGCTCAAGTTTAATAGATGCCAATATTACATAATAATGTTATTTTCTTACGCGATTGTTTTCGTTATTTAACTTGGATGCTATAATAAGTTTATTGTTAGTTAATTTAGTTTTTCTTCAAGCGTAGCATAATATTAACAGTACGTTACCATGTTACCTATGTAAAAAAAAGATTATTATGTTACTAGGACACTTATGATATTATTATACAGCAGTTAGTTACTATATACAGTACTGGTGGCAGCACCAAACATAACTACAACGTCAACTATTTAATCTAACGTCTAACTATTTCGTCAAGTTAAGTTAAGTTAATTGATAATAGCACTGTTTATTTTCACTTGAATTTGAATTTTATTATTGAAAATGTATGAAGAAGTGCAAGAAATGCAATGTATACTATTCAGGCTGATCAGAAATTGCATATTCGACCAAAGAAAGATTAATTCTCACAAATTACGTAACACAAATATAAATTATATATAGATATACGTACTATTTTACAAATTGTTATAAGTTATAGTAGTTAGTAAAGTTACTTGGTATACATTTTTATTTATTTTCAGTTTAGTTTTGTTTGGAATGCTTGAAGAAAAACTAGCATATGGGATTATTTTATTAGCAGTATATATTCCCAAAATTATTAATTAACTGTATTTACACACTCTAAAAAAAATTATGTAATTTTATCTACAAATCATGAGACACTATCACGCCCACTACTGTAATTTTACATAATTGATACATAATACATAATATCTATGTAATATTACAGTATTTTAGTAAAGTCTCTTTTAGTAAATTTACGGAAATTCAGTAAATATGTTTTCAGGAATTTTCCATAAATAGGTAAAATTTGTTTAGTTCTATGTATTTTGAAATGAATAAATTACACTTAAATATTTTAATAATATTATTACACAAAATATGTACTAGGTTTTATTATTTTTATGAATTATTACAGATATTAATATGCAAACTGTAATTTTACATAATTTAAGAAATTACACCAACAATGGGATGCAATTTGCAGAAAGTAAACAATTTTGCATACTTTTTAGATTATTTTTAATTACTTTATGTGATTATTATAAATTATGTAAAAATTACAAAATTTTGAGAATATTTATGTTAAAATGAAATTACAGATTTTTTATAGTAAAATTTTACAATATTATTTTTTGGCTATTTAACAGTGTATGTAAACGGCAAATAGCTGCATCATTTATGGCGTCGTTTTAGAGTAAAACACAAGAGAATCAAATCAATCGAATAAATTTAATGTATACATAAATAACTTTACAATCTTTGGGACTGGAGTATCAAACAAAGAGCAATTTCGTATATACTAAATAAATAAACGTTTTAAGCTATGAATAATTTATCCGACAACTGCTGTCTGTATAATAAACCTTCGGCCAGTAAACACCTTTAATTAAATTCAAAACGCGGTCATTATTTACACGAAATCCTCATTGCGTTGGACACGCATTCCTGAAAACCTGGACAATATTAGTGTACTCATTTGCCGTTTTGAAATATGCCAAACGCAGAGAGCACCCAATAGAAGCCACTAAACATGCATCACACAATACGGTTCAGAACCAAAATGGCTGAGTGCTCTCAACCAAATTAGTCCTCATTTTTCTTGTTTTGCCCTCTGCCCCATTAGTGCTATTAACCCTTTCAGCCACACGATTTAGTTTCTAGGCATAAAAAATCTTTCATTTTCAGTTGCTTAAGAGCATTTGGGTAAAAAGTTTTAATGATTATTTAGCGTAAAAATTTCGAGAGATACTGCCTGCGTTGAACGGTTAACAAATAGAGTTTACGCTATCTGAATTTTACAAAAAATTATATAATATTATGTTACTAAATTTGCCATATGAGTCGTATAGATGCAAAACTCACTATTTGCAAATTTTAAGTTCTGAGTTATTTGCAAAAAACTGTTATAGCTAAGTGTAATTGTATTTTGATGATAAAATCTTGTTACTAGATGGCAATACTTATTTAAAATCGTGAATCATTGGTTTTATACATCATTAATTCATACAAAGTAACTGTTTGCTTTCCACCAATAAAATTTTTATTGGTGGAAAGCAAACAGTAACTTTTGCATCTAAACTATCAACGCAAGTAGTGAGTTTTGCATCCAACACTAAACTTTAAAGAGTGTTTCTCATATTAAATACTGAGTTTTTTTTCTAACTAACCTAATTATCGTATTCCTTGTAAAATTCTACGTCCAAATCGCGCAAAATCTCATTTTTCACTTTTTGTCATATAGTGAGTTTTGCATCTATACATATATACATATATAGATATTTCGTTATGCTCATTATATTGGTAATAAAATTGCCACTTTCAGTTTAAGCAAAAGTCAGGTTTAATTTTTCCTAATCAAACATAGCAATAGTATATTATGTTACGAGGAGTAGAAAACGATGATATTGTGTTGAGCACAGATATTTATGCAAGCAATCTGGGCGAAAAAATATATTAAGATGATGTTAAGTACAAATGAAACAATATTATAAAATTAACTATATTATTTTCATATTAATAAACATTCATTTCATATTTAAAACATTTTCTGCAACATAGAACGTTAGTATTTATTTATCGAACATTATGGATAAATGGACATTCTGTACATTTCTGCTTATGACATTAATATGTAAATTTCGAAAATTAATGGTTGAATTAATTTTCCGAAATATTGTTACAGAGTTAGAGGTCGTATTTACTAGTACAATTCAATAACAATTCATGTCAAGTTTTCTTTACATACATGAATAATATCTTTTATAAACAATGATCTTTTTTCTATAAACTTATACATCACTGTAAATATGGATTACAGATATTGTATATGAGAAATTAAATTTTAAATAAAAAATCTGTAGGATTAGTTTCTGTATATGATTTTATTTACAAAATCGATATTTCCTGATGATATAGGTACACAGAGTATATTGAAATGTCGATTTTTAATTAAAATTTATACAGTATTTAATCCTAGAACTTTTTCATTGTAATATAATGGGTTCTGAAAGATTTTTGACTATGTTAAATTAAATTTATTTTTTTGTTAAAGTAACTCAAATATATTAGAAATAATATACTCCTATTATATTAATATTAATATTAATTATATTAATTAATTAAATTAAATTAATTAATTAATTAATTAATTATATTAATATTAATATATGTAAAAATTTGTAAAAAGTAATTTGGAATAGCTTTGCTAAATAAAGTTCTTTATTATTATTATTAATAAAATTTGTTTTGTTTCCATGATAACTATTTTATAATTTATTTTTGTCTGAAACCAATCGTAATAAATTTAGTTTTTAAATGATATTTTCTAGTAATGGATCATTCGATTATGAAAAACATTCGAGATATCTCGAATTAAATTGAAATCATTCGGATGATGTGACAAACAAAAAGTTGTGACAAACAAAAAGTTGGCAGATTTTCATAAAAATATACAAAATAGATTATGAAATTGAAAGACAGTCTTTAGGCTAATTTTTTTTTAATTATTTGAAATCAGTGCCAGTCAAACCAATCATGTAGCAAATAAAAATGTTTGACTGATAGATGCACTTAAAATGGGGAGAAAAAAAATGCCAACATATAACTTATAAATAATTATATTTAATTTTAATTTCCTATATATCTAAAAAAGTATATATTTAGTAAAATACTGTAATTTTAGTAAGGTTATTTTGTTGTACTCCAGTTACATTCACTTTTTACTTTATTTAATTAATAATTAAAATATTAATTTATTTAATATAACAGCAATTTAAAATATTTTTATTATATATTTATATAATTTATTTATATATTTATTCAATACAATGAGCAGTGGGTTCTGTAGTGGCCACAGCAGATTTGTTACAGTGTAGTGTTTCAATAATGGGTTACATGTTTCTCCAATTTTATTCAGAGCCGTATCGCATATAATTCTTGAGATTTACATGCATAGCAGATGAAATAGAATATCAAGTAAATGCATATTGCAACTTCGTACCAATGTTCTTTACAAACAAACAAAACCATGTACCGAATTCTTCTGTCAGTTAACTCACTCCTGCAACGTGATACTCAGCCAATGACAATCACCGCTGAGAGCTTAACGTGAAAAAGCTCCTTGATACGGGTGGGGGGGAGGTTGATAATGTAACAGATACACCATAACAGTAGTGGGGAAGGGGAACAACATTGTGTTGTTGAGTCATATGAGTACGGGGCTTTAATAGAAAAGCTAGTGCACGTGACGTAGCTGGACTGACTGAAGTTGGCTGGGCTGTGTGGTGGGGTTCTTTGTCTGTCGCCTCGTGCCGTAGAGCTTTGTTTTGTTTAAGCTCCCGAAAGCTCAGATTGCACGGACTGATATAGCTGTTATTTTACTACTGATGCCTATCGTATTCCCGGTTTCTTGTCGGACTTGAAGAGACGAGATTCGATCGTAAATTGTTAATAAGAAGAGGTTGAAGAACTTTTAGCGGTTTTGAATTGCAATGAATGACACTAATTCTGGATATAACTTATTTAACGACTTTGCATTTAATGTTCGCGTAATAGTTTTCGTAAATTAATTTAGACCGTTTGAATAATAATTTATGATATAATAATATCTACATTGGGTGATGGACAATATATTTCAAATATCTTTCTCAAATCCGCAAACTTGTTTGATAAAATTTAAATTATTTTTAAAATTTTCACAAAGATTTTATATGTTTTAATAGCGATAATTTTAGTAATATTAAATTACATTGACATGGCAGTAATATTTTAATTACTGTTTTAGACCAGGCTAATGACACTAATAGTCGATGCTTTATACAAAAAAAAAATATCTATATTACAAGCTATAGTACATATATTGTTCAAGACCATGTTATAATGTCTATAACTCATGAAGATGAGTGAGCCATAACTTTTTCACTTTTCAGTGAAACATAAATGGTATTTCAAAATAATTTTAATTTGACATACATACATAATCACGACATGTACCCAAAAGGGTGTTGCACAAGCTCTTTCTACTATCCCGATAATAGGTTTCTTCAGACATTTCTATCCAGACTAGCAACTCTAGTTTAATTCACATTCATAATACCTCTCATACATGTTCTTCTATTCCTACTCTACTACTTGGAAACTTTCGCTCACGCAAGCCAATTTCTCAATCAAAGCACTCCAACTACTCATCGGACTTCCACCTGCAAACGTATACTTTCAAAATTATTCACATATATTCTTTTAACCAAACGTTCATTAGACATTCGCTCAAGATGATCGAACTATTTTAACTCACTAACTAACCAACTTTTGCAATAACATTTTTTTTCAATTTCACACTCACATTAATCTATTTTGTACTCGATTCCTTCTGGTTACGCCACATGCGCCAAATAAAAAATTTTTGTTTCTATGTTCTGCATATTTATTGTATATATTATATTATCTATACAATTTTTCCTGATGATGTAATGTCAAAACATCGATTTTTATTTAAAATTTATATAGAACTTAATGCTAAAAATTTTATATTTTAATAAAATGGGTTCTGAAAGATTTTTTACTATGTTTTATTAATTATTACGAAATATCTTAACATGATGAACAAATAATTAATAAATTTTATTTTAATAATAATGGTTCGTACCACAAGCTTAGTTCTGCTTTTATGACGGTTACATTGTTACAGTGTTTGGAGGCGACTGATTTCGGGATAATGAAAAGAGTTTGTGCCACACCCTTTTGGGTATATGGCGTGATTGTGTATGTATGTATGTATGTATGTACATTGTCTTAAAACCGGTATTAGTTAAAACAGAGCATGTAATACGGACCAAAGTTACTAAATTTATATTAACAAACTTGAAAATGTTTCACAAGCTTACTTTATTTTAAAATTTAAGTTTGTTGAGGTATTATAAATTAAAATTTTAAAAGAAATATTTTTTGGGAGATACAAAACATTGTATGTATGTAAACATAAACCGTAAATAACAACCGAAAAAAAATTGAGTATAATTTAAAAAATGAGAAAAGTTTGAACAAGAGGCAACATACGAATTTCGCTCTCGAAAAAATAATATAAAATAAAAACGAAACAAAAGAAAAATAAGTAATTTCCGAGTGACAGTGAAGAAAAATCGCCTTCAACAAGTAACATATTAGCGCGCTTTTCCTATTTAAATATTTTACCGTTAGCCTCGGCACTTTTTCAATTACCGGTTCGACGCTGAATTCGTGATCTGTCTGTTCCGGTTTATATCGGAGCGTTATAAACCAGTTTTTAACCGGGACAAAAATCGGTTTTTATTTGTGGGAGATAAACCTAGAGCGATGTAACTACAAATTTCGGGCCTCTCGTAAAATTTTGAAATGGATCTCTTTGAGTACACATATTTAATGGAAAGCCCAATAAGAAAACAAAACACACTATGTTGGTGACAAACCTAATAACACAAAAATATCTGTGCTTAATATGCTTCGTAAATATATTTGCATATAATTTTTATAAGATAGTATTTAAATAGTTTAAAATCAAAATTTAATTTAGTAAATTTGTTTATTAAATTAAATTATAAATTAATTAATTAATAATATTAGAAATATTAATTTTTATTTTGTGCCATATTCACGAATTTCGTACATTCGTGTATTTAGCAATTTTTTTTAATACAGACACTACAGAAAATACAGAACACACACACACACAAGACTAAAAAGCAGAAAATAATTATTTTAATTATTTTTTTTTAATATACCATGTTTTTAAAACGCATTAAGAAGTATAAAATAATTTCTCCTAAACCCCATAAAGATTTCTGACCCCATACAGATTGTACTGAAAATTTGTAATTGTAAATTTTTAATACTTATGACAATACTTGAAGATTTAAAATGATAAACATGGGACTCAACGACAGCTACTCCCTACACTTCTTGCTATTATCTATTTGCATGCGCCCCACGTTTTTCGTTTTAAATCTTACAAGTTTTGTCATAGCTATTAAAAATTTACAATCACAAATTTTCAGGACAATCTGTATTTGGGTCAGGAATCTGTATGGGGTTATAAATCTGTATGGGGCTAGGAGAAATTATTTTATACTTTTTAGTCCGTTTTAAAAACGTGATATATATATATATTTTTTAATTTAAATAATTATTCCTGATAAAAACGTACGTTCTGTTCGTCGAAACGTGGATTAATAATAAATATTGATACAGAATTATAAGCTAAAGCCGTTTTATTTTTATTATTTTAACAATTTACTACCAGATTATTATTAATATTAATAACTATGGATGGTAGCATATATCAACTTAGTCGCACAATTTCGTGCGTTTAGGGCAGTTTATCGTCTCTTAGTTGCACAACTAAGTTGATATGTACTACCACCTAATATTTTTTAATACTTTTTTTATTAAATTTATGTATTTTTTAAAATACAGAAATGTATTAAGTATAAATTTATTTACTTCTAAAGTAAAACATTTTGTAATGTAATTGATTTTATTTTTGTTTTCCTAAACTTGCTTATGCATCACGTTGTTTTTACGAGATTTTTTAGTTTTTGCAAGATCGAAACGCGTCATGAAAACTGAAAAATCAGACGAATCTGCAACAGGAAAACTCAACAACATGATAAAACATCTTGGTTGCTGGGTTTCGCGTTCAGAACTGCCGCTAGTACAAACCAAAAACTAGATACGAACTGGTTTGCGTCCCTGGAATAAAATTTCTATCTCGATCAAAATTTGCTTTCTTTTCTTCTGCAGCTTACTACCTTGAGACCGTTGGAATTCAATTTAGTGATATTGGCGAAGAAATTTTACATCACTGTTTGAATATTTTTCCTTCCGTATTCTTTCTATTATTTTATCGGAATTTTAACGCTAGAATAGAATAAATTCGTTGATATTCTTATGTTAGGAAGATTGAAGGAATTTTATATTAGAGAAAAAAATTGGATGATTTGTATACAGGAATATGTGAAGAAGGTGTTTGATAATCGAATGCAAATATTTGATATTTCTTTCGTAGAAAAAGTGTTACGGATAGTGGAAATTGAAATTGGAATAAATAATTTTCGAATATTTAATCTTACTCTTGAATCACAAGGATGTGATTTTGAAAATTTTTATTTACATTAGATTAGAGGTCTGTAAACCACGGTCCGCGAAGTGGTTTTATTTGCATCTAATTTTATATAAGATAGTATTTACATACATACATACATACATACATACATATACAATCACGCCATGTACCCAAAAGGGTGTGGCACAAGCTCTTTTCATCATCCTGAAATCAGTCGCCTCCAAACATTCCTATTCAAACAAGCAACTTTCGCTTCATCCACATTCATAATTTCTCTCATACATGCTCTTTTATTCCTACTACTTGGAAACTTTCGCTCACGCAAAACACTCTCAATCATACTACTCCAACCAGTCATCGGACGTCCACGCAAACGTATACCATCAAAATCATTCAAATAAATCTTTTTAACCAAACGTTCAATAGACATTCGCTCAACATGTCCGAGCCATCTTAACTGACTAACACCAACTTTTGCTACAACATTTTTTTCAATTTCACACTCATGATACACTAATCTATTTCGTACCCGATCTCTCCTATTTACACCACATACCCCACGTAAAAATCTCATTTCCACAGCAGTCATTTTCCGTTTATGCTTTTGCAACCACACTCAACATTCACTACCATACATCAACGTAGGCACCAAAATTGCATTGTATATACTTAAATGGGCTTCTTTGGAAACATTTACATTCCTAGCAAAAGTTCCCAAAGCACCCAAAACCTTACAACCAGAATTTACTCTCTTTTCAATTTCACAATCAAAACGTATTAAAATAGTTTAAAATCAAAATTTCATGTAGTAAATTTGTTTAGAAATTATATTTTGATATATTTTACAAACAAATAAGTATTAAATAATTACAATAATATTTTGACATTTGTATTTAGTTTGGCTATACTTATCAGCAATGATTATGTTTGTTAAATTATACGTTTACATTTAAAAACAAAAACCAAAAATTTGCAGTTTTATTTGGAATTTTTGCATAGGGATCAAATTAGATGGATCTGAAATTGGAAAAAAGTTGATGTTACTATGCTAATCAAATATTTTTCAATTTTATAAATTACAAAAAATGACAATGCTGTATTTCTAATTTGTAACATTTTAATTTACAATTTATAACTTTTGTAACAACATTTATAAAATATTTATGAATGTAAATTAAAAACGAAATTGAATTTCAGATTAGAAAAAATTATTCTCTACATTAAAATTTAAATTAACTCTTAAAACCGAAATAAGAAACTAATTACTTTTTTACAAAATTTTATTACTTTTTTTTACAAAAAAATTAATGCATATAGAACTTTAAGTTTTAACAACAAATAATATTTTTGATGGATAAAAGCAGAAACATTTTGAATATTTATTAAAATATATTTATTTATTTTATTTTTTCATCAACATTCCATAGAAATTTTTAATATAATAGCACTTCTAGTTTCTCAATTAAACAATTTTAGTAATACACACCCCGGAATAGTTTTAATAAGTACCCTAACAATTTTTTTTTGTTTTCATTACGACGTAAAACCGGAGTGAAAAAAAATCGGAATAAAAAAATTCCATCTATGTCTGGAGCGTGCACCTGACAGGCAGTATTGTCAATGGTGCATATTCAGATGAATAATGGTACTCTATTACACAGGTCATGTGACATACACACACCTAAACACACACACTAATTCACACGTACTCACACAAACATATATCGAAACAACGATAAACACTATATAGCAATGCGAAACAGTATGGTTATTTGTATGTATTGTTGTTACCAGGACCGTCTTACAACATTCAGGGGAGTCAGGTTTGAAAATTAATCTAATGAATAAAATTTTTATACATATAAACAGGGCATGATTATCATATTTGTTACGACACTCTTAGGCGAGCCGTGACCGCAAGTACGAAGTACTTCTTTCGTGATCATTCATTTAAACACCTTTTGAAACTGCAAGTCTATAATTACGTTTTAAAACATAGTTAATCGGATGAATAGTTTTTGAGAGTTCGGCGGAACAATATTGAAAAACATTGGCCCGTATTCTCACCTTATTTATAAAAGTGATTTTTGTTTAAAGTACTTTTGACGTTTACTTAAAATTATTTATTAAGCACTTTAGAAGAGTTTATTTATATTTTATAATACCAAACATAATAAAAATAGTAAAATTATATATATTTGATGAAAAACAGAAACAGAAAGTTGTTTTGAAATTAATGACAAAATCACTTTTAAAGTTTGAAATTAATTTTTTATTGCCCGATTTGTACGTTTTACCTGCTTGGACACAACACCTGTATTGGTTGTTGTAACTTCGCCAAAAGTTTGAATTTCGAAAAACTGTTTTAACACATTATTCTACAC
Source organism: Clivina fossor (assembly GCA_963966155.1). Lineage (NCBI taxonomy): Eukaryota > Metazoa > Arthropoda > Insecta > Coleoptera > Carabidae > Clivina > Clivina fossor. The sequence continues at coordinate 6,683,560 of OZ014566.1, forward strand.
ACTATTAGCTTTCAAAAAAAAATGTATTTTTGAAAGTGTCAGGGTGGTGTCTTCCCCTTAAATCATTCAAATATTAAAATGATTATTTCTGTTTTAATAACTCTATACGTATGCAGTATTAAAACAATGTAGTCCGGCCCTGGTGTCTTATTATTATGTACCTGATAATTTTCACTGTATCTAGTGCGAACATGCACACCTATTGCTGAGGATTTAGGAATTTTGAGATGAACATTTGATGTGGTATGGGGGCTTTAAAGCGCTCTCGCTTCAATTCATATATTATTTGTCTTGATTGAAAGTGAACTGTGATGCAGAAGTGGTATATTTGAAGTGGTAGATAAATTAATAGAATTATTAAACGGTAATTAAGTTCTAATTTAAATGATTATTATTGTGCTTTGTCGGAGTTATTTTAATCTTGAGAACTGATTTTCTTATTTATTATAGATAATTTTTTTATGAAACATATATTTACGTAGTTATTTTAATGTACATTTTTTATTAAAGAAATAAAAGAGAAATGTGCAACAATTCCATTTTAATTTTGTAATTTTTGAGATACCAATATATGCACATATTTTTTTAGGAGATTTAGTATATTACATATAATGTTATTAATTCATCAAAATGATTGGTTAATAACGTCGGCAAATAAATAAGAAATTAGAAAACCCGTGACCCTTAAAGGGTCACGTTTGAAGTCGAAAATAGTAATTAAACATATAAACATAATAAAAATAAATAAATAAACAAATAATAATACTAATATAATAATTATAAAATATCAATTGCATTATTATATATTACTCAAAAGCAACACTTCTATCATCAGTAGTGTACATAACTTCACACAGCTGCCATTTTTGACATTTGCATTATAAACATAATTTTTCAAATTTTTGAGAACCAAGACGAAATTGTAGAAAAATGAAACTTGCCTATTCTCAAATAGGGAATGAACTAATTGAAATGACACCACTCCTATCAAAATCGGTTCACAGTATCTGTCGTTTTTCTCTATGGGGTAATAAATCTGTATGGGGCTATGAGAAATTATTTTATACTTTTTAATCCGTTTTAAAAACGTGCTATATTTTTTTTTTATTTAAGTAATTATTTTTTACTTTTTAGTTTTGTGTGTGTTCTGTATTTTCTGTAGTTTTTTTTTTAAAAAAAAATTGTTAAATACACGAATGTACGGAATTCGTGAATATGGCACAAGATAAAAATTAATATGTTATTAATTAATTAGTTAATATTGTATTGCCATCCAGTTCTGAGCTATGTTTAAATTACCGAACAAACAAACAAACAGAAAGAAAACGAGTTAATAAAAACGTGTTAAAATAGCGATAATAATAAAGCATGTGAAATTGACAGATTACGTGGAAGCAACACCTGTGCTTGCGCGGGACAATATTAACAATTGTTTTAGGTGACAGGATAGCGTACAAAGTGTTTGGCAATTCATCAAAATCGTCATCGATAATTGGAGGTAATTTTAGTAGAACGAGTATAAATTGCGTTTCCATTGACAGTCATTTCATTCGTCACACTTTACTTTCCCAAACACAAATCAATCAATATAGGCAATGGAAATTTATCGTTTTGCTAACGTCATCGATGAATTATATAACTAGATGGGAACATAGAAGACATTGTTTTGAATATTGCAAATCCGAAAAAGAAACTAAAAAATTTATGCTACTTTTATTTTATTAATCGCTAAATGGTACTATATTACTAATAATTAGTTTTGGTAATTTCTTAGCAGAACGTGGATCTGTATGCTCTAGATACTGATCATATTGTTTTAATCAAACACTATTTTTATTATTACTAAAACTATATAAGTTTCTTAATTGTTATGTTATAACTATTTCGTATAATGGTTACTTTTTAAAATGTTTTGTGCATTAGATGAATTTATTTTCTACTGTCTGCGAATTGTGCTAAGACAATATTATATTAATTATATGTATGCTATTATAGCTACCAGATGATGATTATATATACAGGGTGATTTATGACGTCGGGGAAAAACTACACCGAATGATTTCTATGAATAATCTAAATAAAAAACTTCAAATAAACATATGTCCGAAAATGCTTTCTAACGGAACTGTAGCTGTTAGAAGTTTATTTACATTTAACATCAATCGCGTTAGTCTTATTTATTATATCAGGAAAATAAACAAGTCATAAACTTCTGAATAATTGTAAAATTACTGATTGATTTTCTAACATTTTGTTTAAACACTAGTAAACCAATTTACTAGTTTATAAATTTTTGTACACACATAAATAAATATTTCATAAACAATTTACAATAATTAAAAATCGAAGACAATTTTTGTCGGGACCCAGTAAGTCATAACTAGTAAATTGGTTTACTAGTGGTTAAACAAAATGTTAGAAAATCAATCAGTAATTTTACAATTATTCAGAATTTTTTGACTTGTTTGAAAAGAGTTTGTGCCACACCTTTTTGGGTACAAGGCGTGATTGTGTATGTATGTATGTATGCTGATTAATTTGTTAATTATATTTGTATTTAATGTTTAATAGATTTGTTGTACGTGATAATACATAAAGCAAATTACTTTCAAATAAAATCTGATTAATGGTATTAATTCGATTAAATAAATTTTAAATGTAGCGATAATGTTGATTGGTCTAATTAGAATATTTTGATTTCTAATTGGAATTAAATAGGTATTTTACCATTTATTTTATTTTTAGTAATATTTTAAATATTTTGCATTGTTTTCCAAATGAACGCTTTCAATATATCTATGCATAATTTTTAAAGATTTCCGAAGTATATTACAATAAATATTAATAAATATATATATATATATATATATATATATATATATATATATATATATAGGGTTAGTAATCTTCAAGCTTTCTCAGTCGGTATCTGTTGAATTTATAGAATTTTCTGGACTGGTATGTTTTTCTGTCTTCTGCGACTTTTATTATTGCTTTTAAAACAAAAATTTACCTATGTGTACGTAATATGTTTTTATATTCAAGAAAATCTCATATACTTTTTATTATCATTCAATATGTATGTATGTTTAAAAGCACAAAAATCAAATAGAATAAATTCAACAATATTCATATTATGTTATAATAATATAATAAAATATTATGTATACGTAATGTGATGTAGACAAGATATTGTCATTTTTTTTTTTTTCATATTTCTTGTTTTCATATTTTCTAATAATTTTATCAGCAAAGTGCACTTTGAATATCTTGAATATTTTACCGTTAACTTTGAGTCCTTTTTGAATATTACATATTATGCTCAAAGAGCAAGAATTTTGCATTAAAACTTTTTGAATTACTCTTGGAAGAAAATTTAGAAAATTATTTCAAAATAAAATATTTTGATACATTCATTTTGTACTATGTGTATAATTAAACATGTTTAAGAACTTAATTTATATACAGAAAAGAATCTAGTATAAGTAGGATTTTGACGGAAAATGCTAAAGTACATACTAATTGTATAGTTTTTTTTTTTAAATTAATTATAAATTTAAACAAAAAATAATCGTTTCTCAAGGGGGTATTTACTTTCTGAAGGCTGAAAATAGGGTGTTTCTTAGCATATATATATATATTTTTTAAATTAGAATGAAGATTTTTACCTTCGAGTCTTTTTGCATGTTATTTATTGTCATTTGAAGAACATTTCCAAATTGTTTTACTGGTATATTGTTGACGTGGCTCGAGTTATGTAAGCGGATGTCCTAGCGTGCACTTTCAGACTGGCGGAAGCACAGAGGTCGTCGTCACAGTCATCTGAAATAAATTCGTATTACGAATTATGAAAATAGATGAGATTGTCTGGAACTTCGACCACTTTGAGGTCAAAAAGTTAAAAATTAACAAAATGACGGCCATCTGAAAAAAAGGTCAATTTTTGACCAAAATTTTTCACACTTTTACTTGCTTTCATGAACATATAAACTAGTATTATATTTTAATAGTTAATGCGACCCACTCAATATCAGCTTGCGACCCACACTTTGGGAACTACTGCATTATAACATGTAATAAATCTCAAAATGCTATTGCTAAAATTTAGATTTAATCATAAATTATTACCAACATATGGCAAGCAAATAATTTAAGTAAAAATCCATAAAATCCTAAAGGACAACTACAGCTCTTAATATGACAATGAAAAATGGCGTCTGTTCTAGAACAAAATGGCGGTTAAACAAACATATAATCTCTATCAACGTGTGTCTGTTCGTGAAAATAAAAACAAATGACATAACATTACCCTTTATATATATATTACAAGAGTTACTATAAATTTGAAACTTAAATATATAGTGTAGTATCATATATATTATTGTCACCGTTTGTGATATTTCACAATTTTGTAGGTTATGTATTATTATGTTCTTTACATTACATTTGCGATGAATATATGTGCATTTCGAACATTAAATTTTAATTAATATGTTAATTAGTTAATTGAAATGTCAATTTTATAAATTACACATAATTGAAATGGATGATAATTATAAATATGGATTACATTTTAGTGCTAAAAGACAAAAACAATTTGTATTTGAAAATACAGAAATTGAAATTTGAATAAGAAATGTATAATTTTATTTATTGTTTGCGTAATTACATTTGAGAAAATTTGCATGAAAAGTGCGTCAAGAAAATTTTATTTAATTTTTTTCAAAGATTTTCTATTTAAAGAGATATTTTCAAATTTATATATTTTATGTTCAATATAAAATATAATTGTTTTAAGTTAAAGTTCTGTATTAATTTTTATTTATAATTAACGATCATATAACTGATGATCATTTTTCCTAGTGAAGATCGACGTTGAGTTCGTCAAAACGTCGATTATAAATAATTATTAATACAGAACTTTAACCTAAAGCTGTTTTATTTTATATAATGCGTTCTGAAAGATTTTTTTTTTATTATGTTGAATAGCTCGAAGTATATTGTAATATGTACAAAACTAATTTTCATTAAAATGAAAAGATTTTAGGTTGTAGTTCTGTATTAATTTTTATTAATAATCGACGTTTCGACGCTCAACGTACATCTTTATCAGGAAAAAAGATACAAATGACATTTATAGTAAATAAACAGAACACAGAAACAAGTTACTAATCTAGTTAATATCTAGTTAATCTAGTAAACAATTTAGTTACTTATTTTGTTAGTTAGTAACTTGTTTCTGTGTTCTGTTTATTTACTGTAACTATCATTTATATCTTTTTTCTTGATGAAAATGTACGTTGAGTACGTCAAAACGTTGATTATTAATGAAAATTAATACAGAACTAGAGAACTATACTATTATAATAACAATAATAATAATTATAATCTAGTTACTTATTTTGTAACTTAGTAACTTGCTTCTATGTTCTGTTTATTTATTGTAAGTAACGTTTATATTTTTTTTTCCTGATGAAGATATATGTTGAGTACGTCAATTATTAATAAATACTATTACAGAACTAGAACCTATAGTCAATTTATTTTAATATAATGAGTTCTGGAAAGGTAATTTTATTTAATTTTTTTTTAATTTTTTTGTATATTTTTTTTAATTTAAATTAATTTATTCATTAATAATTTGTGAATATCATCTTTTCATTATTTGTAAAATTAATAAAAAAAAATATCATCTTGTTTTTAGTAATATTTGGAAAATACTTATCAATTACAAAAAGCATTAAATATTGGTGTCTTAAATGTTAAATTTAATCAAAAACAAAAAACAACGATAGTAACTTTAAAGAACAATTCACACAAAAATCGGCTGTGCGGTAATTAAGTGTGATAAAATTGAATCAGCCTTTAATTCAGCCTTACGTTAATTTATAAACTCAGAAACACGTTAAGTTTGAAACAGTTGTTATTTTTGCAAAAAAAATCATTTTCTAATCATACAGTTCGTAAATTGTTAAACTTTAATCTACGGTTATCTGGGCACAAAATACCGAGAGAAAGAGAGAAAAAAATATGTTATCTAAAAAATTAATTTCCGAAATTCGATGTGTTTGTTAATTTGTGTGAAACGGAAGTGAATTATGGTGAATAGGCATTTAATTTAATCGGATAATGATGCTGACTGTAGACATGTTCGAGGGAATACGCAACAAGAAGAGTACTTTATCCCGATTTCTATCTCAATCATTGTAAGTATCTCTATGGAAATATATATATGTGTTTATATGTGTTATTATTAAGTTTTAGAATGGTAATTTAATATATTCACAGTGTACTTGTACAAAGTTTTTGAAAGTTGAAATAAAATTAAATGTTTTCTAAACAAAATTATTGTGAACAAATTCACAAGTAGAGAATATGTTATGTATTTGATGTTTTAAAGTCAGGTTAGGTTAGGTTGATAAATAAAATATGCAAATTAAAATGTGAACGCAGATGTTGTGTTTTTTTCTTGCGTAAAATTATGGTACGTTTTTATTAATTTTTTTAATATTATTTTTTTGAAATTAAAACAATATTTGCTTTGCATTTTATAAAATAACAGTGTAGAGTTTTGAAATGTTTAACAAAAAAACGATTTAAGTTCTATATTATTTTATTAAAATTAGATGTTTTGATTTATTAAATATGAATCTTCAGGAAAATAAATACCAATAACAAACATAACTTTTAAACACGTAACTAAGTAACAAATTAGAAAATCTTTAAGTTTTCATGGCCTATATTCATTGAATTTATAGAATTTTCTGAGCCGATATGCCGTTTTCGATCTATTCTCATCGCAGACGGTTCGCCGTACATCGTAGATGGCATTCTCCTTGGATGCTCTGAGAATGTCATCTACTATGAAGGGCGACACGTCTGCGATGAGGATAGATCGACCACGACATACCGAAAATTCTATAAATTCAACAAATTATTAATCAAAAGAAGCCAGATTTTATTTAAGGTTTAGGGTTATCCAGTAAAACTTTAAATTAGTATTTTTAAATGTAAATTGAAACTTTATGCTAACTAAATGATTTTTTAAAATGTTTATAATGGGTGATTCATTTAGAGGTACTTTTTTCAAAAATAAAAACAAATAGAAAAATTCGATTTTATCGGGTAATCTTTATTATCATACAAAAGAACCATTCTTTACATTTATTTTTTAAAGATTATTTCTTTCAAATGTTGGCCGTAACTGTGGCTAATATACTCCATTCTGAAGTTCCAATTTTCGATGACATGTTCGATCATTTCGAGCGGTATTTGGCGAATGACGCGAGTAATGTTGGCTTCTAATTCCTCAATCGTAGCCGGCTTATCCCTGTAGACTTTGGACTTTACGTAGCCCCAAAGGAAAAAGTCTAGAGGTGTGATATCACACGATCTAGACGGCCAATTCACCTGTCCGAAGCGTGAAATTAACTTTTCACCGAATTGTTCTCGCAATAAAGCCATAAACCAATAAAGGAAGGTCGGTCGGCATCAGTTTTTGCACGAGTTGATTTTTGTATGCTTTTAAACCAAGATCTTTACGTAAAATACGCCAAGTTGTTGCATATGACAAGCCAAGTTGTTGAGAACGGCGCCGAATTGATTCATCACGTTCAACGCGGACACTCTCAGCTACTGCCGCTATACTTTTTTTACTATGTGCTGGATGTGGTCTATTTGGTCGCGTATTATCCAATAATGAAAATTGGGTTTCAAATTTTTCGATGGCACGACGAATTGTGCGTTCGGTAGGCCGATTATGTGGACCATAAGTTGCTCTAAGCGCTCGAAACACATTCTTCGTAGAACGTTGATTTTCGTAATACAGCTGAATAATTTGTAGACGCTGTGCCAGGCTAAGTCTTTCCATAATGAAATGTCAAACAATACTGAACAATAATACAATGACAGGTTGACACGACTCGCGCGTCAACTGTCATAAAATCAGCTGTGAAAAAAGTACCTCTAAATGAATCACCCATTATTTAATGGCAGTAATTAGTAAATTAAAGCTAAAACCACAAATATCTGGACTCACACAATAATCACCGCTTTTTACTTCTCGTAACATAGTAAACTATTTATTGAGAAATTAGAATTGTCCATTTACAATGTAAATTTTACTAAGTACATTGCAAATTAATTTCTTTTATAAGAAAATTATTTGCTCTGTTCGACAAATTAAATTATTTGATAACCTCAAAACTATTAATCATAGTTTTTCGAAATAGTAACCGACATACGGCTCGGAAAAGATTTATCCTTACAGTCGTAGATTCTATTGAAACAAGCAAATTCAATTTCATTTTCAATGTACTTAAATCCTAGTTTTAGGCTGAAAATGTTTAATACGTATTACGTCTCTAATGCAATTTGGTAGCTATTAGAATCTTTATCAATTAACGTAGATTAAACTCGAATGAAAACAAAATCTAATTGGACAACTGTCACTCAAAAATAGTGCACAAAGTTGATAGACTCTTTGCAAAAAATCAATTCGAAATAATTTTTTTTCTACCACTTGAATATAAAATGCTAGTGGTGGGTATAAACGAATGAGCGGTATTCGAATGAATATTATAATCGAATAATATCATTCGAATTACAATAGGAATAAAAATAGGTGATTTGTAAAAACTTAACGAAATTTTCATAAAAAAATTATTTTTTTCACAAAATATATAATTTGTAAAAAATTTTCATAAAAAAATTATTTTTTTCACATTTCGAACAAAATATATGATTTGTAAACACTTAAAGAAATGTTCATGAAAAAACTAGTTTTTTTTAAATATCTCAAAAACTATAAGTTTCAGCGAAAAATGTGTGGTATAGTTTTGATAGAGAAAAACACGTTACATAATATAATATTGGTCAAATTTCTTAAAAACTTAACACCGAAAAAATAAATTTCAGGTTTTTCACGTGTAGTTTTATCTATCTTTTTATACATGTTAACAAAGTGTACGACTAGACTGGCCTAGTGTGAATATATTTTCATTTGAAAAAACAATAACCTAATAAAGATTTATTTCCGCAAATCTCAAACGTTCTTTAGATAAGCTTCCGAAAATATATTTACAATGATTTAAACTTTTGGGGAAAAAAGTTTCGAAACAATTACGTTATTGTTTCTTCGGGGGTAAAATCAATTTTTCTTTAGCTATACTTATTGCTTCTATCGGAGATTTAAATCGCTTACGTGGCGGATTTTTTTTTTACTTTTAAGAAATAAAATGAATTTGCAGAATTGAACTTTTCGAACGAGTGACTAAAGTGACTTTATACGCTGAAATATTTCGCTGATTTTTATATTAATTTTAAAATATTTGTATAGAATTTTCTTATTACTATTTAATATTGACAGTTTTCTGATAATTAATGATTTTCTTTTGTTAAGTTTTTCGGTAATGAATGAATTTATTCACTGAATATTTAATTTGTTAAAGTTTATTGTATTTAATGTTGAACTACTTTTAGTACTGCAATTGTTTTAATAAACACATTTTATATTCGTTTGAATTATTTTTGCCAATTGTTTGTCTTTGAGTTCTTATTGTCTGAATTTTGCATTAAAAGTATTATAAATACAGTATGTACTGGAACGAACCTACACTGTCCGTATTTTCAAAACAATAAAACTTCAATAAATACACTTTCCAACAGTATTATTGTTGTTTACTGTATTTGTTTTAAAAGTTTAATATTCTAAGCACATTTTTAGATAGATAACGATTAATTATTGGTCTGACAGATTTAATAAGACAAAATAAATCAGGTTGCAAAGGACCGGATAAAAATTGGTTAGGATAATGCGGGTCGGAATAAATTTAGATTTAATCCTACTTGAAAATAATTTTTTATTTGTAAAATTAATTCGAGAAATTGATCTTTGAAAATAAACGAAAGAAAAACGGAAGAAATTATACACACATTTTTACTACTTTGTCTGAAATAGGAAAAGGGGTACAGTGTTCGGTACGGTGTCTGTAACATTGTCCAAAATTAAAAGAAAATATATAGAAATTTTTTATATAGCCTCTAGATGACAAATCTGAACTTGATTGATGAGGATGTATGTGTATGCATCGTCAACGCGCTTGCTCAGTCGTCTGTCATAATTTTACGATCGTAACATTTCATTTTTACTTACTTTACATAATTAATTAATTATGAATTATGTAAAAGTTACAGAATATTTATAGTAAAATGGAATTAGAGATTTTTAATATTTTATAAATTTGACTACTGTTTTTCTGTAATTTCACTATATTTTTTTACAGTGTAGGCAATAATTAGTTATGGTAGCTGGCAGTAATCTTTCAGAATACTACCCAAATGAAGATTTGAACTCTTGATCTCTCTCTCTCTCTCTCTCTCTCTCTCTCTCTCTCTGTTATAAACTGGTTAATATCATACAGATTCTCTCCATCCACATCTGTTGAATAATATCTATTTCTAACGGAAATTAATTAATCAAATTTTGTGGTTGTATGTCCTGCTTCCCATCACATCCGTTTTATAACCGAATTTTGCCCTTTGTTTTATCCTTCGAATATAAAATTAAGTTATATAGCTTGATGTACCTACCAAATTACAGTTCGTTAAAAAGTAAACTGTAGGAAACCGACAATGTAAATACGTTTGTCGAAACCGCACGAAAAGAGAAATCAAATATGTAGAATTTCAGACACACAAAATGGAATAAATGAGAAGGGAATATTTACTAAATACAAAAGGACGAAGGCTAATTAAAAGGTAATGTTTCCGAATCAATAGCTCAATTACTAGTCAACTGTTTCGAATATCTTGCTAAATGTGTAGAACGATTGTCAATATTAACAGAAAATTCGATGGAAAAAATATTCAAATTAATGAAAATGATTATATTTATTTGTATTTTTATAATTAATATAATTTCTAAATATTTTTTTTACAAATCTATCTTTCGAGTTTTGACTTATCGTATAATTACTTATCATATATCCGAGGTTCCACTCCCAGTTACGGAAATATTTTTTTAATTAAAATAAAACGACGTTAGGTTGTAGTTCTGTATTAATATTTATTAATAATGGACGTTTCGACATACTCAATGTACATCTTCCTTGGGAAAATAAAAATAAACATAATGAAAATAAATGTTTTTTCTGTCAATAATTTGATTCTTTTATCTTCAAATAATATTCCAATAAAATTTGACTTTAGAACTTGTCTTATGATTTTATTAATAATTTTATTATTTGGCTTGAAAATTTAGCCGAATATCCCTTATATTGCTTTTTCAAAAACCACTAGCCACTGTATATCAATTATATTTGAGTACTGTTTTCTTTTTTTTTTTTTTGAATATATTGCCAAAATTTCTCCGAAATTTTTTGCTCCTAATTTAAAAATAACTTCTGCAAGATATTTATGGGGAAATTACTTTTTGATAGTCCTTTGCCTTGTAGCAACCGCAAAGCTATCCTCATATGTAACATATTCTAGGCATATTCGGGGTTCTGCCTTTGTTTGGATGTTTGTATTTAAACTTGTTGACAAGCCAATGTGGGAATTGTAAATCATCAAGGTAACCCAATTTACTCTAGGGGTCTTGAGCGGGGGGGTTGGGTTTACTCAACTAGCAAACCCACCAAGTTTGAGTTTTGCGGAAGGTAAATTTAATATGATGATAAACGGTGGTAAAGTTTTGTTATGCCCGTTGCCATGGTGACTGCTGGGTAAATAGTATAATTGGACTGAAGAGTTTATTAGCTTTCAAAGGAAGTAGAGTGTTTTGTTTTTTACGGTATCATATAACATATAAGTACATTTGTAAACAATATGCAAAGAACTGGTATAGAATATGTTCTTGTTTCGTGATGCGTAAAATGTAATTTAAAACCTTAATTTTATACTTCTTATCTTATAGGTAAAGATTTTTATTTATTTGATATGGAATTTTATTTTTCGTATAAAATTATATCAAATTTCACTTAATAATATATACTAAGATAAAGTGAAAAGATTTATTTTAAAATACAAAAGTTTTAGAATTAAGTTTTGTATATATATTATTTAAAAATCGACGATTTATTATATTTATCAAGATTTATTTATTTATTTAAATATATCCAAAAGGCATAATAAGGTTGTTGTATATTTTATATTAAATTTTTAAATCAAAAATATACATTAAAGTAACAACGTAAATATATGTTTCAAAACAAAATAATTTACAATAGATAAGAAAATAAATTTTAAAAGTTGAATTTGTTTGTTCGCTGTGAAAACAAAATAGTGCTGCATATATTTGTTATTTCAAAATCAAAACTACAAGATATTTTTTGTATATATTATTTTATTTGATGTTATGTTTGAATTATTATTACATAATGGGATAAAACAATATTTCGCAACCATAATATTTACATATCTTAATGTAAATTTCAAAATGTAATCATAACATACGGCAATGCTGCTCGATAAACTGACAAATAAATTGACAGATGATAGTACACACACCCACACATTCACACTCAAAAATCCTTATTTTTCCGAATTTTTTATAAAATACTATAATTTTATATAATCTTTCAATATTTCGTCTTAAAATAGTAAATTTGACAAAACAAAATTTTTCGTAGTTCTCAATTTTAAGTTTAAAATAATAATTAAACAAATACTTAAAAGTTTGAAATTCTTTGTTTTCTAATATTTTGATAAATAAATTTAATCTGAATTTTTTATATCAATAATAACATTATTTTTTTATAAATAAATATTAAGAAAATTTAGAAAAATAATTTTTATATATGATGATGTAGTACTAGTAATATAATAAATTATAATACTTATAGAAAAAAATTGTTCAGAACTAATTATTTAAAAATAAAATAGCTTTAGGTTGTAGTTTTTTTATTAATATGTATTAATAATCAACGTTCCGACATACATTTTATTATAGTATAATGTGTTCTGAATTTTTTTTTACTATCTCAAGAATTTTTTAATATAAAGCTTTTTTTGCACTAAAATTTTGTTGTAAAATAATGCTTTAAGTTTTCGTGATATATAAACGTATAGGTAACCAGTAAAATGAGCATTTCCTCTAGTTGTAATTTCAACTAATAATTAATAATTTCCGGCTGTAATTACAGCCAAGATGGTTGTGCTATCTTGAACCTGAATATTGTTGGGTAATTAGAACACACTGTTGCCAATATTCACACATTTATATCCATAGATAACCGAATATTACTAGATAACGCACTGTGTTTAATATAAATCTTTGTATAAACAACGGCAACATACATAGCACAATATTAATTAAAATGCTAAAAATTATTTAATTTAATGAAAAAAATTTATGTTACAAGAACGAGATTCGAACTCGGAACATTTTTATTACTATTTTTAAATGTATTTAAATTTGAGCGTTATAATAGTAATTTGATAATTTTTTAAAAGTTGGTTATTTTTAATTTATATATATTTTAAGTGCTTTTATTGATCACAAAATTGTCGATTACAATGGCGATTTTTTACAATTTTTCTATATCATTCTATTTTTTTGTTCTTTCAAAATATCTCATATAAACATAGAAAAAATTATTTAAGTTTTATTATTTAAATTACTGAGTGACTATCTTTGTAAATGAGTTTTACATTAATGTTGTTAGCGCAAAAATACATGTGAATAGCATTGTTTAAGCTTAAAATTGTTATTTGTACTAACAGAAAAAGATGATAGATAAAGACAGATTTCTTTATAAAGAAAAGGATAACATCAATCACTATTAAGGCACTCAGATAAATAACATTTGGCTTCCATTAATTAAAAAAACTATAAATTTTATGATCTAATTACCTATTTTGTTACCTAGTAACTTGTCTCTATGTTCTGTTATTTACTGTAATGTCATTTGTATCAGTTTATTCTGATGAAGACGGACGTTGAGTTTTGTTGAAACGTCTATTTTAAATAAATATTAATACAGAACTGTAACCTATAGCAGTTTTATTTTAATATAATAAATTCTGAAAGATTTTTTACTATGTTAAAATATAGTTGCAAGTTTTTACTATTCTGTACTTAACAGACTTATTAGATTATTATAACAATTATTATTTTTAAAGAGAATGTACCACTGTTCTTTTGAAAGGATTGGTGTTGGTAATAATAAATAAATAATTTTTAAGAAATATTTATAGAAATATATATTATTTAAGTAAATAAATATGATAATATTTTTTTAGTAATTTTCAGACTTTTACGGCCGGCATTCATTGAATGTATAGAATTTTCTGGGCTGGTATGCTATCCATATATATAGTAGATGGCATCCTCAGTCACCAAGCACTGAGTATGTCATCTAGGATGTATAGCGAAACGTCTGCGACGAGAATAGATCCACCACGGCATACCAGCACAGAAAATTCTATACATGAAATACAATTTTTTTGTTTTTATTGTTCATGAAAAGGTTTCCACTATTAATTTTGCGCCATCTACATTTATTATTATACTTCTCTATGGTTGTACTTTATCGTTAATGTACCGAAAACATTTACCGTATCTCTATATATTCGTATATTACATTCATGTCAATTATAATCATCAATTTTGAAATATTGATTAAATTTTTTTTCTATATACATAAATGAAATTTAAACAATGATTATTTGAGTACGCAGAAGGGTCCGGTAGTGTAAATTACAGTAAAAAATATTGGAAATTTCAAATATGCAGAAAATATTCACTGTCAAAACCAGAAACAATTTTTCCAGATTATTTTCTGGTTAACTAATATTGACTACATATCACGGGCAATACGAAAAAAAAAAAACATTATTCAACATAATAAAAAAAATCTTACAGAACTTATCAGAAATCTACCTTAGGTTAAAGTTCTGTATTAATATTTATTTAAAATTGACGTTTCGACGAAACTCAACGTCGTCTGAAGTTTCGTCGAAAAGTTGTTTTAAATTTAATATTAATACAGAACTTTAACCTAAAACAGTGTTTTATTTTAATTAAACATTATTTCTACTAGACTTTTTCTATAATCAAAGTAATTAATCGCATTTAATTGATATGTGATTCTTCAAATAAAACAAAGATGAAAATTTGTATGAATGTAATAATCACAAATACATGTTGCAATAGTGGTTTTAAAATCGGTGATAGGCAAGTCGAGTAACCGGTTGGTTAGCGGTTAATCGGTATTGAGAATTATGTTTTAATGTCGATTTTTGTTATTTAATCGGCTTTTCATATTCTAAACCGATTTTAACAAATTAATTTTATAAAATAACACTGTAAATAATGTATACTGCTAGATATAGTTTTATCAAATTGCAAGTTTATTTTTGTAGTTTTTAAAATAATAATAAAATTATCAGCAATTGTCATTATTTATTTTCAGGAAATTAAAATTTAATTAAAATTTATTTATAATCAATATTCGAATGTTTACATTTAATATATTTTTTAATAGTTTTATTATTTCTTCTATATGTTGCTTTATGAAATTTTATGAGAAAACAAAAGAGATTTTATTATATTTAGCTTTTAAGATAATGATATAATTTAATCTACTGAAGATAAACACATATTTTTTATTATAAAGGAAATTGTAATATCAACACGCCATATAAATTTTTTATTTTTATAAATGTGGAAGGTTGTACGCAGATAAAATGAAATAATTTAACAAATGAAACTATATAGTGAATATATTTTTAATAAAAGGCGATGGTGCCATCTTGCAAAAATTTAAATTTGTGTTTCGTTAGAAATTAAAAAAGTTTATTATTAAATTATAAAGAAAAATTATATTTCTTTTAAAATTTTACCTAAGAAAATAATTAACAATAGTATACCTAACTTTATATTTTTAGTTTTGTTGAAATAATAGATATATTTATCTATTTTATTTCTGTGTATTTCATGCATATAATTAATGTAGGTTTCTACATATAAATGTTTCCTTTTAAAAATTAAGATTTTTTAAAGATTTTTTAGATGGAAACTTTTCAAATGACCATACTGTGTATTACAGCGCTATTCTGGTTATTAAATTTAGCTCAAATCTTTAAATTTAAAAAACTTTAAGTATATTTCAACTCTGGTCACTATTTTAAGGACTATTGCGAAATTTTTAACTTAAATTTTTTTACATTTAAATACTCGTAGTATGTATGTTCAGAAATATGGTGACCAGAATAGCAACATTAATAATATTTTATTCAAAATAATATAATTTTTATAAATTCTTGTTTTTAATTTTTATTGTTTTTTTTTTGTTTCAGGTAAGAAAATGTTCCAAATAATATTAATTTTGTTATTATTATTATTCGTGGTCAGTTTTGGTGAGTTATATATACACAATTTATGTTTTAAATTTTAATAATTTCATTGCTATGAAAATAAAATACAACACACCTGTGTTGTACATTTCTACTAGTTGTGCTAATCGGCATCAGAGCGATGTATCGTTCACCTCAATCATTTCTTGAAATTTAATAAATAAGATAGTAAAAAATCTTTCAGAACTCATTATATAAAATAAAACGGCTTTAGATTTAAGTTCTGTATTAATATTTATTAATAATCGACGTTTCAATTAAGTCTGTCTTCATCAAGCATAAAGATACAAATGACATTTACAGTAAATAAATAGAACATAGAAACAAGTTACTTGGTAACAAATAAGTAACTAGAGCTTAAATTTTTTTTAATAAATTTTTAATTAATGGAATCCAAACTTTATTTAAACGTTGCCTACACAATGATTAATGTTAACTTCTTCTTTATAAATTTCAATTGCTTTTCTTATCAAGCTGCTGTTAATATTGATTGGTCTAGCAATTATTACAATATCTTCAAATTTTAGATAATGAATATCTACATTATTATTTACTGTAATCTCATTTCTTGCAATTATTACAGTATGTGTTTTCGAATTTTACATCATGATTGCAAGACCAATCAATATTAACTGCAGATTGATAAGAGAAGCATTAGTTACTTATTTTGTTACCTAGTAACTTGTTTCTATGTTCTGTTTATTTACTGTAAATGTCATTGGTATCATTTTTCCTGATGAAGACATACGTTGACTATATAGATTGTTAATAAATATTAATACAGAACTTAAATTTAAAGCCGTTTTATTTTATTTAATAAATAGTGTAGATACTGCAAACGAGGTTTGTCCTGAAAGAGTTTTAAAAAGTTTATTACAAACACTTTTCCACAATAAAATTTATCTAAGCGACTCGAATAAATCATAAAATAGCATTAAATAATGAAAATAGCATAGCATCTTCATTCGGACTGACCTATTTTTCTCCTTCTTGTCACGCGAGAGGAGAGATAAAATTCTCTTCCAATTCCATTTACGTTCCGCTATGCGCTCTTAAAACAATTGCATCAGGGTTGGTCTACTCGACGAGCAAAATTACGTATTCCGTTCCTGTACTCAACGGCCAACTTCGATGTGTCCCAGTTACGCTTAATTAACACGCGTGGTGTAATAACAGCGATTAAAGCCCGAATTGACCAGGAGAGAGATGTACGATGATGATGGGGAGAGAAAAGTGCTTTTCTCTCTTCATATTGGAAGCTCATTGAAAGCTCTCTCGCTCGTACTGCGGTTGGGTAAATGATATTATTGAGTGGGTTGTAAGATGTTTTCTCAACCGTTTCAAGATTTCAGAAGGAAAACTTTTACTAGCTTCCTGTTTCATGTCAGTTTTCAGCTTTTGTCTGTAATGATGGACAAGGTTTAGTAATTGTGGGATGCTAGTCATGAGATATATTGTGCTTAATGTGGTTGGATTGGATATTGATGATTAATCTATCGGGTTAATTTGTGTAATTATTGTATGTTATGTATGTATGTCATTGGCGGTTGCAATTAATGAGGGTTGCAATAAGACAATTAGTTTCTACAATAAATTGCAAGGATACATTGTAAAAAATTTATATAATTTTACATGTTTTATGAATGTATATTATTTTCAATTCAACAATCAAAACTTTTTTCAAAATTTGTTTAAAAAATCTGAAAAAATTCAGTAAAATAGAGAAAAAAATTTGCTACAAAATAATAATAATCAGGAAAACATCAGGAAAACTGATATAAATATATATATATATATATATATATATATATATATATATATATATATATATATATATATATCATTATTATTATTTTATAACCATATTAAAATTCACATACATAGCAAGTAAATTGAATTTATAATAAATTTTGATAAACCAAACATTGGTATGGACAATATAATAATAACAAAATTATTTAATATATTGAACTATTTTACCGTATTAATGCCGGATTAAATCGCATTATTATATATACCATATCTGTTAATAACAGAAATGTAATTTGTTTGTACTAGAAATGCGGACTAAGTTCTTAACTGTGTAGCAATGGAATTGTAAAATTAAGCAAACAATATATTCAATCAACACAAATACAGAAGCATTAATTGTAAGATGGAATTGAATTGAATGTGAATTTATGCAAGAGATATTTCAATTTTTATCATTAATATGAAGTTTTACAATGTATAATACAAAATTATTTTTACAATAAATACCTAGCTTTATTAGTATATATATATATATACAGTGTGTCCCAGGATTGATGTTACAAGAGGTGTAATGGACTAAAATTTTTTGAATTTCATTTCAAGATTCTGGAATTAAGCCCTGCTTGGCGTGAAACGAATTTTAAGAATTTTTTCGTTTTTTGAAAAACAAAATGGCCGTGACGGTGAAGCAAGAACTATTTTCTTTTCAGGTAAAGTACCCTTTTTGTTTAGGATACGACAAAATTTTATTAAGAAAAGTTGTTTATAATGACAAATCATGGCCGTATACCAAACTTCAGGACGATCTACCTACTTTCATTAAACTGTCTGTTTTAGATTGAACAAAATAAATTGTAGGTATCTATTAATTTATTAAAATTTTTATTTGTAGACCATTGAACGAAACAAATAGTATTTACAACAAATTTAACTTACGAAGCTTAATAATATCATTGATGTGCAATAAATTTATTAAAAATTACTCAGCGTTATCTGCGAATTCGGAATTTACACCAAACGGCGTGAAATAAAGAAAATAACAATGGGAGGCCATGAAAAAACAATCGTTGAGTATAATCTCAAGTACTGTCAGATTGCAATTTGTAGTAACTGCCTTTAGTTCAAAGTATAATTACTGCTAGATTATGTTATCGTTACAACAGAGAATTTACGTTGTTCAGTGTTACGGGCTTGGACAAACTGCCCTAAGAGTAGTGGTGCAGCGGTTTAACGAGAAATTTCCCAACACCAATCTTACACGTATGACTGCCATGCGAATAGTTAAAAAGTTCTTGCAACTGGCAGCGTTGGTAACGTTAAGAAAGAAAGAAAGAAATATGACGAAAATGATACCGCAACTGTTGTTGCCCTTGATTCGGTGGATGAACATCCCAGACTATCATTAAGGGAACGTTCGCGTAATCTCGATATTAGTAAATCAGAACTGCAAAGAATTTATAAGTCGACCAATGTAAAGGCATTCAAACCAAAATTTGTGCACACTCTCGAAGAAGGTGATGAAGGCCGTAGATTATTATTTTGTCTTACCATCGGGGAGCAATGTCTTCAAGAACGAAATTTTTATAAAAACATTGTATTCTCAGACGAAGCAACTTTTACTACCAATGGCGTTGTTTCCTCTCAAAATTGTCGCTACTGGTCTACAGAAAATCCAAACTTTCGGATCAACTGTAGAAGACAGTATTACCAAAAAGTGAATGTGTGGTGTGCTGTTTCATATCGTTTTGGCATAATTGGACCTTTCTTCATAGAGGGACGGTTAAATCAAAATGTTTATCTACAGCTACTTGAAAAGTTCAGGGAAGACTACTTAGATGACTTGCCGCTAACAGAAAGACAATCAATGTATTTCCAGCAAGACGGATGCCCTGCACATTCGACAGCACGCGTAGCTGAGTGGCTAAATTCTGTGTTCTCAGAAAAGTGGATAGCTAGAAATGGTTCAATTGAGTGGCCTCCAAGGTCGCCCGACCTCACCATATTAGATTTCTTTTTATGGGGTCGCCTCAAACAACTGGTTTACTCTCAACCAATACCCAACAGTAGAGAAATCCTAAAAGAAAGGATAAGAAACGCAGTAACACAAATACACATAGAGGAAATTCGGAACAGTTTCATAGGATTCAGACGTCGCATAGAAAGATGTGCAGAAAATGATGGAGGTTGCTTTGAATAGATAATTTATTGCAGTACAATCTTGTGTTACGTTTTGTAAGTTAAATTTGTTGTAAATACTATTTGTTTCGTTCAATGGTCTACAAATAAAAATTTTAATAAATTAATAGATACCTACAATTTATTTTGTTCAATCTAAAACAGACAGTTTAATGAAAGTAGGTAGATCGTCCTGAAGTTTGGTATACGGCCATGATTTGTCATTATAAACAACTTTTCTTAATAAAATTTTGTCGTATCCTAAACAAAAAGGGTACTTTACCTGAAAAGAAAATAGTTCTTGCTTCACCGTCACGGCCATTTTGTTTTTCAAAAAACGAAAAAATTCTTAAAATTCGTTTCACGCCAAGCAGGGCTTAATTCCAGAATCTTGAAATGAAATTCAAAAAATTTTAGTCCATTACACCTCTTGTAACATCAATCCTGGGACACACTGTATATATATATATATATATATATATATATATATATATATATCCTTTTTATGTCGCAAAAATGTCACAACAAAGAAATTGACATTAATAGGAAATGTCACATTATTAATAAACAATTTCTAATTAATTTAAATTTTATTCAGCGTGTCGACGAGAAAAACATGTAATTTCTTGTGTCAATACTTCAAACACCTCTCTTTAAAAGTGGATGAACACTTTTGGTGTTTTCAGTTTGCACATTAAATGAAATTTTCAACCAGCACAAGGGTGAGGTCGAGTGACATTGTTACCAAGGGGGTTTGAGTGAGGGATTGTGGGGTGGTTATGTGTGGGAAAAGTCGCGACGTAGAAAGTTTTATAATGAAATTTTGTGATGTTTTGTGGCTGGAAAAGTTGTGGATAAACTATTGGACAGTGGAGATATAGCTTTTTTTTATTTTTCTTAATGATATAGGATCTCTGGAAATACGTAGTATATTAGAATTAAACGGTTTTAGGTTATAGTTCAGTAATAATTTATTAATAAATCAATGTTTCAACAAACTAAATCCACGTCGTCTTCATCAGAAAAAGAAATTGGGAAAATTTAAAAAAAAAATTAATTTTACTAAAAATGATTTTATTCAGATTTTTTGTAATTATTTTAGAGAATTTAATCCTCTACAATTACGTCTTATAAAGTGTGAGGGATGTGTTCCCATCTAAAAATATCTGATGAGCTGTTGCTAATACAGTACAATTTTTATGTTATAATTATTACTATATAAAGAGGTCTTTAGCTCATTAACTTTACAAAATACAAATTACGTAACTCTAAAGATAAAACGATAAACATTTGTTTAATTTTCTGTAAAAATTCCGCTATTACAGATATTTTTTAGTTAATTTTTTATATCTTAATTTCTATAAAGCATGCGAAATTAATTAAGATTTTTCTTTATTTATTTTGATAATAGTATGTAAAAGGCATATTTGTCTATTGAAATGATACATACAAAGATATACATAAAAATTGATTTTTTTTTAATGATTTATTGATTTAGATACAGAATTTTATGCTCTAAAATTTATATCTATAATATTTTTTGCCTAAAATAACTAGGGAAGCAGGAAATTGCAAAAATATAATTAGACATATTAAAATTTTCGCATTCCGGATATAATTCAAAGCATTTTAATAAATACTAAAATTAAAGTAAAATACGAAAACAAAAGAGTAAAATACATATAACACTGAAACCCTAAAACTTTCCGTAATTATAGATAATTTTTCCTTTAATTTATCAAACTTTGTTTTCGTTTATTCTCTTGTTCCTACATTTCTTCGCATCCTTTCATTGGAGAGAGCAACAAAAGTTTTCTTAACTTTTGCATAAAAATGAAAGAAAAGTTTTAAATTGTTGTTTTCTCCAAAGGCAGAGTATCTAGTAACCATTGGCTTAGAAATTAACTTTGTTGAGAAACAAAAGACTATGCACAATAATAATAATTTAAATCTGTTCTTACAAATCTTCCGGCAAATGTGTTCTATTCAATAGAACTTTTTTTTAACGAAATATTATACTCATAATTTAAGTTATCTTTTATATTAAATAAATTTTTATTTTATACATTATATAAAATAATATATTTTAATACTACTGCCTACATCTATGAACTAAATTGATATCGTATCAGTTTAACTTTTTATGAAGGAATACGTATAGTGGGTTCGGTTATGAATTTGTAGTAAGATCAGGGTTGGAACGAACGCTTGAAATTATAATTATTATTAGGCATTTCGTTAGTAAGAATTTTGCAAATATTATGTTTGCGCACACTAAACTATAGATTAAGCGTACACCCTAATCGCTGAATAAATAGATTTTACTGCGAGACTGCTATATGAGAGGTATTTTCATCATTTTTATAATTTTCCACTCAGTAATAGTCGACAAAAATTTCACTCCGTGCAATTTACAAATTATTAAAACATATATTTTTCTTATAATAATTTATAATTTATAATCTAGTTACTTTTTTAAGTAGTTACATTTGTTTGTTTAACATTTGTATATATTTTCCTGATGATGATATACCTAGAATGTATCGAAACGTTGATATTTAAATAAAATATATACAGAACTTAATCCTAAAGCTTTTTTATTTTAATGTAATAAGTTCTGAAAGATTTATTACTATGTTTAGAGATTATTGTTTTCATATATTTATTTTAGTAGCAAAATGTTTTTAAATTAAATTAGTTTCGAATAAACAAAATGTTTGAAATAAATGATAAAATATATGAAAGTTTATTTTTGCTCTAAAACTATGCGAATATAACTTTATTTGCAACAACATACGGACTAATAAAAATTTTTCATAATTTTCGATGTAAAATAATGTTAATTTCATTTGTGTGTTAGTGTACATAGTTGCCAACTTTTCAAACAATAAACAACTAGATTGTTTAGCTTTATTTAGAGATTATTTGTGTACATTTGCTACGCATAATAAATTGATTAACTCGAAAATATTATATTTAATATGTAGGTACCTGTACAACTAACTTTTGTTTAATTAATTTAATTTTACTTGAAATATAAGAATTTAATTAAATATAGTACATATACTGAAATGATACGACTTTAAGTTGTAGTTCTGTATTAATATTTATTAATAATCGATCCATTTTTCTCAGTGTAGAAATACGGAATATTTATAGTAAAATAAAATTACAGATTTTTTTATAGTAAAATTTTTCCATAATTTCGCAAATTTTTTTTTTACAGTGTATTTTAAGATAAATAACTGCACGTTTTAAAACTAGTAGTGAAAATACAATAATCTTTTATTGCTGGTTACCTGTAAAAATAAAACATATACCAACAGAATCTTTCGGAACAATTTAATGTAGTGAACTTGCAGGAACTGTGCAACCGCTAATTATTAACGAGTAAGTAATTACCGGTATGGAGTTAAGTCAAAGTTTTAATAATTCTTTAATTACTTTTCATCGTAAGAGGGGTGGAAAAAAATAATAATAAAAAAGAGGAGAAAATAGGTTTCGCGCACTGGATTAAATTAGTCGGCTACAAGTTATTAAAAAGTTGGAGCAATTTAATTTCGTTCCGTAAATGATTTTAAAACCAGCAGGCAGCGAGAGAGAGCGAACAAATTACAACTAATAACTATTTGATTGAAAAATCACCCTGTAAATATACAACATGGAAATAGAATTTAATTTTCCTACCTGCGACGATAATTGTATTAATGTTTTGAGGTATTAAATATCGAGGGAATATTTCAATCGCATTTTCTTTCGAAGTGATTTTTAATTTTGTTGTTCTAAATTGTTACTATCGATACCTCCATTAAAATGTTTTTTTTTCTATTTTTAGATATTTGGTTAATATATTTTTTTTTCAAATTATGTTTGCTGTACACCAACAAATTTGAGTTTGTAATTTGAAAAAAGTGTTCTTTTTTTTGCAATGTAAAAAATCAACTTTTAAATCATATAAAATATCGAAAAAGAGAGATGTCAGTAGTAGTATTTTTAGAAAATTTAATTCTCTATAATTACGTCTCAAAGCGAAGTAAATCGGATGAATAGTTCCCGAGATCTCAGTGGGACAAGGTTAAAAAACATGCTTTCGAGGAAAACGCGTTTAAAGTTTAAAGTTAATTTTTTATTGGTCAATCTGTACATTTTATTTTTTACAGTGTAGCGTTTTAATTAATATTGTGCTACGAATATTGTGGTTGTTTAATACAAAGATTTATAGAAAATATAGTTAGTTATCAAAATGTTTAATTTATTATACGAGTATATCGCCAGTTTCTTTGGTGACGCTAAATTTCTGCACTGTAAAAAAGTTCTGTAATTTTACAATAAATGTTATGGGTAACAAAGATGCCCTGGATTATTATGTAATTTTCCATAGAATATAATTTTACATAGCATGAGAGTGTTTTGCGTGAGCGAAAGTTTCCAAGTAATAGGAATAAAAGAGCATGTATGAGAGGAATTATGAATGTGGATAAAGCGAAAGTTGTTTGTTTGGATAGGAATGTTTGGAGGCGACTGATTTCGGGATGATGAAAAGAGTTTGTGCCA
This sequence comes from Clivina fossor, assembly GCA_963966155.1. NCBI lineage: Eukaryota > Metazoa > Arthropoda > Insecta > Coleoptera > Carabidae > Clivina > Clivina fossor. The sequence continues at coordinate 6,708,397 of OZ014566.1, forward strand.
CACTTTTTTTGGATACATGGCGTGATTGTGTATGTACGTATGTATATAATATTTAACGAAAAATGATGTAAAACTAATTTACTTTTTATGTAAAATATTTATATATAAAACACATATAACTATAATTAACTTTTATTACATTATTTATTGCAAATTTCAATAAAAATTTGGAAAATTACAGAAATATTATGTAATTTTATGTAGCATGTAAAAATAAGTAATATTATCTGTTAACAACTACAAGAGTTTGTGCCACACCCTTTTGGGTACAAGGCGTGATTGTGTATGTATGTATGTAACAACTACAAAATCCATGTACGTATTACTAGTATTATCACATATATGTGTATGTAAATTTGTTTTTTTTTTTATTGCAAATTTCAATAATTAAACATTTATGTAAATTTGCAAAACTTTTTACAGTACAAAATGTAACTTAAATTTATATGATTTTACATAGTTTTTAACAGTAAAATAACAATATTTTATAATTTTACTATCATAATTTACGAAATATTAACAATTTTTGTGAAAAAATTTGTTACATTACACATATTTTTTACAGTGTAATATATATATATATATATATATATATATATATATATATATATATATATATACTTGAATAATTGTTTTCAGTTTATTGAAAATTCATGTACTTACTTTTTATTTAATAGAACTTTAGTTTTCTATTAGAAAACTGACCGTCAAAGTTTTCATTTGATTTATTATATAGCGCGTTATAGAAGCTGTTGTTGAAAGGAAAATAATTTGCAAGCGCACTAAATATATACACGATAACAAATTTCAATGTTTCAGCATATTCTGATCCATTATAATATATTATACGCCCCCCCAACCCCCAATCTTACGAACAAGCAATATACGCCCTGCACGAACTTATATACATACTGTAAACTTATTGACGTTACATGTATTCCACTACGTTTACATGTTATAAAGTAAAAGTTTGAAACTTGGCCGGTTCGGCTCTGATTATATATATTTTATTAGGGTCCACCACGTCGATTAAGTGTATATCCCTTTCTATAAAGCCCAGACGCGGAACCTAACTTAGATTAGCACTAAATTATAGTAGTACTAAATAAAATATGGCTAGCTATTTCCTATCTCATTTCAAAGGTATTACTGCGGATTTAACCGATACGATGGGAGCATTACCAGCACAGAGAAATTGATGCTGGATTAATTAGTTGAAGCTATTTGATATTTTCAATAAAAAATTGATTATGAAAACTGTATGATCTAAAATTAGAACATGCATATGTTAGGCTATTAAGTATCGTAGTCGCCATATGAAGAACTGTTTTTCTTTATAAAAAAAAATTTAAATAAATATAAAAAAAATTTCGTGTTATTATTTACTGACATGTTTTAGCATAGGTTTTAATTGTTCAATAATAAAATATATGAAAGTATATTTAAATTTATATTTATCTTAAATACTTTATTTATATTTATTGTTAGTATAATAATAAACAAACTTGAGAATTAATATAACTTATGATTACTTGGATAAATTTTAATATACATGCTTATACACAGCTACAGATCGCAAAACATAACTTACACTGTAAAAAAAAATAGGGAAATTACAGAAAATATTAGTCAAATTTTACAATAAAAAATCTGCAATTTTATTTTACTATAAAAATTCTGTATTTCTACCTCAAAATTCTGTATTGTTTACATAATTTATAATAATCACATAAAGTAACTAAAAATGACCTAATAAATATGTAAAATTGCTTACTTTTTGCAAATTGCATCACATACTTAATGTAGAATTACATATTAGTGGTATAACTTCTTAAATTTTTAAAATTATAGCTTGAATATTAATATTTGTAATAATTGATCAAAATAATGAGACTCAGTACATATTTTGTATAATAATATTAATAAATTATTTTAAGTGTAATTCATTCATTTCAAAATACATCCTTTATGTAAATTTAGAAATATATTATGTAATTATACCAACAATAATATTACACAACTAAACAAATTTTATCTATTTCCGACAGCAAATTACTGAAGTTCTATAAATTTACTAAAAGAGACTTTACTAAAAAACTGTAATATAATACATACATATGTACTTTTCCATTCCGTTGGTAATATCATATTACAAATATTTGTAATAGTTCTGATATTATGTATTTTTAAACAATTAATGCAAAATTATAACAGTTGAGTAATTATACCTAGAAATACTGGACAACATAGTGTCTCATGGTTTGTAGGTAAATTTAGATATATTTTTTAGAGTGTACGCCACGTGAAAATCTCATTTCCACAATAGTCATTTTCCTTTTATATTATAATACTTGAGTTAAATTTTGTACGTCAACTACAAAGATTTTGTATACACAATATTAAATCTAATAAAATTATATTATTGGAGTGTTACTCACGATCAGTACAGAATATTACATATTATTCAAGTGTTTAATATTTAAAATTGAATATAAATTAAATTGGAAAAATTTTAATAAAAAAAAAACTATAATTTTTATATTTTTATTATTTGTTTCATCCAATTTTGGGGTGAATGAAAACGAATCTAGGTTAGTTTTAGCTTGGAAAGTCTTTATGTCAATATAAACGAGAATGTAGAGGAGAACTTTAGTGAAATGTTTGTGTTCGTATCAAGTAAACCATGCTAGGCAATAAAAACAAATGACTGTCGCGCTACCTGCAACTTATCAAACACCTTACAATCTCCAGTGCTTGCAAACAATGTAAAAGTTAAAACTTCTTTACTCCAAGACAACAAGAAAAAAAACTCAATATATAAAATATTTTCTATAAAAATATCTGGCTTAACTACGACTGTCATAAAGTGAAAAGTTTATTTTTACTATCCTGTATGCACTATGACAAAAAAAGATTATGTTAAGATTAGTTTTTTTTATGAATAAAATTTTTAGCGACTTTTTTATAATATACAAAAAGGATTCCGTAACTATTTTATGAAGTAGACAATGTAAAAAAATTATGTAAATTTATAAATATATTTTTACAGAGAAAATGTAATATTACATCAATTATCATAGTAATAATTGCAAAATATTGCTATGTTACTATTACTAGTTATGTAAAATTACATAAATATATATTGCATTTTTTACAGTGTAAAGCAAGTATATATTAAAGGGGAACACCACCTTAAGCGCTATAAAATTTGGCTTCTATTAATTAAAAAAGAATTTATAAAATTTTATTCACTTATTTGTTACCTAGTAACTTGTTTCTTTGTTTTGTTATTTACTGTAATGTCATTTGTATCAGTTTTTCTGATTAAGACGAGCGTTGAGTTTCGTCGAAACGTCGATTATAAACAAATTTTAATACAGAACTTGAACCTATAGCAGTTTTATTTTAAGTAATGGTTTTTTTTTATATGTTATTACAGTATATTTGAACTACGTTTTCAAATTTTTATGTCAACAAAAATTTTATTTTTTAAGATTTAAAACCTTTATAGGTTGTATTTAAAAATCTATAATTAATTAATTATATTTATTATTATTATATTTCAAAAATGTGTTAATAGAAATCATATTTTCCCAAGTTATATTTAACAGTTTTATTTCAAAAACTTTCAGCAAAAATTAAATATCTAGGTATATGCATTGCAGGACTTCAAATTACAAATTATAATAATTAATTCTAAATATTGCAGAAATAACTAGCCGTGCCATTTTCGTTGTTTTCAAAACAAAATAATATTCTTCTTCTTTGTTATGTTAAAATTGTTTTCTCAAACAAATGCGCAACAGAAAGAAAAACAATGAATACTAGGGATTGTAAATGAATTTCTCTCAACTAAAATTCAAATTGTACAAGAATTAACAAAGATACGAAAAAAAAGTTGAGAAAAAATTTACAAACTTTGTTTTGTACGTTGGTACTCTTAAATGAAACTAATTAAAGTTGAATATAAATTTAAACAGACTTAAAACAATTGACAGAAATTATATTAGCATATACTTTTTTATTTTGAAATTTTCTCTTAAGATGTTCTAATTTTTGTTTCATAAGTTTTATTTTAGTAAATATTAAATTTATAACTTCTCGTGTTTGTTAAAGAAATGTATATTTGCATTTAATTAATATATCTAATTATAAATAAATGAATATAGAAAAAAATATGTTATTACATGTTATTTTATGTTATTCGTATTTGTTTAATTTTTTGTACTAATTTAAACATTTTAAAATTTTCTTTTATTTCTCTTATTAATCTGCTGTTAATAAATCTGCTATTGCTTAACATGCGTTAGAGTATCTTTATGATATGAAGATATATATATATATATATATATATATATATATATATATATATATTATAATATAAATTTATAAAGAAAAAAATAACATCGATCAGTGTGACTAGTAAGTGATTTAAATAAAATTATCTTTTATTAATTAAAAATGTATAAAATTATAATTTCAAATTAATCATGATAATTTTTACATTTATATTATTCTATATCTATTGAAGAAAAATTTCCAATTTTCTCCGATTATTTTTGTGATTTATTTTTTATGAAACAAAATATATTTGATGGTATATGAAAGTGACAGATTTTTAAATACAGCAATTTATTTATTTTATCTTAAAAATGACATTTTTTTTTCCTCTCTTCTTTCGAAAACTGTCAAAACAAGCACGTAATTGTATTTGACGGTAGATATTTCCGTTTTTAAATCTAAACTGTTTCGGATTTGATAGAAATTGTTATTGACATGTAAAGTTGTTCAAGTCGAATTAAATTTTTGTTTAGTTATCGAATTTATTATAGTTCGCTCTAATACATTTAGAAAACAAAGAAAAATAACATAAATAGTCTGGTTATATAAATATCTATTTGTAATTTTATATATATTTTATTTATATTACCTTATAAATTTATTTTTAAAAAATGAATCACAATCGCCCCCTACAAAGTTAATCAAATTTTAGTAAATTAATCAGCGAATTTTACAAGTGTATATATATATATATATATATATATATATATATATATATATATATATATATATATATATATATATATATATAAGAATTGTTATTTAAACGAACCGTTATTTGTAACGAAAATGTGTATGCATACAGGCATAAGATGATGATATATTATAATGGGATTTTTCAAGAAGAAGAGGGAAAAAAATTATAATTATTTTAAAGCAGCATACATATTATGCTATTAAAATTTTGAATTTTAAATAATTTTTTGCTACTACATATTAAGTGGATATAAATTTGAACAGTACTTGACCTTTTTTACTTTATTTTAAAAAATTTCAAACTTTAAATTGTAACGTATGAAAGAAATTCAAATAAGTGTACTCACATTTCAAAAATTTGAGTACCACTACATAGTTATGACACATATATAAACGAAACGGGTATATAAGCATAGAGTATTATTGCGCCAGGACCGTACTGGAGAGATATATGGAAGTTATTTTTTTATTATTCTATTCAATAGCTATAACATTTCTTTTTTTCTATACTGTTTATTTTCGTGAACTAAATTGAGTATATCTTCAAATTGAAAATGTTACTTTATTTTGTGTCAAATTGAAATAGTAGAAATAAATTTTGGTACTATATGGATTTTTTATATTAAACTAATTATTAAATAATATAGTAAAAAAATCTTTCAGAACTCATTATATTAAAATAAAACTGCTTTAGGTTAAAATACTGTATTAATATTTATTTAAAATTGACGTTTCGACGAAACTCAACGTCTGTGTTTATCAGGATAAATGATATAAATGACATTACAGTAAATAACAGAACATAGAAATAAGTTATTATGTAACAAATAAGTAACTAGATCATACAGTTTTATATATTTTTAATTAATGGACGCCAAAATTTTATTTAACTAATTAATTAAAAATCTATAAATTATATATATATATATATATATATATATATATAGTTACTTATTTGTTACCTAGTAACTTGTTTCTATGTTCTGTTATTTACTGTAATGTCATTTGTATCAATGATCCTAATGAAGACGGACGTTGAGTTTCGTCGAATCATCGATTTTAAATAAATATTAATACAGAAGTTTTATTTAAAGCAGTTTTATTTTAATTATTAAATGTGGAATAGAAGAGCATGTATGAGAGGACTTATGAATGTGGATGAAGCTAAAGTAGCTTGTCCGGATAGGGATGTTTGAAAGAAACTAATTTCGGGATAGTGAAAAGAGTTTATGCTACATCTTTTTGGGTACATGGCGTCAGCAAAATATATTAAATTATTATGTGAACTAATTTACAAATTACACAGTTGTTTGTCCATTATTTTAAAAGACAAGAATTAATTAATAGTTTTTCGAGAGTTTATTTGTATTTTCTATCCTATCTGCTTCAACAGATGAGATCAACATAGTTAATTAGACATTCATTAGCTCTTTGTTGACATTTAATTAAGTTCAACACTAATTACTTGTCGGGTATATACACCCAATATTATTTAGAAATTTTACGCGAATAGAATTTACATAAAAAATTTGCGGTATATCGATTACAGACACATTCTTAGAATTACTAAATATTTTGCAAAATAACTGAAAAATTGTAATCATAAAATATATAGTTAAAATTAAGTTGGTGTTATTTAAAAAATTACTAAATTATTTAGAGAATACAGTGTAATACAAAAAAGATTTATAAGTACAGTATTCTAGGAATTTCATTTCTGGAATAAAACAGTTACTGCATTTTTTTAGCTTATCAAACTGTCGCTTATATAATATAAATACTTTTTCGAGACTGAATACTGAATAGATTTATTTTAGATACTAGTATACTAGTCCTAAAAGCATAGAATAATAATAATAATCAGTTACCGTAATTTTTAAGTGGAACATAGAGGATATATATATTGGAGAAACTGAAAATTAAGTTTCATTAAGAATTTTTACTTGCATTATCAAAAGTGCAAACTATTAAAACTAAAAGGCTTTAGGATTTAGTTTTGTATTAATTTTAATTATAATTTAACGTTTCGAAGTGCTCTATGTACGTCATCATCTGGAAAAAAATATACAAATGACATATACAATAAATAAACAGAACAAAGAAACAAGTTACTAGGTAACAAAATACAAGTAACTAGATTATAAAATATTTAAATTATTAATTAAAGGAAGTCAAATTTTATTTAAATCAGTTACTAGTTACACTGATTGATATTATCTATTTCTATGTAAATTTCTATTGCTTTTCTTATTAATCTACTATATATGTTGTATTTTTGTAATTTTTGTATTTCCAAATTTTATCAAACAATTTACATTATTTTCCAGAACAATTATAAAGATGTGAACGAAATAATATTTCTACAAACAACTAAAAACTCATTACATTCATTAAGCTAATATTTACAGAATCAATTACTGAAATATCGGCAACAATTTTCGGATAATACTGAAAACATAATCGTAGTGTTGCTGAAACGAAAAAGCTTCAGTCTGAAATTGTAAATATTCAAAATATTTTTTTAATATAATAATATTGTGAACAACACAATCTATAAGTAATATATTTTATTAAATTTATTATTAAATATTTTCTTATTATTTATATAGATAAATATCATAAACACAGAAATTTGACGAAAATAATTCGCTCTAAACTTTGTTCTCTAGCTTTGCAAAAATCAATAGAGCTTTGTCAATTTTAGTTTAGCTATTCGCCGCAGAGTGTCGCTTTACAACTCGTGAGCTTTGAAAGCTTTGAAACGATAAAACAGCGCAACAGGCGGATAGCTGCACAAGTACGTTGCTTTGAAGTTTGTCGAGAGATGTCTCTGATCTATCTAACTAAAATATTCTCGAAGAAGTTACAAAGTAAGCTGTTTTCTACCTTTCAAAGGAAATTGAAATTTAATTTAGAATATTGGTAAATATATAATATCAGGTATCGTATTTAATCTATGGAATTCTCGAGAAATATAAGAGATGTTATGTATGTTAATAATAACATAGTAAAAACACTTTTAGGACTCATTATATTAAAATAAAAAGCTTTAAGGATTCAGTTCTGTATTAATTTTAATTGAAAAATAGACGTTTTGACGTACTCTACATACATCATTAGTAACTTGTATCTATGCTTTGTTTATTTACTGTAAATGTTATTTGTAGATTAATGAAAAGAAAAGTTTCTTTCATTAATCTGCAATATTAACATGACTTAACAACAACTTAATGTAAAAGATAAAATTGTAACAATCTAATCTGTGATCATCAGTTTCAAAATACACGACGAAATAATGTAATTAGTTAATATGTAATCTTCGTAACATTTTCTTCAAATTCCAATTTATATTTTTTTAAAATTGACTACAATTTTTTTACTTATTAACTTAACCTACAATGACAACACGTGTCTGACAAAATTTATTTAAAACTATTGCTCAAGATGGTTTATGATACAATGATAAAAATAAATAAATAAATTTATTATATATATATATATATATATATATATATATATAATTATTATTATTATTATTATTAAATGATCTATTTTTGCCTTGAAATTTTCCAAATTAAAATGTTATCGAAGATCAATATAAATTTTTCACAACATTTTCTAATTTAATTAAAATTTGATGTTTCTAAAGTCAAGATCGCGAGACACCAAAGTTAAATTATAACAGGTTACAATTTTTTTAATTATTTATCTACAATTTATTAATGAATGTTAAATTAATTAATATATCAAATTGTAGATGTAAAGTAATATTATGAGTATAATATCCTTTTACCTATTTTGAAATTGAGTTTAATTTATTTGAATTTAATAGATGTATACGTAGGTACATATATAAATGAAATTTTAAACAAATTGCTTTTACAAATTATACATCATTTTCTATTAATCATTTCTAAAATTAATAATTTATTACATGAAATATTTAATGTGCAAATAATTTATAATCTATCAAACTAACTACAAGAGAAAATTACATGATGGAATGTTATAGTAATAAATTTATTTAACAATTGTAATTTATATAATTTTTTTCTAAAAAAAAATTGTTTATAACATTTAAGTAGTTTTGTTTGTTTTTGCAACATGTACAGATGGTTTTTATATAATAATATATTATGTTATAGTAGTTTGTTTTTTTGCTTAAATCGCCATTAAGAAAAATTAACTAATGATTTAATTAATTTTTCAAAATAAATTAATGGCAATTTAAGCAAAAACAAAATACTATAACCTAATATAATACGCCATTGGTAATTAAGAATATGAAATAGTATATTATGTTACAAGGAGCAGAAAGCGATGATTATTATGATAAGAACAAATACTTGCGGTCGAAGCATAGCCAAAGTCAAGCAATCTGAGCGATACCAAAATAAAGCATTCCAAACGTAACTAAACTAAAATTAATAAAAATACATAGAAGAAAATCTTAATCTTACTAACAGTTGTAGAATAGTAAATATATGTAAATTATTTATATTTGTTACGAGATTTATGAAAATTAATATTTCTTTGTTTACATATAGGTATAATTTCTAACAAATCTGGCTATGTACATTGCATTTTTTGCACTTCTGAACACATTTTTATTAATCAAATTCAAATTTAAGCGAAAATAAACGATGCAAATGTCAATTAACTTAACTTGACTTGTAGTATTTTGTTTTTGTTTAAATCGCCATTAATTTATTTAGATGAACTAATAAAATCATTAATCAATTTTTCCTCATTTAAAAATTAACTAGTTCATCAAAATAAATTAATAACGATTTATGCAAAAAAAAATAAAATCTAGAACCTAATATAATACGCCATGTTTAATTAAGAATGTAAAATTAACTTGACAATAATTTTTAATATAACCGTCGGAAATGTCAAATTAAATACACTTGACCCTGTTTCTTTGGTCGCATTGCATTTCTTACATTTCTTTACACATTTTCCGTAATTAAATTACAATTCATATGAAAATAAAAAAGGCAAGTGCCAAATAATTTAACTAGATATCCTAGTTATGCTTGGTGCTGCCACCAATGCTGTATACAGTAACTAATTGCTGTATAATAATGACATTATTGTACCAGTAATATAATGACTGCTTTCTAGATAGGCTATGTGGTAACGTAATATTAATATTATGATTTATATATAAAAAAAAATTGTACAAACAAAAAAAAATAAAATGAAAACAAGTTTGTAAAAATTACTTAAAACCTTATATGCTTGAAGAAAAAAAAATAAAAACCTTCTTCTTTAATACTACAAATTCCAAATTCCAAATTGTAAAATAATTATAACTTTCTCGACACAAATTCCACATTTATGTGTACAATCAAAATCCATATTCATTCCAAACGAAACACGAAAAACAAAAATATTAAAAAACAAAAACGAAAAGCTCAGCCCTGCTGAATAGAATCGTAACTGCAAACGTGCATACTTGAAAATTGCAACAAGCACAACTTGAAAGCATACGATATCAACATTGCATACTTCGCGAGCAAGTCTCTAATCACAGAAGCTCATTAACATTTTATTCTTGCCACCGTAGATAGACGGAGTGCGGTGCTTTTCCTGAGCTTTTTCATCCAGCCCAGGTTGAATTCCTATGGTCGGGGGGGCTAAAGCTCGTGCGCATAAACCACCATACAATGAAAGTGTCGACAGTGGAGCACATAAACTGAACGCCACGGTTGAAAATCCCAAGTTTGAATAACGAAACTGCACGTCGGTTGCGAATTATCGGATTATAAAGGTCTTGGAATATATTTTCGTTTATTCTGTAGCATATTTTTAAAATTATTTGACACAGCAATTTTAAATTAATATTAAGCAAAATTATAAATTAATATAACCAAATATTTATTATGAAAATAAACAATAGGTTAGGTTAGGTATACGATCTTATAGCAATGATGTATTAAATAAGAAAAACTATATGTAGTACATAGTTTTATTGTTAGATAATAATAAATATATAGAAATTATTTACAAGCGGCGGTCCGAGTCTGATCTGATTTTAGGTTGAAATCTTAATTCCTTATCTCTTTGGAAATAACGGGCGTGCAGTTTCGCTATGCAAAATTTCGGTAGAGATTAAAATTCAACTGCCGCCTGCAGTTTATATGTAGCCGTCGACTGGGGTGCAATCGGTCAGTACAAGATTGATATTTTTTCTTTTTCGCAACGGTAATGATTAGAAATGGGCCGCTGGGAAAATGTCACAAAAAAAAATAAGCGGAAAAGAGAGAAAATTGTGAAAATGTGAACAATAGATCAGACTGTATTATTTTCGCTATACAGACGTGTATAGTTATTGGTGATAAAAATTGGTAATAGAATTTTATATATTTATTAATAAATACAAAATTATTCAAATAATGAAAAGACTTCATTCTGTATAATATTAATTTAAAAAAAATCGACGTTTTGGTCATATATTATCAATTATTATGGTATCTAATAATAATTGCAAGGCCCATTAACATTAACAGTAAATAGATAGAGAAACAATAGAAATTTATATAGAAAAAGATAATATCAATCAATGTAAACGTATACTAATTTGGTTTCCTTTAATAAAAATTTTTATTATCTAGTTACTTATTTCGTTACCTAGTAACTTATTTCTATGTTTATTTATTGTATAGATTAATTCTCACAAATTACGTAACTAATGTAAATAATATATACTTATATTACAAAATACATTAAAAAATGTTGTTATTTTTACTGTTAAAACCTATGTAAAATTACATATATTTAAGATACATTTTTTACAGTATACATACATACATACATACACAATCACGCCATGTATCCAAAAGGGTGTGGCGCAAACTCTTTTCATCATCCCGAAATCAGTCGCCTCCATACATTCCTATCCGCAAACAAGCAACTTTCGCTTCATCCACATTTATAATTCCTCTCATACATGCTCTTTTATTCCTACTACTTGGAAACTTTTGCTCACGCAAGCCACCCTCTCAATCATACCATTCCAACTACTCATCGCACTTCCACGCAAACGTATACCATCAAAATCATTCAAATAAATCTTTTTAACCAAACGTTCATTAGATATTCGCTCAACATGTCTGAACCATCTTAACTGACTAACACCAACTTTTGCTACAACATTTTTTTCAATTTCACACTCATCATACACTAATCTATTTCGTGGCACAAACTCTTTCCATTATCTCGAAATCAGTTTCCTCAAACATTCCTATCCAGACAAGCAACTTTAGCTTTATACACATTCATAATTCCTCTCATACATGCTCTTCTATTCTTGCTACTTGAAAACTTTCCCTTACGCAAGCCACTCTCTCAATCATACCACTCCAATCACTTATCGGACGTCCACGCAAACGTATAGCTTCAAAATCATTCACATAAATTTTTTTTAACCAAACGTTTATTAGGCATTCGTTCAAGATGTCCGAACCATCTTAACTAACACAGCAACTTTTGCTACAACATTTTATTCAATTTCACACTTATCATACACTAATCTATTTCGTACCCGATTCAATTACAATTAACAAATATTAGTAACAAATAGTCATCATATTAAAACCGAACACAAAATCCGTAAAATCACAAACTGATTGCAAGTCACGTTGAATTGGAAAACAACATGTTCAGTCCGAATTACATAGTTAATATTTCGGGGTTCGAATATTCATTCCTCAATTATCATCAGGGCAGCCAACCTTTTGGCTGTGCGGTCACAGAGAGCGCGCTAGGGATTTTGGGGATCTCATCTCTTGCGGTTTCCACACCTGCTAGACCAACTTGCAAATTATACACCATCATATCATAACCTAACTTCTGCGGTCATGCTCAATGCGTGACTATTACGCATTGTTTCTTTAACGCATTAATTGCGAACAATGCAGTGTCGAAGGGAAATTTATTGAATTGCAAATTGATCAAATTTATAAAATATATTTATGAGTATTTTTAATATATTTTTTTTTTGATGTTTTCTGTATCATTTCTGTTAACAATAACGATCATTTAACATAATAATGTTTTTCACATACTTAGTTACAACTTTTTTTTCAAATTGAAGACTGATAAACTGAGAAAAAAATGCTGTTTGCAGCGTCATCTATCAAAGATAAAACAAGATTAGAAGTATATGGGTAAACCCATATATAGACTACTTTGACATTTCTCGGAAAGTTGGCAACACTGTATTTTAATAATATTATAATTTATGTGGGCAATAGGAGATACTTTTCTGAAAATTTGATAAAAATCGAATAAATAATGTAGCCACAATGAATTTTTTAAAAATTTTGTGATTTTTTTTCTCGATAAGTTGGCAACACTGTATTTTGTTAAAATTGCATAATTTATTTAGGCACTAGGAAAAACTTTTATAAATATTTGATTAAAATCGGTTAAATAAAATGGTCAAAATAAATTTTTTTAAATTTTACTAATTTTTTTTTTCGGAAAGTTGGCAACACTGTATTTTGTTAAAATTACATAAATTACATGAATACTAGGAGAATCTTTTGTGAAAATTTGAGTAAAATCGGTTGAATAACATGGCCATAATAAAATTTTTAAAACTTTAGTAATTTTTTTCTCGGAAAGTTGGCAACACTGAAAATTAATAAAATTATGTAATTAATGGGAGCATTAGGGAAATCTTTTCTGAAAATTTGATCAAAATCGGATTAATAACGTAGCCAATATGAATTTTTTAAAACTTTAGTAATTTTTTTCTCGGAAAGTTGGCATCACTGGAAAAAAACAAAACCACATGACCATCTTGGGTACTAGGCAAATTTATCCTGAAAATTTCATTAAAATCGGTTGAACCGTCTAGGAGGAGTTGCGGCCACAAAATTTTGACTTACGACCGAGCGAGCGAGCGAGCGAGCGAGCGAGCGAGCGAGCTGACGACGCACACACATACACCCTCATAAACTAAGTTCAGATTCGTCATCTACAGGCTATATGAAGGATTTCTATACAATTTTTTTTTTTTTTTGAAAATGTTACAGACACCGTACCAAACGCTTAACTACTTTTCCTTGCAGTCAAAGTAGTAAAAAATCACAAAATAAAATTTACATACTTTTTAATGGTCTATCCGAATCTGCAATAAAAAATAGGGGGTTTTATTTAAGATTTCAAAGTTGCCCCCCGTTCCCGCCCCCCAGAGAGTCCAAGAAGAGCAAGGGTCCCTGCATCAGATGTCCCCCTCGAAACCATTTACTTTTTATCTGGAACATTTTTTTGTCCGATGCACGATTTTAAAGTTATTGCAAGTGGCGGATTAAAATGGGACACCCAGTATATATAACAGAGTATATCAAATATAAGCATTAATTCTCACTTATATATATATACTATTCTACAAGTTAGTAAAATTAAGATTACTTGGCATGTGTTTTTATTTATTTTTAGTTTAATAACGTTTAGAACGCTTGAAGAAAAAATCGTATTTGGCACTCGGAATAGGAAGCTCTTTTTGTGTTTCGCTCAGATTGCTTGGCCTCGGCCACAAATATCTGGGCTCGACAAAATAATTATCGCTTTCTACGCCTTGTAACATAATATAATATTATTAACCATTAAAACAATAACGTATCAGATATTATACGCCTCATACAGTAAACTTATTTTTTTATGCATATCTAATTACTATCATTACATCATTTTATGCTTCGTTGGCATTATCATTATTTATAATTTGTTATTTTCATATTCACGTTCTTATTCGATAAAATTTATCTCTTTATTTATAAAATGCTGAAAAATATTTAATTAAATATTTGTATAAATAAAATGCATTTCTTTGTTTAAACATGTTTGTTTATAGCTAGACGACTTAGTTAGGTAGAATTTGGTCAGTTTTCGTTTAGTTTCGAATGTTCAGCGTATCGCGTCGGTTCATCTATTTCTTTTTATATATTTAAGAGCATATATTTTGCAATAGATGTATAATATTTTTAATGTATCGTGAGTGTAATACATGTAAAAGATATTTCTAGAACTTTTAACATATGTGTGAAGTGATTTCAAGCAGGACAGAATTAACAATAATAAACAGGAGTGCAGGATTGTCAATTCAAAAATTTCTCTGGGTATGAGTTTAATGATTATTAACAAACATATTGATTTTAAATTGTTATATTAAATATACTTGCGTTGAATTTACAATAATTACATACATACATATATAATATATAATGTATAAAATTTTGATGGAAATTTAGTTAAAGGTTAGGTGTTCAAATCAAACTATCATTAAAGATTCTATGTCAAGCTTTCAATGGTGTTTTCCACGTTCTTTAAGGCATGTTCTTTTTAGAAAATTTAGAAACAAATATACAAATGGTACAGCAATCATAAAATTTGCAGATCAATTTTGTTAATAGGAATCAATATAACAAATATTGTAGTCAAATATTAAAATAAATAAAAAAGTAATCAAAATTGTAATTGTCATTTTTTTCTTTCAAATTTTTCTTTATAGAATATTCGTGAAACAAAATGAGACGTAAAAACTTTTTACAGCGAACTTGTAGAAGTAATTTGAAAGAAAAAAAAAATAAACAATCACAATTAGCTTGCGCTAATATAATATATACATTGAAATACAATTAATTATAAAAATACAAAACTAATCTATCTATAAACTAATATTAATTAATATGTAAACATATAACATATATACTAGAACTATATAATCTTAACTAAAATAAATCATTTTAATATAAATCTTCTTAACTCTCTTGGTAAGGTGTTATATTTTTACACCAAAAATATAGAAAGTATCTAGTTTTCATTAATATTAAAAAAAATTATTTAACATAGTAAAAATCTTTCAGAACTCATTTTATTAAAATAAAACTGTTTTAGATTAAAGTTCTGTATTAATATTTATTTATAATCGACATTTCGACTATTTTTTTTATTTTTTGTATCATTTTTCCTGCTGAAGACGGACGTTGCTTTCGATTATAAATAAATATTAATACAGAACTTTAACCTAAAGCAGTTTAATTTTAATTCTTTATTTGTTTGAAATATTTTTCTTTGCCAATAAAAACAACTTACAGCGAAAGAAATTCTTTTATGTAACAAAAAAAAAAGCAAAGAAAGAATAACATATACTGATGTCGATTTGAATTTTCAAGTAAAAAGACATACGATATATATATATATATATATATATATATATATATATATGATAAAGGCGTGGCTTAGCTTATTTGTTATACAACAGAAAAATAACTACAGTGTACACATTCGATACCGATCGCAGCTTGCTATAAAATAACAGGAAGAAAACAAAAGACGGCTTGTACATACAGACATACATACATACATATAGAATAGGACAGGAGCAGCGCCTCTAGCGGTAGGAGGTGGTATCTTTTTATATGTTGTTACGCCAATGGTTTTATGTTTTATACGTTCAATTTTCTTTTGCAAGATTGGAAGCGTTTAATTTCAAAGCGGATATTGAAAAACATTCGATGAACACGTCATTCTTTTGTTATATATTCAACCGCGATACAGCGAAAATGTTTCAACTGTTTTTTTGCAAATATATTATAATTTTTATCGTGTATATTTGCGTACGTCATTTGATTTTTTTGCTGGTTTTTTTTTATAACATACTGTCAAAATAAACAATAACAGTAACAATATTTTTTATAATGTTTTTGATGAAATAATATGTAATTTTTTTACTATAATTTTTATGTAAAATGGCAACTTTTTTAGAGTGTAGATAAATAAATATTGTGGGAATTGTTATTTTTACATACATACACACACAATCACGTCATATTCCTAAAAGGATGTGACACAAACTCTTTCCACTATTCTAAAATCAGTTTTCTAAAAACATTCTCATTTAGACAAGCAACTTTAGCTTCATCCACATTTATAACTCTTCTCATACATGTTCTTCTATTCCTACTACCTAGAAATTTCCGCTCACGCAAAACACTCTCAATCGTACCACTAATTAATTAATTAGTTAATCAATTCATTAATTTTTACAAATTTAATATAAAATCGCAAAAAAACATATGAAATTAAAAGTACTAAGAAATATTTTAAATTGCTAGACTTGTGGTAAATATAAGAAGCAGTAACTTGCATTTAACAAAGAAGTAAGTAATTTTATTTCATGTTTGAATGTCAATAGCAATACAGAGAGAGAGAGACGGAGCTAGAGCAGATAGCAGTAGCAAGCGGTAAATTTAATTTCATATATGGAGTACATCGCGTACATTCATCTAATAATTATATTAATTTTCCCTCTTATGTTTCATAAACTAGTGCTGGATGCTGGCTGGTAAAGTGACTCAATAGAACTTTCTTATAACCAAAAACTATTTACTTTGCAACTAAATTAGTCCTAATATTTCGTCATAAATAAACATGAAACGAATTGATATATTGATCATAGGTAGATTAAATTTTGATATATTTTTTTTTTTAATTTGAGAAATTTGCGCTTTATACCACCAAACTTTACAGATTTAATAATTCATTATAATTTAAAAAAAATTGACTGTGGCCACTACAGAATCGACCGCCATTGTATTAAATAAATTTATGGAATAGAACAAATTGTATAACAACAAACACTGTAGTAGTCAAGGTAACTAAAAACAAAACTGTCTTGGCATAAATATGCTACTTTAGTAGCTTAGCTATTTTTATTGGCATCTGTAGCTGTGCTGCAAAAAAATAAAAGTAACTGTAGCTTTAGCTTCAAAATTTGTCACAAGTACCTTATAAATTGTAACTAAAACATAAAACTACTATTTGTAGCTGCATTTAGTAGCTAGCTACGTTTAGTAGCTTATAGCTACTTTTAGTGCTTTATAGCGTCTTTTAATAGCTTATAGTTACTTTTGGTAGTTTATAGCTACTTTTGCAGGATTATAGCCACTTTTTTATACTTAATAACTACTTTTCCTAACGTAGTATTTTACATGAAAATTCCCTATTGAAATTAGCAAAGAAGTACCTATCATTTAAAATTGTTAATCTATAAATACAATATAAGAAAATAATCTATAAATACAATATAAGAAAATAAAAATATTTTTTTGATGCAACACTATAAGTCAACTATTTTTATGTATATTTTATATTTTTGTCAATGCATATTTTTTTTTAATAGACATTTCTTACAAGGGGGCTATAGTTTAGTAGCCCAAGATGCTAAAATATTTTAGGACAGCTTTGTTACAAAATAAAAAGGTAGAATATATAGTAGCTAAAACGTTTTAAAAAGTAGTTTAATAAATAACATAAAAGTAACATAGTAAAAAATCTTTCAGAACTTATATTATTAAAATATAACTGCTTTTGGTTAAATTTCTGTATAAATATTTATTTAAAATTGACGTTTCGACCGAATTCAACGCTCGTCTTCATCAAGATAAAAAAATACTGATGAAAACGAGCTTTGAGTTTCGTCGTAACGTCGATTTTAAATAAATATTTATACAGAAATTTAACATGAAGCGTTTTATTTTAATATAAAAATAGCTTAAAAACAGCTTAAGATTTGACAGCTACTTTTATAGTAATTTATAGCTGTAGCTTTTGAAAAAAAGTAACTGTATCTTTTTAAAGAATAGCTTTTAGCTGAAGCTTAACTACATTTATTGAGTAGCTTGCCCAGCTCTACTCACCATATCAATATATTGATATAAACGTTTATCGATAAATCTTTCAAATTACACTATTATCCCGAATACCAATTATAAATTCAATACATTTTGTGAGCTTTTTCATAGTAATACAATGAAAACCGAAAACAAAATAACCATTTGAATTAATGAAGTAATCCGCGTGGCGTAAGCCTATCTAATCGTCGTAATAAATTAATTTACGACAAATTTACTAACCACTTAAATACCACACAACAAATTTCCCCTACGATGATTAAACAAGATGACGAAATTTTGCCGCCATGTTTAACCGACACTAAAGTTTTGTATATGCGATATTACAGTAGCAATTGCTAAATGCCCTAAACAAGGAACACATCTTCAAGATGAAAACTACACTGTAAAAAGTTTTTCTGTAATTTTACAACAAAAGTTATGGGTAAAAAAAGATGGCCCTGATTATTATGTAACTTAATTTTACATTTAATAAAATATTATGTAAAACTAATTTACTTTTTATGTAAAATATTTATATATTTTAATGTATTATTATGTGTATTATGTATTATTGCACATAAATGATAGTAATAATACTAAGAAATTAAAAAAATTACAATTACAATTGTAAAATTGTAAACACAATTGTTAAATATATATAATTATGTACAATTACACAAAATTATAATTAACTTTTATTACATTATTTATTGTAAACTTCAATAAAAATTTGGAAAATTACAGAAACATTCTGTAGTTTTATGTAGCATGTAAAAATAAGTAACTACAAAATCTATGGCCTGTATTCTCACCTCACTTTTAAAAGTAATTTTTGTAAAAAGTACTTACTTATTAAACAGTTTTAATTAGTTTATTTTATTTTTTTAATATTAGATAAAAAATATATACCTATATATCAAAAATAGAAATGCTATTTATAGTTTGTTGATAAGATGTAGAAGTGAAAATTTATTTTAAAACAAAAATTAAAAGCACTTTTTTATAAACAAAAGAGGTGGAAATACGGGCCCATATTTTTTTTTTATTTTTTTTGTTAAATTTTTATAATTAATGAAATAAAATCATTTTACATATAACTTTATAGTAATTTTTACTATAAAAATTTACATAAATTTACAAAACTTTTTACAGTGTACTATATTATAGGGACACAGTATAAGTATTTATACTGTATTATAGGAGCGAAGTAGGAGATATCCTACCAGTTAGATAAAGTTGTGCACATCATATATCATTACGCGTACAAGTACTCTAACAGTCAGATATGATAAAGTTTTCCCTAACTAATGCATAGTCATCTTCGATAAACTTCTAATAACCATATATCTGTCATCGAAGTCTACTAGGTACTATTTCCCAACGTTTAGTTAACCTAGTTGGCTGTGGTGAAATATTGTTCTTGTGTTTTCGCGATATATTAATTGTTTAATTATCGAACTTGTAATTAGTAACAAAAATATATATGTATCCAATTAGTTATAGTTATCTTACTGAATATATTGAAACTATAAGAGATATTTTATTATATATATGAAAAGAGTGGAATATAATTACATAATTACAATAGTTGTTCTCTGAGAATAGATTTTGTGGGTCAGAAATATTGAACACCAAAAGTAATGTAAGAATTCTGACTCTGAGGAATTTTTTGAGCATTATTATATTCCATTCAGTCAAGAATTCTATAATATTATTAAAAATATAGTTTGTCATTTGTTTAATAGGAACAAGAAGGAATACAGACAATATTAAACTTGAATTATATTATACTTTTTTAATTCGAGGACAAATTATTAAGTATACTATAATATAAATCAAATTTTTACATCTAATTTTTATTCAACTTTTCTAAAATAGAAATATACAGCTTACTCTATTTTTCTATTTAAGATTAATACTAGATATATTATACACATGCGCAGGCAATTTTCTTCTACTAACCTAGAAAATTCTATAAATTTATTACTATTAATCAGGGCTTCAAACTGTTATATTTTTCGTTCCGGTTTAATTAAATATATATATATATATATATATATATATATATATATATATATATATATCTCGGTTCGGTTCCGGTTTTCGTTCCGGCAAAAATAACGTTTTTTTTTTGTTTTCGTTTCAGTTCCGGGTGATTAATTTTGAAATTTTTTAAATATTTTTATTTGTATTAAAAACTTATTTTCTACTATAATTTAGAACAGTTTATTTCTACTTTTATTTATTTATTTATTTATTGCAATACTATGTTTTACAGGCATCAGCCTAACTGGAGGACAAGGAACAAACACAAAAACTAAAAAAGAGAAAAAAAAACAGAATACAAAATACAGAAATCACACAATGTCATACGAATTAAAACTAAAAATTAAATGTACAAAATAATTACAAAAAATACAATAATAAAAATAAATAATAAAAAAAAAAACGACAACTGACATGGAAAGTAAGATTATATTTTTCGGTTTCCGGTTTCCCGTTTAGTTCCGATTCGAAGCCCTGCTAATTATGATTAGAATAAAATTATTCCAATACAATTTAATAGCAAATTTATTCTGTTTCTTATACGATATTTACCCTAATTCAATCTGAAAAAAAAATCCATCATGTAAACATAGCAGGCAATCCATCAAACTACTCACAGCACAAACTAAACCAATTAGCACACAGTAAACGTGGTATTAGTTCGGTTTTTGGTTTTTCTCCCAAGCCGAAACCAAACCGAAAACAACTATTGCACGTTAAACCACTCCAGCTACAGAGAATCCAATTTACAATTTGCGTTTCCCGTGTTACAGTACGGGTATATATATATATATATATATATATATATATATATATATATATATATATATATATATATATGCAATGGCCACCATTGCAACTTCAGCCGTTTGGTGTTTACACTCGAGTATTTGTACACATTACTTATTCAAAACGTAGATCGTTCGGACAGTGTTTCAAAGTGCACAAGTCAATCATTTGCCGCGAGGTTATATGGATTTTAGAAAGAGGAGACAAAGAAAAAACGTTTGCACACAATGAAAGAGGAATGTTCAACCCTTCAATCGCAATTGACTGGTTGATCGTCATTACAAATTGAAAAATAAAAGTCTTTCTACTCTAGCGTTTTATTGTGATTCTTCTAGAACAAATATTTTATGTAACGCACCAATTAACGTAATGTGCAATTGTTTATCTGATTTTGATATTGTAGATGAAAATTTACATTTGCTTAAATAATTAAGTTAGTCATAATACACTGAGAAAAATGGATAGTTACCGTAACGCTATTTATATTTAATAAGGTGATACAAACACAAGATATTAAAAATAACAAAATAAGTATATTTAAAAATTAACTATAAATATAATAAAAACAAAAATTTAATACCATCAATTTGTATACTTATAGTATTACAGTCTTAATTCTTAATATAGTATTCAAATATATATGTGAGTAGATTTTAAAAATGTATAAATTTGTGAATACAGTAAACATACTCGTATATTTCAAATAAATATCTTCTTATTATTATACAATTTTTTAAATATCTATTTTTCTGAGTGTAATATATTTGTAAATGTATTAATATTATTATATCATTTTTTTCATATACAACTGTTGGGTAATAAAGTCATTATTATTATTAAATTGAATATGTTTAACATAGTAAAAATCTTTCCGAATTTATTATATTAAAATAATTATTTAAATAAAAAAAAAAATATATTACGGTTTTTAAAACGGACTAAAAAGTATAAAATAATTTCTCCTAGCCCCATACAGATTTATAACCCCATACAGATTCCTGACCCCCATACAGATTGTCCTGAAAATTTGTGATTGTGAATTTTTAATAGATATGACAATACTTCTAAGATTTAAAACGAAGTATTGTGATAGTTATTAAAAATTTACAATCATACATTTTCAGGACAATCTGCACACTGAGAAAAATGGATAGTTACCGTAACGCTATTTATATTTAAAAAGGTGACACAAACACAAGATATTAAAAATAACAAAATAAGTATATTGAAAAATTAACTAGAAATATAATAAAAACAAAAATTTAATACCATCAATTTCGTATATAGTATTACAGTCTTAATTCGAAATATAGTATTAAAATATATATGTGAGTAGATTTTAAAAATGTATAAATTTGTGAATACAGTAAACATACTCGTATATTTCAAATAAATATCTACTTATCATTATACAATTTGTTAAATATCTATTTTTCTCAATGTATGGAGGTCAAGAATCAGTATTGGTGTTATAAATCTGTATGGGTCTAGGAGAAATTATTTTGTACTTTTTAGTCCGTTTCAGAAACGTGGTATATTAAATAAAATAAATATAACCACATCATCTTCTCACACTGAAAGTTTAAAATTTTTAACATATCCTTCTGTCATCTCCGGGAACAATATGATTTTTTTTTTATATCAGTCATATGAATAGCAAAAGAATATAAATAAAAGTACATGTTATAGGGAACGAGTGGTACGTGGCAATGTAAAAGAAAATGATGAATGTTTTTCACACCACACAGAAACGGAACGTGAAAACATGCATGAAACGTAAAGAAAGTAAATAAGAAAAGGGGGCAAATACGAAGGAACAACCAGACGTAACAGTACAGCTTTCCCCACCCCCTATATGATGGAGTGGCGTGAAATTGTAGAAATGTTGCCAGTTTAGCTTCAGGCTACGTTTATTTTTATCAAAGATATAATTTTTTTTCTGCTGTTTGAATTGTTATTATTATTCCAATATAACGTGACATTTACTTATAGTGGGACATTTGAAACTTATCTAGTGGATTATTTTAACTCGAAGTAATAAAAAACTTTGAATTTATAGAATTTTTTGAGTTGGTATGCCGTGATCGATTTATTCTCATCACAAACGTTTCGCCATACATTGTAGATGGCATCCCCAGTGTTTAGTGACTATCTACGAATACGAACAAAAGTTGGTAAACAAGTTGTAACTAACAACTTTTACTTGGAACATTTTTCGATACAGCTAAATATTTTTTTTAATAATTTTTTATATTTTTATGATATATGTAATTCCGTGAATAAGTGTCATAATTATGTCAAGGCAATTTTGTGTTTATTTACCATAGCTACAGTGGTTTTTTCTAGTAGCTAATTTTTCTTTAAATTTATAGAATTTTTTGAACTGGTATGCCGTGGTTGATTTATCCTGGCCACAGAAGTTTTGCCATATATCGTATATGGCATCTCCAGTGCTTGGTGACTGAGGATACTATCTACAATATAAAACGAAACGTCTGCGATAAGGATAAATCTTTAAATTTTGATCAATTAAGATTTAAGTTTATTACTCAACAGTTTGTGACTATAATTACAAACTGCATTTGAAATATCTAATCAGAAGAAGAGCATGTATTTCTAGGTATCATAAATGTGTATGAAGCTAAAGTTGCTTGTCTGAATTAGGGATGTTTGGAGGAAACTGATTTTGAGATAATGGAAAGTGTTTGTGCTACATTCTTTTGGGTATATGGCGTGATTGTGTATATGTAATAGTGCAATCTTACGTTAGAATTATTTTGATATATATTTCACGCCAAATCGAAATTTGCAATTTTCCATTATAGAACATTTAGGACAGTACATTTTACAATGAACACAGAATAGTTTCTAACTTCTTACGAGTATGAAAAATTAATACTAGTAGGAAATGAATATTATGCTTTTATACGACTATAAGATAGAATCGAACGAATCGACGCAAATCGAACTTACAATCTCTTCATTTCCAATATCTGAAATAAACAAATATTAAATGAAATTAATAGTGAAAACTGGAATAATCACCTGTAATCTAAAGGGCAAAGCGCTCGACTAGAGATCGTAAAACTGTGGGTTCAATTTCGGCCAGATGACGTAATTTTTTCATTTAATATTTCGACTTTATAAAGAATAAATATAAACTTGTAATATTAACAAATATTAATTATTAAATTATGCGCGAGTAATACACTATAATTTTTCTACGACTATAAATTAGAAAATGGTTCCGCAATTTTCCGTTGTATACAAAGAGTTTTTATTATATATTTAGTTTGAAAGATATATGTCAAATATTTAATTACATTTTTGTCTATTTTTGTCGTAACTAGCAAAATAAAAACATTTCTTTTCATTGATGACGTGTGGAAAAAAGAAATTGTTAATTACAGAAAAATTTGAATAGCAAAGTAAGTTTAGCCTTGAAAATTTTATAAATATGCAAATTGAGTCTGCATGAAGAATAACTGTTTTATTCTGACAACGAGAAAAATATATTCTGAAAATAAAAAGTCGATTTATTAAAATAAAAATAATAAAAAATCTGTAAAAATTCGAAACAAAACTTTCTATTCAGCAAAGTAAATAATTAGCTTAATCAAATTTACCGGCTAATTGTTTTTTATTCATTATCAATTATTTTGTTATCACATTTTTCTAGATTTGGTATTTTTAATTTCAATAAATTATTCATTGGTTTTTAATGTTTCGGTTTATATTTCAAAATGCGCAAAAATATTTACATTTGTGTTTTTTTTCCATATGAATAGTTTAATTCGTTTAATTATTTTTTGTTTTTCATTACAATTTAATTAAAATTAGTTTGGTTAGAATAACAATTTTTAAAATGCAGCTCAGGAATTTGAACATTAGCTTTTTTTACTGTTTACCGTGTTTTGTTTGTTTTGTTTTCTGTAATTTATTTAAAAAATAAATATATTTTTACATGGTTAAGCAATTACTGTAATAAAAAATTAATTATTTTTTTTTATTCTACACTGTAAAAATTTAATGTAAATTTATATTAATAATTATAGCAATTTTACTATATTGTTTTTGTAATTTTCTTAAATTATTGTAAATTTAAGAAAATATAATAATTTCTCTTAAATCACAAATAATAATTTTTAGAAAAAGTTATAATAATAATAATCAAACTTTATTTAGCTTTTTGGATAATTATCTGCAAATTTTCAACTTAATTATTAACTTGCATTAACTTTATTAAATTAATAACTTAAAAGTTTTTAAATTTTTTTGAATCTTTAATATTTCGGTAATTTATTTTATTCAAGTAATTCATTGCGAAATATATTGTTAGTACTACCAACACTACTATTAAACTGCAGACAGCCACTTAATATACGTTTTTCGAAAGCTAAATTTTTATCATCAGTAGCAAAAGATAAAGTCCTAATCAGTAATCTAAGGTTACACAAATATTCAATGGTCAAAGATTACTCTAACACTTTGACTACTGGGTACGTTGAGTATTTGACCACTTTCTTTATAAATTTCCATTGCTTCTGTTACCTATAATCTAGTTACCTAGTAACTTGTTTCTACGGTCTAATTATTTATTGTATGTGTCATTTGTATAATTTTTCCTGATGTTGATAATATACGAAGAGTTATTTTTTTTATATTTTTAATTAAAAATCAATGTTTCGACATTGATTTTTAATTAACATTAATACAGAACTAAATCCTAAAGTCTTTTTATTTTAATATAATGAGTTCTGAAAGATTTTTTTAATGTGTTAATTTTCTTTTTGTTTCAGGTAAGTGCAACCAAAATAATTCTAAGAAGTTTACAAAAAAATCAACAATTCAGTAAGTGCACAACATTTGAATATTAATAGAATAAATATGTATTTGTGTTTATTTTATTTCATATTTCGTTTAAGAGGCAAGTATTTGTGAACCTAACACGAAATCTTTTTATAAACGTTTCAATTTAATAAAAAAAATTGAATATTTAATATAAAATGTAATTTTTTAAATTATTTACACGCTATAAATTGAATTAGATAGGTTCTTAATTATATATATATATATATATATATATATATATATATATATATATATATATATATACTATGAGTATACTAAACTTTAATAGTTTATTAGGTAGGTCACTTCAAGTGAAAAATGTCATATAAACATAGGTTCTATTCTATCTAGTTGCACAACTATATGAAATTAAAGTTTTATTAGTAACATAAAAGTGTATTCTGTAACATTTCTGTTAAAATTAACGGTCCGTTTAAATGAAAGCTCTGAGATTCCGTAAGAAATCTTGCTATATAGTAACGAGATTTCTTGGGGAATGTCAGAATTTTTATTTTAACGGAGCGTTATTCTTAACAGAATACACCCGATAGTTAATTTACGAGTTTAACAAATTGTTATTAGTTATGATAATATTAACAGTAAATAGTATGTGTACTATAAAAGAAAAAAAATATATATTTCGCGCGTCACATAAGGTGCAACAATTAGAGTATGAGTTGTAGAAGTTGTAAAACATGACAAAGTCCAATGTCGTAATCGCACTGGTTCCAGAATGAGCTTTAAAAGCTCGTGCTTTTTCTGCAACCACAGCTATTTGTTATAAATAGAACATTTGGTAATTGGTATAAAAAATATTTTATATATATTATTGGGATTATTATGTATTATTATTCTTATTCCAATTTTTGGTATGGTATTAATTATTATTTTTATTTTTTTTAATCCACGAAAATTATATTGAATAAACAAATTTTTAATTAAATATTTTTAGCGTTAAAATTGTTTTTTTACAGTGAATTTTTGTGCATTAAACGCCGTGTATATTTATTACAAAGAACTAATTAAACAGTAGTCAATACTTTTCTTTATCTAAAAAATAACTAATGTTTAATTAGTTCTTTGTAATAAATATACGCGTTTAATACGGCGTCTAATGCACAAAAATTCACTGTAGAAAAACAATTTTTTGTATATTGTAACTTTTTTTTAAATTAAAATGAAAAGAAGTAATTTTTTTAAATTTATATAGTTTAATTTTAATATATAATTTACGATTAGGCAATCTTTTTGAAAGAATTAACAAATAAATAATAAAATAATTATTAAAAAAATAAATAATTTCTACTTTAAAAGATATTTTTGAGATCTAAATTCTCATCTTTTCTTTTGTTTGTAAAAAATTGCTTTCATTTTTCACTTTAAAATACGTTTTTACTTCTACCTCTTATCAAATATGAATAGTATTTCTATTTTTTAAATCTAATAATATAAAATTTAAATAAATTATTTAAAAATGCGTAATAAGTAATTTTATGTAAACGTCAACAGTAAATTTTACAAAAAAATCACTTAAAAGCGAGGTGAGAATACAGACCATAGTTTCTTTATTATTTTCGCTTTATATAGCATATTGAGAAAAATTTTGCTTTAGATTTGAGGCTTATACTTTTAAATAGAAATACAGAATATTTATATTAAAATAAAATTACAGATTTTTTTTATAGTAAAATTTTATTTCAACCTAGTCATTTTATTTTAATATAATGAGTTCTGAAAGATTTTTTATTTTAATAATTATTCATATAATTACCCGAAACCATTTTCAAAAATCTAAACTAAAATTTACCACTCAAAAACTATTTCATAATCGTATATTACGCGAAAAATGTATTAAACGAAAAAAACCACTATCCGCGTTCGACCATTCTTTAACCCGCTCCCCTCCCTCGATCATTATATTCAAGATGGCGCTTTTATACATGAATTCGCGTAGAAAACAGGCGAGGCGCACCAACCTCCGTCTCCAGAACATACGAACGGTTAAACGAACACCGTACAAGGACGCCACCCCCGGCGTCGAATTGCAACCGAGGACCGACGCTCACGACACGGCGGTAACTTTGAGTTTTCGAATCCACTCGACGCCTGACTTACGTGTTTACGGAGCTAGTATTGCGGCAACTTCTGCACAGTGCACACAGCCGAAAACGAGGGGTTAGATTTTCTTTAGCACATATATACGTTTACTCAGTTGAAACGAATTTTATCCGGATCTTATCGTTATTTCGGACTCTTTGAAAGTGATAACAGTTTCTCAAACAGGAACGATTTTCTCCGGCTAATTAATTAACATTAACTAATTAATTTTTTTTTTTTTCGATAAGTATTTGCGTGAAATGTATGGCTTGGACAGCGCGTTTCGGATATTAATGTAAGTTTTGTTTTGCAGTTTTTCATTTCAATTTTTTGTTAATTTATTTTTTGAAATTTTGTTTTTCAATGAATGTAGATATAAAAATGATTATATTACTTGTTTTGTTAAATAATAAAATATTAGTGAATTATTAATTAAATTATGACTACGCTGTAAAAAAATTTGATAATTTTACATAAAAATCTTACACCAGTTTAATATATAAATTTACAGACATCACAGGAAAAATTTTACATAATATGAATATAAAATACGTATATTTTATGTGTTTACTTACTTTTTCAGTAAAAAAAAAAACATATAACATGATAAATTAATTAATTTACTTAAAATTACAAAATTATATTCTTTTTACCGAAAAATCGATTTTGCTGAAATAATATGTAATTTTTTTATATCAAATAGCAACTTTTTTTTACAGTTTACATTAATATATTTTACATAATATTTCACAATGATTTTATTAAAATAAAAAATTTAAGTTGAAGTTCAGTTTTTGTGTTATATTAAAATAAAAGGTCTTTAAGATTAAGTTCTATATATATTTTAGTAAAAAATCGACGTTTTAACGTACTCTACGTACATCATCATCAGGAAAAATTATACAAAATTTAATCCTAAAGATTTTTTATTTTAATATAATGAGTATACTGAAAGATTGTTTACTTACTATGTTATATTAAAATTCTATGTTCAGATATATCAAATATTATCAGAAAAAAATATATACAAACAAAACGTAGAAACAAATTACTAGGTAACAAAATACAAGTAACTAGATTACATAATTTTTGTCGAATTTTACTATAAAACTTAAAGGTGTTTGTTAATGCCAACTTTAAAAATTGACGATAAAAAATATTGATCCGACAAAATTTTATAAAATTTAATAACTAGGTATTAATATAACTGATGATAAATACGATTTAGTGAATCTATTGAATATTATTAATATTACAAATTCATATTTAATATTTTTAAAGTCGAAATATTAAATGCAAAATTTACGTCATCTGGCTGGAATTGAACCCATAATTTCTCGATTTTCAATATTTGAAATAAATAAATATTAAATGAAATTAATACGGAAAACTGATGTAGTGTCCTGTGGTCTAACGGGCAAGGCGCTTGACCAGAGATCGAGAGATTTTGGGTTCGATTTCCGCTAGATGATGTAATTTTTTCATTTAATATTTTGACTATAAATAATAGTAAACATAAATTTGTAATATTAATAACTATTGTTTGTTTTGAATATATTAAGTTACTTATACCTGTTAAATCTAAAACATTTTTTGAAAGTTTAAAATATTTATGATAAATAAAAAGCAATTTATCAGAATATGTAAAATGTAAATATGTAAATTATGTAATATATTTGATAA
The DNA here is from genome assembly GCA_963966155.1 of Clivina fossor. Lineage (NCBI taxonomy): Eukaryota > Metazoa > Arthropoda > Insecta > Coleoptera > Carabidae > Clivina > Clivina fossor. Next base: position 6,738,591 of record OZ014566.1, read on the forward strand.
ATGAGATTTTTTTTCAAAAGATTGTTAAGTATTTTATATTCATTTGGAGTTTCTCATTTAGAATATATGCATGAAAAATTTTAATTAAAATGAATTCGTTATAGATTTTTTTAAATAATTAATTTCCAAATATATACGTGATGAAAATATTTTTTCAGAAAATAATACATTTTATAAAATTACAGGATTTTTTACATTATATTTTTACTAAATTTTATATTACCATTTATAAAGCAATTTATTAATTAACTATTTACTGAGATTCTACATACATACATACACAATCACGCAATATACCCAAAAGGGTGCGGCACAAACTCTTTCTACTATCTCGAAATCAGTTTCCTCCAAACATCCCTATCCAGACAAGCAACTTTAACTTTATCCACATTCATAATTCCTCTCGTACATGCTTTTCTATTCCTACTACTTGGAAACTTTCACTCACGTATGCCACTCTCAATCATACCACTTTAACATAGCTTCAAAATCATTTGTATAATTTTTTTTTAACAAAACGTTCATTAGGCAGTCGCTCAAAATGTCGGAACCATCTTAACTGAGATTTTTACTAAGATTGTACTAATAAATATAAAATATTATAATTTAGTACATATTTTTAAATAACGACTTGATTAACATTAGTATATTAACTCTTTCAAACCTGAATTTTTTTTATTGAAAATATTTTTTTTGTTATTAATTATTGATTGGAAGCTTTACAACTTCAAAACCAAATTTGAACTGGTGGCAAATGTCAACGGCAGAACCGAAAGGGTTAATAATGCACTCACAATAATTTTAGCTGACATATCAACAAATTAAATTAGAATTGTTAAATTATCTTAATTATTCTAACATAGTAAAAAATCTTTCAGAACTCATTATATTAAAATTAAAAAAGCTTTAGGATTAAGTTCTATATAAATTTTAATTAAAAATCAACGTACATCATCAGGAAAAATTATATAAATTACATAGACAATAAATAAACAGAACATAGAAACAAGTTACTAGGTAACAAAATTTATACAGAACTTAATTCGAAAGCTTTTTTATCTTAACTATTATATTATTAGGAACAATGAAATTCTTATGATATATATTAAATTATTATTCATTCTAAAAGTAACAAATATTTTTTATATCTACATTCAACAACAAATACAATACTTATTTTATGAGAATATTCGGTTCTCAACTGTAAAAATTGTGGTTTTACAGAATATTTTGTTTTTATCTAGTAAATAAAATTTTTTTAGTGTTAGACAAAAACAAAAGATTTTGTTACGCTAGAGGTCTTACAGATGTGAATCAAATAGACTCATTAATTATTTAATTTATTAAATTAAGCTTGGTAGTAATTTTATTTTTGTAATATTCATTTTTTTTTTAATTTTAATTTGTGTAAAATACTTAGACTAACAGTATAATATAAGAAATGAAGGAACATCACTTTTTAACTGACTTATTTTTATTGTGAAACTTCTGCGGCACTTTATGAGGTTTTAACTCGATTGAATTATTGATTTTTAATTAAGATTTTTACTGGCGTACAAATAATTTAATTGTACCCTATTAATTTTCATCACATATTCCACTAGATAAATATATTGATTTTTCTCGCATACAGTGTATGCGGAAATCCGTTTGTGACCCGTGATTAATCTAAAAATAGAATTGAATTTTTGTTACTTTAAAAATTATTTTATTACTGCGAAAATTATGCATAAATTAGTTAGTACAAATTTAATTAAAATTTGTAGTTGTGATTTTTTTTATTTATTGTACGATGTTTAAATAAATGATGAGTGAATTAGATTTCTTTTTTGAAAAATTATTTTATTTTTAACGATGGACTGTCGTCGTATTCAGAAATATTTGAAAATTGTTTTATTATTTTTAGTTTATGTTAATGTCAACTCATACAAATTTGTAAATTTTAGTTTAATTATAAAAATATTTAATTTGTTTTATAAATGAAATGAATTAGTTTAAAATTTATCAGAAATTGTATTTTACTTAAAGTAAAACTGCTTTAGGTTAAAGTTCTGTATTAATATTTCGACGTTTCGATGAACTCAAATTCAATTTTCATTAATAAATAACCGAACATAGAGACCAGTTATTAGATAATAAATAAGTAACTAGATCATAAAATTTTATAAATTTTTAATTGATGGAAGCCAAATATTATTTAACTCAGTGCCTTCACAGTGATTGATGTTATTTTTTAATTAATTAATTAATGTCATCCAGTTCTGAGCCATATTTAAAGTTTCAAGTTTTTAACTGGTCAGGAAGTTAGTTTAAAATTGATTCAAAAATTTGTACTCAACAGACAAACAAACAAACAGACGTACATTCTAACAAAAAGACATAAGCTCTGTAAGTTTAACATAAGATTTTATATAATGTCATACCATCAGTAATATATACTAGCATTATTCTATAGATATCTCTACACAATACATAGATGCTTATAGTTGCATAGAACGTTAGACCTAGTCAATACAAAATACGTTTGGAAAGCGGATTGTCTCTGCGCGAACGTAAACAGAAAAAGAAGAAAGAAAATGGAAAAACGTTGTGTGTTTTTTCATACAGAAAACATTGTCGGGCCAAATGGAAAAATCTAGTTTTGAAAGCAACCTGCATGTCACATAGCCGGTGCTACCTCTGTTCTATCTTATTTAGATATTATGAATTTATTTATATTCACTTTCTGTATGACTTGGCTGCTCCGTTATAAATCTCAATATTTTTATTTATAAATCTTTTTACTGGTTACCGTATACAGGTTTAATAAAATTTTAAAAATTATTTTATATTTAGAATTTATATTCAAATGAATCGTTTATGAAATATTTATGAGAAAGTGATATTTAAAAAAATATATATATAGAAAAATTTTATGTTAGGAAGAGCAGAAAGCGATCTTTACTCTCAGCCGAGGCTGAGTCGAGGCCAGGCAATCTGGGAGAAACATAAAAAGAGCATTCTGCTTCAAGTGACATTTTTTTTCAAGCGTTCTAAACGAAATTAAATTAAAAATAAATAAAAATACATAGCAAGTAACTTTAACCAGTTACTAACAGTTGTAGAATGTAGTGTAGAACAATATTGTATATTATAAATTATATTTATTGCGTGATTTGTGAGAATTAATATTTCTTTGGTAAAATATATAATTTTTGACAAATTTGGCGGTGTATTGCTTGCACTTTTTCACACATTTTCAATAATCAAATTCAAGCGAAAATAAACAATTGTTAATTAACGTGACTTAATAAATTTCAATATAGCCGTTGGAGATATACAATTAAATACACTTGACCGTGTTTCTTTGGTTGAATATGCAATTTCTAACAAATCGGGCGATGTACATTGCATTTCTTCAATCCATTTCAACAATAAAATTCAAATTCAAATGAAAATAAACAATGCAATTATCAATTAACTTAACTTAACTTAATTATTTTTAATGTAGCCGCCGGAGATGTCAAATTAAATGCACTTGACCTTGTTTCTTTGGTCAAATATGCAGTTTCTGACTAGTCTGGCGATGTGCATTGTATTTCTTACACTTCTTCACGCATTTTCAATAATAAAATTAAAATTCAACCAAAAATGAACAGTGCACTTATCAGTACACTTGACGTAATAATTTTCAGCTAATTTTCAACTAATCAGCTGTCAGTTTCTAATATATACAGTTATTGAAAAACAAAAATTATGTTGAAAAAAGGAAAGTTTGCAGTTTATAAATTATTGCTTACAAATATACATACTATACATGATTAATACAATGGGTTGTTCGTTTTTTTTTTTAACAGAAAAAAACGATTATTTACGTTCAAATATATATTATAAAACAATAATTGTTATTATTATATTATGTAGAATAAATAAGCAATATTTTGCAAAAAAAAAATAGCTATATCTTTTTTTGATTAAAAGCACAAAACTACTTTTGAAAGGAAAAAAAAATGAATAAAGTTCAGAAGAAAGTTATTAATATAAAAAGTAAGAAGAGAATGTATCATTTTATCTTTCAATAAATTCAGAAAACTTTACTTTGAAACAGACTTTTCTTATACATCTTATTGTATTCCCGAATATCAATATTTCTAACGCAATAAAAAGAAATACCTAATTTTTTTTTTAAAAAAAATATGTCACAGAGAAAAGTATTATATGTATTCCAGTATAAAATTTTTTACTAAAAAAAATCTGTTGTGGCCACCACAAAACTAATTGTCATCGTATTAAATAAATTTATAGAATAGAGATATTTATATAATAAAAATTACTATAGTTATGATAATTAAAAACAAAACTGTCTTTTCATAAGCATGCTACCTACTTACAGAATTTTTATAATATGAAAAATTATAACAAAAAATAATTAGCGGTATCGAAAAATGTTTCAAGTAAAAGTTGTTAGATATAACTTGTTTAGTAACTTTTGTTAAATATGTTTTTTCGAAATATATTTCTTTTGCGTGATATTCGCACAAGAATGTCAGTGAAAGTAAATTATCATTTTCGGTTGGTAGATCTTTACCAAAAGTTGGTAAAATTGAAATATTCACCTCCTAAGCTTAAATAGACCGACAGACGAACATTACGCTAAAAACAGTTAATTCATGTTACTATATGCCTAATTCGTGCTTATCGGTAAAAATCTCGATATATCAAATTTGATATGATTATAATACCTCTTTTATTTTATGTGATATGACGGTCGGCAATTAGGACATGCATTTCAGGTATAATCTCAAAAATAGGTAGGACAAATTACGGCCATTATATTGTAAATGTTATACCACTTATATAAAAAAAAAACATCGACATAGCACGCACCATTGTAATTTCAAGGACAGTTACATTTTATCTTAATATTATTTTTCATTTTTTATTCATTATTAAAATTTATTTTTCAGAATTATAACCGTAAGCAGCATTTTTCTGTTATTGTAAATTCTATTTGTTTATTTATTTTTGTTTATTTCTGTATTTTGGGGCGTAGATAAAATTTTGATATGCAACTTGTGAATGAACTTCTGTTTTATGAGATATGTAAGTTCGGATGTTTTATAAACCATGTTATAAAATTCATCTTTACATAACAAATAACTATTATGTGTATTAAAGTATGAATAAAGTTTTATCATTAGCTTATAAAAAAAAATTGAATCGAATATAACTCGACGAACGCAAAAGTGACAATTACAAAAAAACCGAGTTATGTATGAAAATTTAAATCTCTCGTGGGAACTTGTACGATAGTCCATATAGAGAAAGAATTATTAATCTCTCGACAATAGTTACTTTTCTATAGTGCTCGATTTATTTTCAATGTTATTTCAAATGCAAAACAAAAACGAGTCATTTTTGTTCTAGTTGTTTTGCTTTTTTTTCCCTTTTTGCATTTGAATCATTATTCATTTGTTTTCGTGTGATGTCTATTTTACTAAAAGTTGAATGCGAAAAATATAGAAAAGGTTTTCATGTTTATAACTGATTTTTTGCTTTTGACAATTACAGAGGAAGTTAATGAAACTAATCAGCTGTTATTGAATTAAAAAAAAATTGCGTTGAAAAAGAAATTTGCAGTTTTTAATACACATAAATAAAATTTTAACAAAATGTTTGTATATTAGTTTATTTTTTGAAAAAAGTCAGTTAATAATCTAATAACTTAATATTTCTTATATATATATATATATATATATATATATATATATATATATATATATATATTGTAAAATTAAGTTCTGTATAATTTTAATTAAAAAATTTTAAAAGTCAAAATTTTTGGCACCTCCGCCAAAAAATGAAAGAATTAAAATCCTTGGTATAATTCATATTTATTTTTTTATTTACACATATTTACATTTTAAAATTTACAATTATATTTACATACATACATAATAACGCCATATATTCAAAAGGGTGTGGCACAAACTTTTTTCATTTAATCAATAATTTGTTTTCACCAAATATCTAGACAAGCATCAGCAGTTATATTTAACTTTCTAAATTAAAAAAAAAAATATTATTTTAATTTTATATATAGTTTTTTTATATATAGTTTTTTATTTAAAGCAATTTTTTGTACAATCATTTTGATTTATTTTTAAAATTAATTCTGTTGAGTAAATAAGTGACAAATTAGTTGTAAATGAAATGATGTATAAGCATCATCTATCTTCTATACGAGTTAATAAAAACGTGTCATGTCAGATAAGAAACGTGCAATAAAGTCAAATTAAGTAATTTGAAAATAACATTAATTGTATTTTATGTAGATGGATTTATTTTAAAATAGATGCAAATTGTTTTAATTTTAATTAGTAAATATAAAAACAGTTTTAGGATAAAATTCTGTTAATTATTTACATAAAAACGACGTTTCGACAAAAGCTTTATTTGTCTTTATTAGGTCAAAAATTTATTTTGTTTTTGCATATTAATATTATTTGAATTTCTCGATTGAAAGGTTATAATTAATATAAAAAGGCTTTAGGATTAATTTCCATATATATTTTAATAAAAGAATTGACGTTTTGACGTACTCTACGTAAAATGATAAAAAATTGTAAACATATAACATATATACAAGAAATATATACATAATTTAATAAAATAATAAATCCTTTAAATATAAGTTTTTTAACCCTCTACAAAAAAATTTATAATTGGACAATTTTTTTGGTGAGGTATTGTATTTTAGCATGCTTTAAAGAATATAGTGTTTTATGTTTGTTTGTAATTTCTGGATTCTAATATAAAATTGTTAGTATTTCGTGTTTGATATAAGTATTCGTTTCCCGAAAAGCTTTTAATGTACTAGAAAAATATTGTGGCATTAAACCTAATATTATTTTATGTATAAATATGATGCTTTTGTATTTCCGTAAATTTATCTATTTTAATCCATTTCAATGTTGTGAGCCATTAATTTGATATTGCAATAACGATTATAGATTATAATGGGAAAAACATTAGAACTGTTAGACGAAGTAAAAATATTAAAAAGCCACCACGTTTCTATTGAGATTGGAGAAGTTGAAAAATAATTTCGATATCGGGAAATATTCGCTGCGAACATATTGTAAATTGAAGTAGACTTTTGGCAATAGATTCTTGTCATGAGAATGAGGAATGAAGGGGGGGGGGGGGGTTCTCGTTCATACAAATGCACGATAACTTATTCTAAGATCGTGATGTGATATCATATCAAAGATCACGTTTGCGCATTCCATCTACTTCGGAAAAGAACATTTTGTAGCTTTTTTTCTTCTTTTTCCGTTCGTGTTTTATTTGATGCTTACGTTAGATAACCAATACATTTAAATAAAACATATGTTTAACTTTTACCAATATTGTACTTTAAACATATTACATATTTATCAGCTAAATATGTAAAATATTTTTTGACCAAATTTTGGTCAAGATAACTGAACTATTTTAATATTGGCCCATATTCTCACCTAATTTTTTCGTGAGAAAGTGCTTTTATTATTAATTTCAAATAAACTTTTTCTTCGGTTTTTAATCAAATATAAATTGTTTTTCTACTTTTGATAATTTTTATTATATTTGGTATTATGAAATTCATATAAATTATTATAAAGTGCTTAATAATTAATTTTATTGTAAACGTCAAAAGTACTTTTGGCAAAAATTAGTTTTAAAAATACGGTGAGAATACGGGTCATTGTTTTCCAATTTTGTACTCGTCATACACTAATCTATTGCTTACCCGATTTTTTACTAGTTATTATATTTACGTTAAATTTTATTGAATATTTTTTCTTAGAAACTACAATATTAAATTTATTTATTTACAGTATTAAATTTATCTTACACAAAAATAATAAAATTATAAAATAAAATTAATGTCATCTTCAGGAATATGAAGAGATACATAAGTTTTGTCATTTAAATCTTTTATCGTTTTTGAGCTAAATTTTAGGGGCTGATTTTATCTCTTAAAATTTTATTTTGGCATCTAAGAAATATTGATTCTTAATTATATCTTACTTATCATCTCTTTTGTTAATAAAAAAAGTGTTTTTTTTTTTAATTTAAAATAAATTTTTACTTTTACCTCTTATTAAATATGAATAATATTTCTATTTATACACACATATATATAACACACAAACACACACAAACACACACATACACACGCACACAGTATATATATATATATATATATATATATATATATATATATATATATATCTAATATTATAAAATTGCAAATTAACTAATTAAAATTGCTTAATAAGTAATTTTAAGTAAACATCTAAAGTGATTTTGTCAAAAATCACTTTTAAAAAAAAGTTAAGGGACAATAAGGGCCAATATTTGTATCTTTCATCGAGTTTGAAATGCATTCTTGTTAGTCCTAATTCTTTTTCTTAAAAATTTTACTTTACAAATACCCGAAAAAAATATATTAAAAAACATATATTATAATTCATATTCCATAATTTAAAATGATTCTTTACGCATTTACGCGACAAAGGCTCAGCGAAGGCGATAATTTATTTCAGCGACAATTTAATGGAGAATTTTGAAAAATTTTCACCTTCGCGTACATGCGCGTGCGACAAAACCTGATTTCATTTTCTTTAATATTTTACCGGTTCTACTCTCTACCGTTTCGTCGTACCGGAACTGAACCGGTGTATCATGTGGACGTTTGTACAATCAAAATTTACGAGCGATATAAAAAGTAGCAATTTGGTTTGCAGCTAACATGAATATATCTTTAGACTTTTTTCTATATACGTAAGAAGGAAGATTATTTTTTTCGGAATGCAAATTGAAAAAAGTGTTGTTGCATAAATTTATCGAAAATATGTAATTTGTTTTAATTAAAATGATAATAAATGTTATCAATCAGCTGCCACTTACAAATGTTTGCAGTTGGAAAAAATACTTTAATAAGAGAAAAGTTTGCAGTTTTTACATACAGACACAAATTCTTCTTACTGTTCTAAAATTAGTTTTTTTCAAACATTCCTTTCCAAACAAGCAACTCTAACTTTATTCAGATTTTTGATACCTCTCATATTATGCTCTTCTATTCCTACTACTTGGAAACATTCGCTGACACAAGCCACTCTCTCAATCATACATTTACTCATCGGACATCCACGCAAACTGATACCACTCAAAATCTTCACTTATATATTCATTTAACCAAATGTTTATTATACATTCGTTCAAGATGATTAAACCATCTTAACTGATTAATATCAGCTTTTGCAACAACATTTGTTTTAACCATTGGTTTATACCACAAGCTCGGTTTTTGACTGTTTTAGTTTGTTTGTTTATGCCTCTTTTGTAACTCTCTTGTAACTGGTATTAGTTAAAACCGAGCTTGTGATACCAGCCAAAGTTTTTAATCTATTTTTTTCAAATAAATGTTGTTTTTTTTTTTTAAATTTAATTTAAAAAAATCAATATTGATATTAGTAAAATGCAGTTATCTTACGAGACCATCAAAATATTTTTACATCTACTGATTCGGTCGGATAAAAATATAGAAATAATAAAGTGAAAAATTTTTATTTTTCTTAGCATAACACAAATCTTTTTGTATAATATTTTACACAGTCCGAAAATAGCCGAAATTTCTATAGCAAACCTATAATTTGTGTCACATCTACATGTAAAGGTTATATATTCTACCCAAATTTATCTCACCAGACACTAACGTTACACAAAAATCTTTAATCGTGACCTTTCGGTATAAATCAATTCTAAAACGCGGCCAAGTAGAGTCTCTTTTCGTAAAAACTTTCAAGGGCGCGCTACGATACTCGAGTGTACATAGTGAAAAAAAGAATCCTAAATTTCAATTTGATTCCGCAAAACGTCGAAATTAAGAGCGGAAAAAGGGCGGTAAAGCGAAAAACAAGACGAGAGAAAAAAAATTGGGAGAAAAGAAAAGCGAAGCTAGAGTTAAGAAATTACCGGGTCACGTCGTAGTAGGCCAAGCGCCAATGTACCGCCAACTGCGATGTACGACACAATTAAATGAAGTAAAACTGAACTGGGAAGTAAAAACAAAAACGGGGTGTTTGAAAAAAAAAACCGATTGCAAAAATTGCTTGTGAAGTTTTCAGTTAGAAACGAAAAAGTTATTTACTCTATGAAATGGTACAATAAAGGTGTTTCTATATACAAATAAAATAAAAATGAAAAAGTTGGCTGCTACAGAAATTGAAAAGATCAAAAAATTGAAACGTCTGCAATACATTGTGCACGTTTTAACTTCAAACACAAATAAAGCTTCTGGTTTTTATTTTATTTATTTTTATATTTTGTAAATTAAAAAAAAAGTACATTGTAAAACATTAGGATTGTTAATTAGAAATGACACTTTAATTTTGCTCATCAAATATCAAAATAAATTTACCTTTAAAATCAGCGTACTCACATTACTCACATCAGGAATAAATATACAAGTAATATACGAATAATAAACAAACAAAACATAGAAACAAGTTACTAGGTAACAAAGTAACTATTTTAAAAAATATAAATTATTAAATACTAAATTAAAAACTATTTTAGAATTAGATTCTGTTTAATTTTTTTATAAAAACGACGTTTCGACGAAACTGAACGCTCATCTTCATCAGGTCAAAATTTATCAATAATATTAAAGAAAATATCAGTAGAAGCTTTTTTATCAGATATAAACAAACACTTTATCATACATAAAAAATTATTAGACTGAATAATATAGAACAGTGGGTAAACAAAATATGAAAGAAATGTCAAAAAAACTCTTTTTAGGACCCATATCTGCAGACTTTTTAATGGAACTGATTTGACACAAAATGTTATTTTTACAAAAATTTTACATGATGTTCAACTTAAAGCTATAAGATTTGGTTTATCATCAAAACAAAATAAGTAAGTTTCAATAAAAATGTTTGTGAAAGACGAAAATTTTCTCTTAAACAAATTGTTTGTTCAGAGCTAAAATCCAGTAAAAGTTTGCACAAACTTAATTTCGAAAATGTGTAAAAACATTGAAAGAATGAAAAATATCTTCCACAGACATTAAATATTATTTGTCATAATATATATTTATAACAAAATATAAAATGTAGGTCGATATATATATATATATATATATATATATATATATATATATATATATATTGAAAGAATATTGTTATTTTAATGTTTATTAAAATAAAATTGCTTTAGGTTAAAGTTCTGTATAAATATTTATTTAGAATCGGCGTTTCGACGAAATCAGGATAAATGATACAAATTACTTTACAGTAAAGAAAAAGATAACATCAATCATTGTGAAGGCACTGAGTTAAATAAAATTTGACTTTCATTAATTAAAAATCTATAAATTTTATGATCTAGTTACCTAATAACTTGATTCTATGTTTTTTTAATGCTATTTGTATCAGTTTTTCTGATGAAGACGGACGTTCCGTTCGTCGAAACGTCGATTATAAATAAATTTTAATACAGAACTGTAACCTGAAGCAGTTTTATTTACTATGTAATTGTTTATTAACAACATTCAGTATGCTACAAATTAATTAAGAACTTTAATAATTGCATTTTGTAATTATGTTCCATAAATTTCCATTAATACTTGTGCGGTTTTACCATAGAAATTCACTTAAGAAACTTTAATATGCCTGCTTCCATATTTCATACTGTTTCTTATTACCTACCTTATCACCGTTAAAACATACACACTTCTTTAGCGAAATATCTACATAATAAATCAGAATAAATGGATCGAAATATTCACTGTTAATAAAATCGTGTTCTTGAGGCTCGCTAAAGGCCATTTGACACGATGCATTATTTGGTGTAAAATGCATACAATTTACGCAAAGAATTCTATGTACCGTATGTCACTTGTGCATAGTTTAATGTATAATTCTGAATAAGCATATGCGCACAGTGTTGTTTTAATGGAATAGAATAGAAAAAATTTATATGTAACAAGATTAGAAGTATATGGGTAAACCCATATATAGACCACTTTGACATTATCACATATATGATAAGAAATAGGAATAAAAAAAATTTTCACCGAAAGTTGGCAACATTGTATTTTGCTAATATATAATATTATAGGCGCTAAGGATATCTTCTGTAAAAATTTCATTAAAATCGGATAAATAATACGGGCATAACAAATTTTTAGAAAATTATTAAATTTTTTTTCGGAAAGTTGGCAACACCGTATTTTAATAAAATTATAATTTATGTGGGCACTAGGAGAAACTTTTTTGAAAATTTGATCAAAATCGGATGAATAATGTAGCCACAATGAATTTTTTTAAATTTTAGTAATTTATTTCTCGATAAGTTGGCAACAGTGTATTTTGTTAAAATTGCATAATTTATGCGGGCACCAGGAGAATCTTTAGTGAAAATTTGATTAAAATCGGTTAAATAAAGTGGTCATAACAAATTTTTAAAAATTTTAGTAACTTTTTTCTCAGAAAGTTGGCAACACTGTACTTTGTTGAAATTATCTAATTTATATGGACACATTAAGAATCTTTTGTGAAAATTTGAGCAAAATCGGTTAAACAACATGGCCGTAATAAATTTTTAAAAACTTTAGTTATTTTTTTTCTCGGAAAGTTGGCAACACTGTATTATATTAAAATTACGTAATTTATGTGGGCACTAGGGAAATCTTTCTTGAAAATTTGATCAAAATCGGATAAATAATGTAGCCACAATGAATTTTTCAAATCTTTAGTAATTTTTTTCTCGGAAAGTTGTCATCACTGGAAACAACCAAAACCACATGACCATCTTGGGCACTAGACAAATTTATCCTGCAAATTTCATTAAAATCGGTTGAACCGTCTAAGAGGAGTTGCGGCCACAAAATTTTGTCTGAGGACCGAGCGAGCGAGCGAGCGAGCTGACGACGCACATTCATACACCCACATAAACTAAGTTCAGATTCGTCATCTACAAGCTATATGAAGGATTTCTATACAATTTTTTTTTTTTTTTTGAAAATGTTACAGACACCGTACCAAACGGTATACCACTTTTTCCTTGCAGTAAAATTGGTAAAAATGAATGATTTGTATCATTTGTATGCATTGCTAGCGGCTGATATTAATATAATTAATAAATATATTAATGATATAAAAATGAAAAATTAAATAGACAAAAATTTAGTGTAGTTAAATAATTATTTAAATAAAAATCATTATTTAAAAAAAAAAAATAAACATGAATTATGTATTGTGTCAAACGTTCCTTAAAGCAGCAATCTTATATAATTTTGTTCTATAGTTTCTTACATGTTTCACGTTACATGATATAATATTGCGATATAATTTTTCCGTACGTAATAACTACAATCCTCCTAACCCCCTTAGTAGAGTTGAACAACCCCTATAAAAAGTTTTGTAATTTATTTAACATGTGTAATTTCGGGAAAGGGTTGAAATATTTGCAAAAGAGACACTTGAAATTTGCTAAGTAGACGAAAGTTATAGTGTAAAGTAGGAATGATAATGGCCCACCCTGTAGTTTCATGTAATTAGTAGGTTATATATGTACATGTAACTCACTAGTTATATTAAAGATTTTACTTTACTTTACTTTACTTTACACGAAGAAACTTTTAATAAATTCAAATTTGAAAAGTAAGTGGCTCTACTACTCGTATGTATATGTGGTAAAACATTTAATCATTGGAAAAAAATTATGATTTTTTTTTAATTAAATAAACTTGGCAATTTTAGAAGTCATTACAGCTTTAAATTTATTTTATTATACTACAGTACATACATACACAATCACACTATGTACCCAAAAGGTTCTGGCAAAAAAAATTTATTAGTGTTTTTCTCAAAGATTTCTATCCAAAGAAGCAACTATAGCTTCATCCACATTTATGATACTATGTTCTTCTATTCCTACTACTTGGAAATATTTGCTCACGCAAGCCACTCTATCAATCATACCACTCCATCGGTCGTCCACGTAAAGGTATACCTTCAAAATTATTCACCTATATATTCTTTTAACCAAACGTTTTATTAGACATTTGTTTAAGATGATCGAACCATCTTAACTGACTAACACCAACTTTTGCAGCATTATTTATACATTTGTTTATTCAGAAATAAATAATCCTTGCGGAACAATCATAAATAATTAATCTTTAATAAATTATTCATTATTTTTTTTTTCATATTATCTCAACTCTCAAACCATACTATATACATCAAAAACCCAAACCACCTTGTTTCTAACACAATTAATGTTTGAAAACAAATTACGGAGTTTTCAAAAAAAAAAAAAGTTGTTGCATTTCGTATTCATAATAAAATTACGAAAAATTACGAAAAAAAGGTAAAATTGGAATAATTCCGAAATTTATTTAGCAATTTTCGCTGTGAATGGAGAGGTGGCAAAAGCTGGCAAGCAAAAAGTCAATTACGAAGATTGGTTCCGGAATTGTAATACGTCGACGTCGGCGTCGTCGGTGTCGTGCAACGTGAAAAGGCGTACCGCGACGCCGCACAAAAATAACACAAATTCAATCACACTGATTGCGTACACACTAGTGTAACATCACATTTAATGCGGCTAAAATAATGTTGTTAACGTTTATTTATCAACTGATGTTTAATCAGATTGGCTGGGACTACAAGCTCCGTTTTTTTAGTATTTTAGTTTTTCATTTGTTTAGTCCTGCAAGGAACATGTCCTTTTACATACAATGGAGTCGTTGAACATTTTTTTTTATATCTTTAACAAAAAATATACATTAAAATAACTACATAAATATATGTTTCAATGCAAAATTATTTAGAATAAAAAAGAAAATAAGTTTTAAAGTTTAATGTCAAATTTGAATTTGCTCATCGGTATTGTAACGTATTAGTCAAAACCACGTCTTTTATTTGAAAATTAATGTTTTTCTTTACAATGTGTAATTATAATATACATATAATAATAATTAGTGGCTAAATAGAAAAAATATGCATTTATTTTAAATGTTGGAAAACAAAAATAATAATAATTATTTATTCATAACTCTACGTAAATAATAGAATTTATCAAATCAAATGTTGTTACATTTATATATTTCTGTATATTTTCAACAATAATTTACTTCGAAGTAATTTTAATTGCAAATATGTTCGCGCTAGGTTTAACTACTGTTATTTTACAAGTGTATTATTAAAATATTTTCTATGGATATTTGCATGAAAATATTCCATTAAATATATAAGAGTCAACTGTTCCTTCATATACTTTCTATTTTCTTTGCAAATAATCTTAAAGCCTTTTATCGCGCACATACTTTATGTATTTTATCGCAAGACATTTGTATGTAAAATATGTTATTATTTAAATTATCGATTGTTTTTTTTTTTATAATCTTCTAGAATATAGTTACACATTTTATGCAAATTTATTGCATTAAAGTGTATAATTAAAATATTATAAAAACTAGTCATAAATTATAAAAATATACAAGAAATAGTTATTTATACAATCACGCCATGTACTCAAATGGGTATGGCACAAACTCTTTCCATTATCCCGAAATCAATTTTCTTGAAACATTCCTATCCAAATAAGCAACTTTAGCTTTATCCACATTCATAATTTCTCTCATGAATTCTCTTCTATTTCTACTACTTGGAAACTTTCGCTTACGCAAGCCACTTTCTCAATCATACCACTTCAACTACTCATCGGTCGTTTACGCAAACGTATACCTTCAAAATCATTCATATAAATTCTTTTAACCAAACCTTCATTAGACATTCGCTCAAGATGTCCAAATCATCTTAACTGACTAATACGGCAAATTTTGCTACAGCATTTTTTTCAATTTCACACTCTTCAAACACCAATCTATTTTGTATCCAATTCTTACTAGTTACACCACATACCCCACGTAAAAATCTGATTTCATATATAATTAATATTCAATTAATAGCAATTTTTTCCTTTGTATTGAGCGATTTAATTTCATATGGTAATTGGTTATAAAACTCAATACCAAAGTGATTTATACCGACATTAATTTTTGTTTTTAATTTATAAAAAGGGATATACAGATTATCACATTGAAATCCTTTAGAAATCCTTAAAGAAAAAAATCATATATGTCACTCGGAATAGAAAGCTTCTTTTATATTTCGTTTCTCGAAACATAATATACTATATTAAGACATCAAAACAATCTAATAATATTTCTGGAATATTGTGTATTATCTCACATTACATTAAATATTTTCCTAACAACTTCATAATAAGAAGAACACACATGCATATATGGTATATTTCTTGCAAAATATTATTTAATGTTTTTTTGAGAAACTTGAAATTATGAGTTGCGTAAAAATGTTGAAGGATGTTTTCGTTTGTACGAAATGGTTTCGTTGACGTCTTCTTTTTCTTTTTATAATTTAAGTTCTACACCTGTTGGTTCTCTACGGAGTGAAAATTGTTGTTTTTATTGCTGCAATATATTTTTTACACTATATCCACTTACATTGTTTTCTATTTCGCCCGGCATATACGTTCTTTCCTAGGCGTTTTATTTCGTATTTTATTTTTGTCGTTCCCTTGTGCGTTGAAATTAAATAAAAAGAATTTTAAAACTGCCTTATTATTATTACACACTTGAATTACTACATTGTTATGTGAAATTGTTTTACATAGATGCTTTTTTATTTTTTCGGTTTTATGACTATAAAATTTTATTTTAATTTGTTATTAATTATAATATTTTAAATGGTGGTTTTATGAAAATATGTTTATACGTAGTAAAAAATCTTTCAGATCTCATTATATTAAAATAAAACAGCTTTAGGTTATAGTTCTGTATTAATATTTATTAATAATCGATGTTTCGACGAACTTAACGTTCGTCGATTATTAATAAATATTATACAGAACTACAACTTAAAGCAGTTTTATTTTAATATTTTATACATATACACAATCACGCTGAGTAACCAAAAAAATGTGGCAAAAATTCTTTCCACTATTGGAAAATATAGACATTTTAATTAAATGTTTAGTTTTCTTTAAAAGATAAACAAATAAATAAATAAAAAAATACATATACAATCACACTCTCTACCCAAAAGATGACACAAACTCTTTCCACTATCCCGAAATTAGTTTTTTCCAAATATTCTTATCCAGACAAGCAACCTTAGCTTCATCCACATTTATGATATCTCTTATATATGCTCTTCTATTTTCTACTTGGAAACTTTCTCTCATGCAAAACACACTCAATCATACCCCTCTATCTACTCATCGGACGTTCATGCAAACGTATATCTTCAAAATCATTCACAGATATTCTTCTAACTAAACGTTTATTAGACATTCGTTCAAGATGATCGAACCATCTGAACTGACTAACCCCAACTTTTACTACAACATATTTTTGCAATTACACACTCATCATTACACTAATCTTACTGAAATTGAAAAACAAATGTTAGTTACGGATATCTTGAGCGAATATCTAATGAACGTTTAGTTAAAAAAATTTATATGAATGATTTTGAAGCTATACGTTTACGTGGACGTCCGATAAGTAATTGGAATGGTATGATTGAAAGAGTGGCTTGCGTGAGCGAAAGTTTCCAAGTAGTAAGAATAGAAGAGCATGTATTTCCTAGGTATTATGAATGTGGAGGAAACTGATTTCGAAATAGTAGAGTTTGTACCACACCCTTCTGGGTGCATGGCGTGATTATGTATATAAATACATGCTCAAATAACATATAAAAGAACATCTGTTAATCACACTGATTTATTTATAAAATATATTATACGGTTACGAAGCAAGAACAACATTAAATATTTTGAAATTCTAACTAATTGTAAATAAATTTGTAAAATATCCCAATTAAAAAATTTAAGCATTTTTCGACAGGAAAAATTGTATTTCATGTTAAATAATAAATAAACGGATTTACATCCAACCTGCTTAACGGTTATAAAGCTAAATAAAATAATCCGTATAATTAATCACAGCCCAGCTACTCGGCCGTTCCGGCTTTGACAACAAAGAAATTTCCCGTATTCTTGGTGTCTCTTTTACACTGGACTATTTACCTGTGTTACGTTTGTAGCGGACGCTTATTAACCAGCCCACCCGTATCGCACAACTGTGGTGCAAGTCACGTAGCTTCTGGGTTTCAGTTTACAAGCAGTTACCGTCAAACTTTTCTCAATTCTCTTTTCTTATTACTAATATTTTGCTTAGCTACACTGAGAAAAATAGATATTTAAAAAATTGTATAATAATAAGTAGATATTTATTTGAAATATACGAGTATGTTTACTGTATTCACAAATTTATACATTTTTAAAATCTACTCACATATATATTTTAATACTATATTAAGAATTAAGACTGTAATACTATATACGAAATTGATGGTATTAAATTTTAGTTTTTATTATATTTATAGTTAATTTTTAAATATACTTATTTTGTTATTTTTAATATCTTGTGTTTGTGTCACCTTTTTAAATATAAATAGCGTTACGGTAACTAGCCATTTTTCTCAGTGTACTAGGGGCTAAAGTGTGATTATAAGAACATATGTATGTAAGTCATATATTAAATGTGTTCGCATGCGTAGACATATAGAAGTATGATTGAAATGAGATTTTTACGTGGGGTATGTGGTGTGAATAGGAGAGATCGGGTACGAAATAGATTAGTGTATGATGAGTGTGAAATTGAAAAAATGTTGTAGCAAAAGTTGCCGTGTTAGTCAGTTAAGATGGTTCGGACATGCTGAGCGAATGTCTAATGAACGTTTAGTTAAAAAGATATATTTGAATGATTTTGATGGTATACGTTTGCTAGTGGACTTTCGATGAGTAGTTGGAGTGGTATGATTGAGAGGGTAGCTTACGTGAGCGAAAGTTTCCAAGTAGTAGGATTAAAAGAGCATGTATGAGAGGAATTATGAATGTGGATGAAGCGAAAGTTGCTTGTTTGGATAGGAATGTTTGGAGGCGTTTGATTTCGGGATGATGAAAAGAGTTTGTGCCACACCCTTTTGGGTACATGGCGTGATTGTGTATGTATGTATGTATTGAAAGTGTTTTGCAAGAGTGGTAGGAATAAAAGAAGCCAAATTTTATTTAAATTAGTACCTTTACAATGATTGATATTATTTTTATCTTTACAAATTTCTTTTGTTTCTAAAATTAAACTACTTTAGGTTTATGTTCTGTATTAAAATTTATTTATAATTTCGACGAAACTCAACACTCATCTTCATCAGAAAAACTGATACAAATGACATTACAGTAAATAACAGAATATAGAAACTAGTTACTAGGTAACAAATAAGTGACTAGATCATAAATTTTTTATAGATTTTTAATTAATGGAAGCCAAATTTTATTTAACTCAATACTTTCATAGTAATTGATGTTGTCTTTTTCTTTATAAATTTCAATTACTTCTCTTAGCAATCTGCTGTTAATATTGATAGGTTTTGCAATTATAATCTTGTTTTAAAATGAAACTACTTTAGGTTAAATTTTCCATGTTCTGTTATTATTCTGTAATGTTATATCATTTATCCTGATGAAGATGGACGTTGAGTTTCGTTGAAACTTTGATTTTAAATCAATATTAACACAGAACTTTAACCTAAAGCAGTTTTATTTTAAATGTAATGAGTTCTGAAAGATTTTTACTATGTTAACCTTGCTTTATTAACTCAAATATATTTTTGACCTGAAATGGAAAAAAAAATTTGTAATTTATGTTTTATTATTGTTTGATAACAAGTGAAAATAAAAATTGAATTACCATTTTATTATATAGCAACGTTGTGATATGCAAATATGTTATGTTTAAAAAAAAAACGTTTAATCTACACACATATGCAAATAAATACAGTTTTTTTTTTCGCGTTTTTGCAAAACGTATATAAAACTCTTTGCAAAACAAAAGAGCTTTCTAAAGCACAATAATTATTCAACCCGCATATGTTGTAAGCTCACTAATTTCAAAATTGAAATAGCTTCTAACTTAAATTGTTTTTACATACTATTGTTTATTAAATTTTATTTCATATTAAAATATGTTAATAATTTTGTTTTACGATGCATACTAATAATTACTAATAGAAGGTTTAAATTATAAATTATATTTTCGCATGATTCACGTCCATTTCCCACTCGTGGAAATCAGTATTATTCTGTGTTCAATACATTATTTTTAAATTTATTTATACATACATACATGTACAATCACGCCATGTACCCAAAAGGGTGTGGCACAAACTCTTTTCATCATTCCGAAATCAGTCGCCTCCAAACATTCCTATCCAAACAAGCAACTTTTCCTTCATCCACATTCATAATTCCTCTTATACGTGCTCTTTTATTCCTACTACTTGGAAACTTTCGCTCACGCAAAACACTCTCAATCATACCACTCCAACTACTCATCGGACGTCCACGCAAACGTGTACCATCAAAATCATTTAAATAAATTTTTTTAACCAGACGTTCATTAGACGCATTCGCTGAACATGTCCGAACCATCTTAACTGACTCACACCAACTTTTGCTACAACATTTTTTTCAATTTCACACTCATCATACACTAATCTATTTCGTACCCGATCTCTCCTATTTACACCACATACCCCACGTAAAAATCTCATTTCCACAGCAGTCGTTTTCCGTTTATGCTTTTGCAACCAAACCCAACATTCACTACCATACATCAATATAGGCACCAAAACTGCATTATATATACTCAAACGGGCTTCTTATTTATGAACACAATATTTGAGATATATTGTTGAAATAAAGAAAGTCCTCAAATAAAACAGCTTTAGGTTCCAATTCTGTATTAAAATTTATTTATAATCGACGTTTCGATGAATCTCAACGCTCGACTTTATCAGGAAAACTGTTTTGTGCTAGATTTGAGTTTCGTCGAAATTAAAGAAAGTCCTATATTTTTTCAAATTGAAAACGAATTTGAATTTTTGTTTATACTTTGCCATCATGACAATTTGTTTATGTTGAGAACTGCTGATCGAACCACAAGCAACATTTAAACTTAATCTTTTAGATATACGCTGCCGAAGCTTACTTTGCTATTATATAGCTTAGTGTGGCCTATCTATATATACCAGGTGTGTTTTTAATATTTTATAAAGCGAGTCAAACTAAAATATTTAAAGCTTGTAAATTATTTTGTTGTAAATCGATCGTTGTCGAGTACAACTAAACTGACAACTCACTCTCTTAATCTGATTAAATTCGAAACATGAATTAAATATTATCTGTCTGTTGTATACATTCATGTATTATTATATTTGTAATTGTTATGCATAATCATTATAATTTTATTATGTGAAATATATGTATCGATAAATCGAATTTAAGACCGGAATTGAAATTTTTTTAAAGTTCTTTTATTGTAAAGATTTAAACTAAATTTAATGACCAGAATAGGGCTATTATATATTAGTTATTATGTACTTGTCGACTTAAATAAATTTAAATAGAGCAACTCTGAACATCTATACTCTTTAAATTTAAAGAAATTTAAGACTAGAATTGAAATTTACTTAAAAATTTAAAAATTTAAACTATATTTAATGACTATAGAATAGAACTAATATTTATTAGTTATCATTTACTTACCGAGTTATACAAATTTAAATAGAGCAATTCTGAACATGTATACTATTTAAATTTAAAGAAATTTAATACCAGAATTGGAATTTACTTAATATTTAAAGATTTAAACTGAATTTAATGACCAGAATAGCGCTATTATTTTTTTAAAATTTTCATTTTTTTCTACAACGTGCTTCTCTATAAATTTCACTGTAATTAACATATACTCGTAAAAAAATTAAAATTAACGAAAAATTTAAAACGTTTTGTATATTTTAATTACTACTTCTAATATTTCTACTGCCAATACCAAAATAAAATAAATAAATTTCCCATTTTCCCCTCAGTATTACGTGTACACTGTAAAAAAAATTATATAAAAATATATCAAGTTTTAACAGTAAAAATAACAACATTTTGTAATTTTACTGTGATAATTTACGTAATATTACATTTTTTTATAAAAAATTACATTTACAAAACATATAAAATTACATAAATTTTTTACAGTGTATTTAAACAAGAAAAAATACAATTTTATTCGAATACATAGGTATAATAGTTAGCATGATGTAACAAAAGCATTGTTTTCGCGTTGTTAGAATGAAACATGTTACATGCAACAGTTTTTCCCTTATTATTTATTCATGAGAAAATTCTTATTTTTACTACGCGGAACTGTAGGACGAGAGATGGTACAATGGCAACCATATTTAGATCATTTGTAAATGCTTTGGTATATGTATGAAACAAGTTGCAAATTTAAATTACACGTTGTACGAAGAAAAAATAAGCAGTACCAAAGGAAAAATTAGTATGCTTTTAAAATATTTTTCATTTTTCATTTTTTCTGTCTTTCATTATTTTTATAATTTTTGTTTTTATATTATTGTGTGGCAAATATAGATTAAGGGATAATTAAACTATAATTATTTGAATATTATTTCAAATAATGTATATTTGCGTTACATGTAAAATCAACTAACATATTCTGCTGTAAGTGCTTTTTGTTCTGTTGATAACAACAGAATAATAAATATAAATTTATTATTTAATGTATATTTGTATTAATTGTAGAACCCTGAATAAGGCAATAGTGATTGCCGAAACGTTGACTTAGTAGTTTATAAAAATATATAAAAGACTGAATTTCGTTAATTACTAATCTTTTTTGCATTTATTGTTTTTTGCATATTATTTTATTGTGTTGATTATCTTAATATATTTGATACTTCAGCTACATTAATTATTTTCGGATAATTACATTCTACATCCGATTTTGCTGTCTTAGGACTATATACAATTTTATTAAAGAGTAGATGGAGTAGTATGATTGAGAGATTGACTTGCGTAAAGTTATAATAAAAATTATATCTTCTTTAATATTATTCCATATGATAAATATGCTAGGAACTTGTTACTTTTTTATAAAAATTTAATAACATTGATGTGCAATAGGTATCATAAATTTTCATGTTAAAAACGTGTATATAATTACTAGACATCTATGAATTTTAATATTTATAATAACATGTCGCATCGCGTGACAACTCGAGTTAAGAGTCCTGTGAAATGTACTATTGGTAGTGAAAATGTTGCTTACAACTTTGACACATTTCATATACGAACTACGAATATTCATATTTTTGTTATTAAAACTTTAACAAAAAATCTCTACTATGGCCACTACAGAACCGACCGTCATTGTATTAAATAAATTTATGGAATAGGAAAATACTACTATAGTAGTCATGATAACTAAAAACAAAACTGTCTTGACATAAATATGCCATCTATTTACAGAATTTTCATATAAAAAATTATTTAGTTATATCCAAAAATATTACAAATAAAAGTTGTTAGTTATAACGTGTTTAGCAACTTTTGTTAAATAAATGTTTTTGAAATATCTCTGTGGCGAAATAAGCACATGAAAGTAAATGTTTCCAAAGAAGCCCGTTTGAGTATATATAATGCAGTTTTGGTGCCTACGTTAATGTATGGTAGTGAATGTTGGGTTTGGTTGCAAAAGCATAAACGGAAAATGACTACTGTGGAAATGAGATTTTTACGTGGGGTATGTGGTGTAACTAGGAAAGATCGGATGCGAAATAGACTAGTGTATGATGAGTGTGAAATTGGAAAGAATGTTGTAGCAAAAGTTGGTGTTAGTCAGTTAAGATGGTTCGGCCATGTTGAGCGAATGTCTAATGAACGTTTGGTTAAAAAGATGTATTTGAATGATTTTGATGGTATACGTTTGCGTGGACGTCCGAGGAGTAGCTGGAGTGGTATGATTGAGAGTGTTTTGCGTGATCGAAAGTTTCCAAGTAGTAGGAATAGAAGAGCATGTATGAGAGGAATTATGAATGTGGATGAAGCGAAAGTTGCTTGTTTGGATAGGAATGTTTGGAGGCGACTGATTTCGGAATGATGAAAAGAGTTTGTGACATACCCTTTTGGGTACATGGCGTGATTGTGTATGTATGTATGTATGTAAAGTGACATCAGTGAATTACCACTTCCGATTGGCAACAGATCTTAACCAAAAGTTGATTAAATTAAGATAAATATTCACATCCGAAACTTATTTATGAAATTTTATAACAATCTTATTTAGTCGAATTTTTTCTACACGTCTCCACAGACAGACACAATAAAATAACATTAAAAATAAAAAAAACTTGTGATCTAGTCACTTATTTGTTACCTAGTAACTTGTTTCTATGTTCTGTTATTTATTGTAATGTCATTTGAATCAGTATATTCTGATGAAGACGAACGTTCAGTTTCGTCGAAACGTCGATTATAAATTAATTTTAATACAGAACTAGAACCTAAAGAAATTTATTTTATATAATGAGTTCTGAAAGATTTTTTTACTATATTATGCATATTTATGTCTATTGTAGAGCCATGAAGAAGGCAATAGTGATTACCGAAACTTTGGCATAGAAGATAATAAAAATATATAACTGACTGAATTCCGTCTATTACTTACTATTTATAAATAATATTAGTAGTTACAAATTAGGTACAAATTTTCATATTTTAATTATCTCCTATTACAAAATAATGTATATTGAGTAGTTTTTCTCTAATTAAACGTGATAGTAGATCTATCTTATAAAGTGTATATTCATGTTTCTGTTATTAGAGGCGTGCAAATGAAATGACGTTATTTTAAAATTAACACACACAGCTGTGACGAAAATAAAATAAAACTAAAACAGGAAGAGGAAAAATTTCAGCAGTAAAATCCGGAAAATTATGATTACATTTGAGTAAATTTTCTTTTCATTGTTGCCAACATTTTAAGACTTAATACTCTTGCGAAAGAAGTGGCAAAAGTAAAGAACTTTTCCATTAAACATTTCAACATTGAAATGACTTTTCTTCTTTTTCAAAACATTTCGGCGTGAAAATTTCGAAAGTGATGTTTTTACTTTTTCTTTTTGAGGTGGAAATATATGACATTTATGTCTTGCTTTTATTTACAAAATGTTTTTCACTTTCACATGTGACCTTTTTTTTGTTATATAATTTTGTCTATATCTTTTTTTGTTTCTACCTAAATATATTGACGAATTTTCTCACAATACCTTTTTTTTTTCTGTAAACAGAAATATCAATACACTGTAAAAAATTGTTGTAAATTTATATATTCCATGAATGTATTTATTCAGAAAAAATCTTAATATTACGTTATTTATCATAATAAAAATTACAAAATGCTGCTATATTACTGTTAATAGTTATGTAAATTTATATAAATTTATATTACATTTTTAGAATGTATTTAAAAATATGAAAAGTTTATGCTTATTAACAAATAAAGCACTGTCAGAATAATTATATATATATATATATATATATATATATATATATATATATATATATATATATATATATATACATGTATCTGAAAATTTATTGCCACAAGGAGAAAAATAAAATTATTTAAATAAAAAAAATAATAATTTTAAGAAATTAATTAATTACGAATTCCGTACATTCGTGTATTTAACAATATTTTTTTTAAATACAGGAAATACAGAACTCACACGCGCAAGACTAAAAAGCAGAAAATTATTATTTAAATAATAATAAAAAAAATTTAATATACCACATTTTTAACACGGATTAAAAATTATAATATAATTTCTCCTAGCCCCATACAGATTTATAACCCCATACTCAAAAACATGGGACAACGACAGCTACTCCCTACCTACACTTTTTACTATTATTTATTGCATGCGCCCCACTTAATTATATTGAAAATAATAGCTACGGACACTTCGATTATATATTATTATTCTAGACTTTTCTAAAAGACTAATATATCTGAAATGGTTTCAATGTTTCAAGTAACTGGTTTTTATAACTATAAAAAGTGTTATTTGTCAATTTTATGACTTGGATTATTTTGAAACTTTATACTTAAACTTTGAAAAATTACCTTAGATCACATATCACTTTAAAAATAATAAAAAGAAGTTTTAAAAAACGATGTAAAAACATTGTAAGTATGTAAGCTGGCAGTAAACTTTTATTATATCACGAAATCTTTGTACTTTTCTAGACATTTACCTGAAATTGATCAATAAATTTAATATGAATAAAAATTCTTTTGGTTTTAGGTCTGTTACTTATTATATATATATATATATATATATATATATATATATATATATATATATACATTTAGAGATAATGAGATAATTAATATCTAATTACATTTTAAAAATTAAACATTTTATAGAACTATTAAACTATTTTTGGTCAAATTGAGTTATTGTTTATTTTGGCAATATTTATTTGTTTTCTATCTATTTTAACAATCGTTGTTGTTATAATTTTAATATAAATTCTAATTTGGTTCCAATATCTCTACTATGTAAACAATTCAGTTTGGAAACTTTAAACATTTTTTCGAAAGTAAGGTTTTTGTGATATGGAACAATCAAGAAATCGACTGACGAAATATTGAAACATAATTTTTAATAAAAAAAACAAAACATGTAGGTAAAACAGATTTATTGCATTAATTGGATTACAGAGCATTTCTGGATAAAAAAGTTTACTTAGGATTAAATTTAATCTGGTAGAATGTAATTTTAATCACAAGTTGCGTCTTACATCGACAGGTGGAACATTTTTTTTAAATATTTTTAGATAAGTCAACGTTTACATTGTAATTAATATGAAGAATGTAGTTTGATTAAAAATTGTATGAAATCATACTGAAAAAGGATCTTTTACTATATGAAATAATCATTTTTTAAATTCTCAAACATGACTGACTTTACATTTATATTGCCTATTTTTAACGACAATAAACATTACTTTTTATTTTTATTGAATTTGTAAAACGTAACTCGTTCTTTGTTTGTTTTTATATGCAATTGAACCATTTTGAAATAATTCAACTGTTTATAATGTTGTTTTATTTGATCTCAATTCGTTTTCAACTGGTTATAAAAATTTATTGTTAATTTTTTGAGGTACCGAGGTACAATCTAAAGATAATTTCATAAAAATACACAATTATTGTCACAGATTTTTAATTTTATATATGTGATTTACATTGCTGAAATACTGAGGAGATATATATTAGATATACCTAAACTTGCATTTTTTTTCGAGGTGTAAGGAAGTAAAATTGCAGAATAGGAGGACTATTGAAACAGCACTTATCACTAATTAATATTAAAAAAATTATTAATTAACTAATTAGAAATATTAGAAATATTAATTTTTATCTTGTGCCTATATTCGTGTATTTAGCGAATATTTCAGTAAAATAGTTCAGTAAGTTGTCTTTGACTGTAAAAATCTGAAAAATTTACTTTAAATTTTAAATTTATTTTTTATTTTTATTCAAATATACCTGATTTTAGATAATAATTCTTAAAAAAAGGCAGAAGATTTTTGTCATTTTTATTTAAAACATTTCTAATAAAATATTGAAAGTATTTGAAAATATTTATTTAATGCAATTTAGGTGATAAATATAACAATCAAGAGATGCAAATTATTTCTGAAATTTATTGAAAATTTCCATTTGTACTTTTAGACCGATGATTTAATAAATTATGTAATTTCAATATTAATATTCATGATGACAATATTTAATTTTGAAATAATACAATAAATTTTATAATTAAAAAAAAAATTATTAAAATTAGATAAAGGGGAAACACGATACTATATTTGCGTTTCATTAAATTTAGGATAGCGTATAATTAACCCTTTGCATCCCAAAGGAATTTATGGGATACTAAATGAAATGACTTGCCATTTTAGAAATTGTTCTATATCAAATTAAAAAATAAATAAATTTAATATTTATTTTGTTTGCTTTTTATAAAATAAATAAAATGTTTTATAGATATTTGAATGTTTCAAATTTATTATTTTTAAATTGTTATAAAACGTTAATTGTGACAGCAACTGAAAACTTATTTTTTCATTAGTGCACTAAAAGAAATCTCTGTAATATTACATAAAATAACTATGTAAAAATTACATGAACAGTTTATGTGAAATAATTTTTTTTTCAGGAAATATATTGTTTTAGAACTTTATTTAACTCAATGGCTTTACAATGATTGATGTTATCTTTTTCATTATAAATTTCTAATTAATTAATTCAGAACTTTGATCTAAAGCAGTTTTATTTTAATATAATAAATTCTGAATGATGTAATTTTCAATTCTTTTTTTGGTATGGTAATTTTATTTTATTCAATTACAGGAAAAATCGCAAAAAAAAAATAAAAAAACGTAGGTATTTTACTTTTACAAGAAAATATTTTTATTTTTCTGAAATATGTTTTGTAAATACCAAAAAGAAAAATAATAACAAAAAGAAACAAACAGAAAACAAACAAGAAGAATCGATGAATGAGACAAGCCTTTTATAATTTTGTTTTGTTTTTTATATAGGAACAGAGAAAATGCAAAGAAAAATAAAAGAAAATGTTTTCTGAACGTAAGAAAAGATCAAAGATGATGTTTATAGTTTTAAAAAAATACGACTTGGAATTTTCGCGCAGTAATAGCTTTACAATGTATGAAAATTAATTGTTTTATTCTTTTCAATAAAATTTTGTTTTTTAAATAAAATAGAAGTATTATTAAACATGTTTTTTTGTTCACAAAAGGATAAACAAATCTTTTTTCGGATTTTAATCGATAAAGCGTATCCAGCGATGTAAACTCATTAAATAGAACTTAGTGTTATGCAAAAGTGTTTTTAAATATTATGCTCCGTATTACAAGCTTGGTTTTAACTAATACCGGTTTTAAGATTATGTAACTGCCATAAGAGCAGAACTAAACAAAATCAACTAAAACACCTAAAAATAGAGCTTGTAATATCAGTCTGTTTGTGTACAAAATGTTTTAGGTACAAATTCCTTTTTAAACGCAATACAATAGAATGAGTTTTTAAGGTGTGGTTTCCATAATGGAATCAATATTGGATAGCAAAATACAATGCTTAGACAAATCAAATATGACTAACATAGTAAAAAATCTTTTTTCATATAAAGTAAACAGAACTTTAATCTAAAACTTCACATCTAACACTTGAAATTAAAATTATTATTAGGCAATTTCGTTCGGTAGAAAGTAGCGAATATTATGTTGGCGCACAATAACCTGTAGCTAAGCATACCCCCTAACCGCTGGATAAATAGATTTTACTACGGAAATGCTGTATGAGAAGTATTTTCGTCATTTTCATATTATTTTGGCATTTTTAAGGAAACGAAATCCAATATTTCACCGAAAAAAAAAACTATTTATTTTTCAAAACTACTTACTATTTATTTTTTCTCTTCTCTCTGCATAAGCTGTGTTATTTCAGCTACACTGTAAATGTAAATTTACATATCCTACAAATGTATTTTTAAAGAAAAAAATGTAATATTACGTCAATTATCACAGTAAAAATACTGCTATTTTGCTGTTAATAGTTATTTAAAATTACATAAATATACATTACGTTTTTTTACAGTGTAACTAACACAGCAACATAATTAATATTGACATTTCTCAATATCCACATTCCAACGATTATCTGTCCTTTATTCGAAATGCACTAGCTTGTACAAATAGTGGGTTGGCAAGCATTATGTAATCGCAATTCAGATTCGTTTGATTACATAAAGAGGGCAGGATTGCAGCGCAGTGTATGTACCTGTTGCTGTAATGTAATATAGATATCACTGATATTCAATCACAGGTGAGATATTTATTGCATTATGGGATTGAATCTGACAGATTCAATTGTTAAGGGAGATGTATATTTATATCATCTGTATATATGCGTACTGTTCGATTCGCAAAGATACGGTATGGCTTGAAGATAATTATTATGCATTACGTATTGTTAGAGGAAACTATATTTTACTTATTTGTTGTTGTTATATAATAGAGTTTCTATCTAGTTGCTTTGTTATCTATACATAGATATAAGATGAAACTTTTTGATATAGATAGCGCTCGTGTGAGAATGCATTTGAAACTAATAGAAGTTGGATAAATGTTTGACAACTTATATTGATAATATACAGTTCAAATAAAATAAGCTTACGTTTACGTTCTGTATAAATTTTCGACATTTCGATATACTCCACGTAGTATATAATCATCAGAAAAAAAATATACAAATGACATAAATAATAAACAAACAGAACATAGAAACAAGTTACTACACTGAAAAAAAGATTAGCGAAATTTGAGGAAAATATTAGTAAAATTTTACTATAAAAAATGTGTAATTTTATTTTACTATAAATATTTTGTATTTCTGTATTTTTTACATAATTCATAATAATCACGTAAAGTAAGTAAAAATGACCTAATAAGTATGTAAAATTGCTTACTTTCTGCAAATTGTATCACTTACTTAATGTAGAATTACATATTGTTTGTATAACTTTTTAAATTATACTACTATAAAATTACAACTTACATATTATATTTTTAATAATTTATCAAAATAATGAGACTTAGTAGATATTTTGTGTATTAATATTAATAGTAATACCAATAAAACATTTCAAAATACATTTTTCATGCAAATTTGGAAATGTATGTAATTATACCAACACTAATATTACAGAACTAAACAAATTTTACCTATTTATGAACTTTTTAAAATTAATTAATTTATTATTCAAGATGTAAATGGTTTTGACAATTTGGAGAATATACATGCATTTCACGGAAATGTAGATAAATTTTTTTCAATTTTTTTTATTTAATTCATTTGTTTTTAGTAAAATTAATTAATCATTTACTGAAAGAATTTCTAAGAAACAATATTGTTGTATAAAAGAAAAAGTTTTTTTTATATTTTTTTCTGATTTTACAAATATAACAAAAGGTATATTTAAATAATTAAGGTCACATTAAATCTTTTGTATTACCAAATTCATATAGAATAAAGATTTTAAAAAACTTTTTATATTATTAAACATTTAGATGGAATACATAAAAAGCAATGAAAGGAATTGGAAAAAATGTGATTTTATTCTTCTAAATTTTTTATTTTTCTTTTCTTATAATTTGAAAGGAATAAATTTTTTTTTTTTTTTTGTAACATTTTTTCATTTTTGATTATTTAATTAAATAAAATATTTATTATTAATTTTATATTTACAGTCACTGATTTAGTTGTACTATATTGCATTTTTTTTTGTTGTTTACAGAAAATAATATATTTTTTGCTACAAATATCTAACAAATATGACAAATTAGAAGATATGTTTTTTTAACATAGTAAAAATCTTTCAGAACTTATTGTATTAAAATAAAACTGCTTCAGATTAAAGTTCTGTATTAATATTTATTTAAAATCGACGTTTCGACGAAATTCAACATCCGTCTTAATCAAAATAAATGATATTACAGTAAATAACAGAACATAGAAACAAGATACTAGGTAACAAATAAGTAACTAGATCATACAATTTATAGATTTTTATTTAATGGAAGCTAAATTTTATTTTATATATATATATATATATATATATATATATATATATATATGTGTGTAAATATATATGTTCTAAAATAATTTGTATTTAATAAAATATAAAGTTTTTATCATTTTTTTTATAGCATCTAAACTTTATAACAAAAATTGCTACTTAAAAACACAATATTACTCCCATTGACTAGCGTATTTTATCTGTCGATTTATATAATATAAAAAGATATTCCGAATTATGCAGAATTTGAAATTAGTAGCTAATATTTATCGTGGAAGAAATACAATCTTGAATATTTGAAATCGTTTTCCAGTATTACATAAACCCGTCACCGAGACACCCAAGTCGAATGCATTTAAACTTTTCTAATATAGAAATTCGATAAATGTGCCATTTCCAAAAGTTTGCCCAACTTTATGAAAAGTTATTGTGACTTGACATTGTATTAATGTCGTAGAAAATAAAAAAGGAGGGGTACGGAAAAACTTACACTAGATGTTTGCAAGCATATAAAACATTTGACTTGGTTCAGTTGATCAACTTTACAAAGTAAATTTTCTTTTTTTTGTGTATATAGAATAGGTTTTCATACTTTTACAACAGACAATGTTACCAGTGCAAGAAAAACTTTTCTAAATCTAGGGAAAAAAGGATTTTTGTGAACATACATACACACTGAGAAAAAATGAGTATGAATGTGGATCAAGCTAAAGTTGCTTGTCCGGATAAAAATGTTTGGAGAAAATAATTCCGGGATAATGTAAAGAGTTTGTGCCACATTTTTTTGGATATATGGCGTGATTGTGTATATATGTATGTATACATACATACAAGAGTGTGGCACAATTTCTTTTCATTATCCCAAACATTTTTATTCAGACAAGCAACTTTAGTTTCATCCACGTTCATATTGACACTCTGTCATTCCTACTACTTGGAAACTTTCACTCACGAAACACACTTTCTTAAT
This sequence comes from Clivina fossor, assembly GCA_963966155.1. Lineage (NCBI taxonomy): Eukaryota > Metazoa > Arthropoda > Insecta > Coleoptera > Carabidae > Clivina > Clivina fossor. Next base: position 6,771,279 of record OZ014566.1, read on the forward strand.
CATTTACCTATTACATTCATTTAATCAAACATTCATTAGACATTGACTAAAAGATGATTGAACCGCATCTGAACTGACTAACACCAATTTTTGCAATAACATTATTTTTTCAATTTCATACTCATCATACACTAATCTATTATGTATCCAATTCCTTCTAGTTACACCATATGCGCGAAGTAAAATTTTTATTTTAACAGCAGTTATTTTTCTTTTATGTTTTTGCAACCAGCCTCAACATTCATTACCTTTGAAAACATGTACGTTTCCAGAAAAAGTACTCAAAGCACCCAAAACTCTACAATCGCACGCTCAAAGCCACCATCTTTAGACAATAAACTACCCAAATACACAAATGCATTTACCTGCTTCAAACGTGCCATCACCATCACCATCACCAGATACATTATATTTCGTCATTAAGTCACCCTTCTCAAACACTAATACTTATACACTTATCAATATTTAACATAAGTTTTATATCCTTACTTACAACATTAATTCTATCAATCGTCCTTTTCAGTTTCTCGTCAGATTTAGCCAAGTACAACTACTTTATCAGCATACGCTAAAGTATACCATCATAATCACACAAGGCTTTCCGAGAACATTCTTTTATAAATTAAATTGCTTAGGCTCGGCCGCAAGTATCTGGACTCAACAAAATAAAGATCGCTTTCTGCTCCTCGTAACATAATATACTATTATATTATTATATATTACAAAACAGTTTAACAGTTTAATGTTTTTGTTGTTCTTTTTTTGTTTTTTAATATTACTTTCAGTAAAAAAAATAAATAAATAAAAAACTTAGAAAATAACAATAAACAATAACATATAAACGTGTTTTGAAACCAATTGTTTTCGAATCAGTTTTTCGTTTCTCGTTTGTCGCGGAATGACTGGTAAATGAAATTTTTATGCAAAAGCTAGGGTTAGGGGGGGGGGCTGGTCGATTTCAGCGCGAGGAGTTGACATTATTGAGAAACGGGACTGAGCGGTTTTAAAAAGGAAAAAGTGTTTTTTGAGTGTGAAAAATAAACGATCGACGGACGAAAAGATTTATGGTAGTGAAAACATCAGTGATGTGTTTGGGATACGCGAATCCTATCGGTATATATTGAGAGAGGACGATTGAAAAATAATAAGAATATATGTGCCACGTATTATATCTTCTATATAATGTACTCGCTCGAAAATTACTAAAATCAAATTTAATTTTCAAGACATATAGTTCTTTTATGATTTGTTTTCATGCATATTTTTACATTATCAAAATTCGGCGTTTATTTAATACGATAAATTTATGTAAAGTTTAAGTGACACGATGCATTATAATACAGAAAATTAATGCGTTAAAGTGTACAGTAGGTTAATTTTTGTAAAAATTCTATAAGATTGAACTATTATGCACTTAACGATTTGATTTTCTGTATTTTAATTCATCATATCAAACTGGCTAAAAGGGTAAACGCCAAAAAAATAAGTGACTTTCGATATTGAAATCGTACAAAATAAAACTGATAGTAGTAAGGAGTGTAGGGAGTAGCTGTCGTCACGCACCACGTTTTTTATTTTAAATCTTACAAGTATTGTCATAGCTATTAAAAATTTACAATCACAAATTTTCAGGAGAATCTGTATGCGGGTCAGGAATATGGATGAGGTTATAAATCTGTATGAGGCTAGGAAAAATTATTTTATACATTTTAGTCCGTTTTAAAAACGTGTTATATTAAAAAAAAAATATTTAAATAATTATTTTCTGCTTTTTAGTCTTGTGTGTGTGAGTGTTCTGTATTTTCTGTAGTTTTTGAATTTTGAAAAAAAGATATTTGCTAAATACGAAATTTATGAATACGGCACAAGATAAAAATTAATATTTCTAATATTATTAATTAATTACTTAATATTGCATTATCAACCAAATCTGAGCTATGTTTAAAGTTTTAATTTTCTAGCTCATTGTAAACTTAGTTTAAAATCGATTGCAAAATTTTTACCAAACAGACAAACAAACAAACAGACAAACAAACAAACAGACAGACAAGAAAATGTGTCAATAAAAACGTGTTAAAATTAAAATCTTGAAATAAAATTTCTCAGCTTAAAAAAAAGTAAAAGAAAAAAAGAAATTGTAACAAAACATTTTATTAGTGTCAATCTTTGCTTAGAGTTTTATTTAATTTTCGTTAAATTAACATTTTCTTTAGTCGTTTCAATTTCCGAGACCACTTACAAGCAAAATTAACTACATTTTCTATGAGTGCTTTCGACTTTCGTGCTCTAATCCCTTATCATCCATCCTCTTATACTCTAGATGAAAATCAACACCTCAGCCAATTCACATTTTCAATTACAGAGGAAAAATATTCTTATCCTCTTTTTTTTTCATTCTCTTCTTATTTTAAATATTTTATTTTTAAGCTCGTCTTTAGACGGTCATAATTTATGAACAAATATTTATTAATGCCGTGTTCACTATGTGTCTTTACGTGTTATAGTCGGTTTTATAATAAATAGTTTAATTAAAATCGGCTTTTATCCTAGGGTAATTATTATTGTTGTTAATAGAACAATGCTTTTCTGTCAACTTTTCAAACTGTTAATGGCAAAATTATTAAAGTAAAACTGCTTTAGGTTAAAATTATATATTAATATTTATTTAAAAACGTCGATTTTAAATAAATATTAATACAGAACTTTAACTTAAAGCAGTTTTATTTTGCATTTTTTTTATTGAATCAATATCACATTAGAAATGATTTTTATCTAATTTTAATTAATTTTTATTTAATTTAAGTTGTAATTCTGTATTAATATTTATTAATAATCAACGTTTCGACAAACTCAACATATATTATATGCGCGTGATATATTATATACCAGTTTATCTATTCCTATGAAATAAAATATCACTTTTAAAAGTGATTTTTCTCAAAATTAGTTTTATCTTATACTTAAAATTACTGACTTAAACAATTTTCAATCAGTTTATTCGAATTTTATAATATTAGACATAATAAAAAATATATAACCAAAGTAGAATACTATTCATTATTTGATAAGAGGTAGAAGTAAAAATTTATTTTAAATCAAAAAATAAAAGCACTTTTTCATAAACAAACGAGATGGGAATACGGACCATTGTGTTTATTGTAAGTATAATTTTAGTTTTTGCATTATCTAAAAAAAAATTAATTGATTTATTGAACCGGATTTGTAAACCGGTTTGCAAACCGTTTCAGTTTCAGTTCATGTTAAACCGTAACGAAAACCAAACCATTGAAAACCGGTTTAAATTTTTGTAGCGGTTTGCAACCTTGAAAATATTCTTTTTCTTATCTTATTTTAAATATTTTATTTTAGATGAAACGAAATTTCTTGACCTAGGTAACCTTGACGTAAGGTCTAGTATGTATTCAGGCACCTTTTTATGATTCTTTTTCTTCTTTTTTTTTCTTTCACTCTGTTACATCCTTTCTTTAATTCCTTTGTCGTTGGGTAACATATGTAGAAAACGGAAACAAGGAATGAGAATTTAGGGGATGAAAAATGAAAGAAAACGACAACGTGACATTTCAGGGCAAGATAGGAACTTGAACACATTACCCCACATCCATATAGTGTGTCTCTGAAATACGAAAATAACTCATAGATAAATTGAATTTTGAAAAAGAGTCATATATAAAGTTGATATAATTGATTTTCAGTAAATGATTGGAAGTATTTTACAATTTTACTTAAGGGGGTATTCCTGCTTGTGATATCGATTTTTTAGGTGTTTTTCAACATTTGTTTTGGAAACTTTTACAACAAATACAGTGAACAACAATTATACCGTTGGAAAGTGTATTTATTGAAGATTTGAATAACATTTCTCTTTTCAAGAAAGTCAAATTTTCACTTTAAAAAAATGGCATGAAAGTGATTAGATCAAAATTTAGATTTGCCAATGATGGCGGATAAAACTCGCGTTCTACAATTCTGAAACTAATTAGATGTTAGTACTTGTAACACAAGTAACTTTCATTTAAATCTACAAAATATATTTGCTTCCTTTAATTAATAATTTATTATTTATATGATCTAGTTACGTTATTTTGTTACCTAGTAGCTTCTTTCTATGGTTTCTTTATTTCTTTTTACTGCATATGTCATTTGTATTACTTTTTAATAGACATAAATGGAGTAAGTTGAGTAAGTCGATTATTAATAAATATTAATACTATAACCTAAAGCCGTTTTATTTTAGAATCATCATGTTTAATGAATCGAAACGACAAATTTTAATAAAAATAATACAAAACTTTGACAATGTGAGTTCTGAAAGGTTTTTTATTATGTTGAAGTTTGTTCCAAGTTTCTAATAAATAATAAATATTTATATAATAGATTATAACAAAAATCGAATTGAATTATGGATTATTATTTATTGGTGTCAACAAATTTCTAATGTTTTTGTTCACATTACTTACCAGATTAATATCTGTCACTTATCAGGTTCTCGGAACAATTGAAAATATATTGATTTATAAGAAAAGTTGGAATGACATATATTTACCAATCACAAATAATATTAACAATAGTACAAGTTTTTTGTAGGTATGTGTTTATATTTGTGTTTATTTTTGGCCACGCGTATTTCAATGAATATATGTATATTTTTGTTTGACATTTAAATATTGTGTGTAAATAATTAAATTTTGAATTTCTTTAGTCAGTTTTTTAAATTAATTTTTGCTGGATATATATATATATATATATATATATATATATATATATATATATATATATATGTAGCAAAATGTATTTTATTGATGATTTGTATATTATAGTTATTTAAATAAAAATTTGAAAAGGAATTTTGTAATATTAAATTTTTGAAATTACATGATATACAAAAATATGATATTGGAATATAGTGAATATATTATTATTTTGAAACATAATTATTATAACAAATAATAAACTTATTGTTTTCATTTCATTAAATTTGACAGTTATTTAATTATTAATATACATTAAATAATAATATTTCGTATTTAATAATATGTTATATTGAAATGTAGTTTTACTATTAATTAATTTGTATTTTATATTGTCAAAAAATCGTCAGAAAAATCTGCGATCCATTAGCCGAAATCTTGATAATATAATTTTCCTTGACGTAAGTTATGTGGGGGAAGAGATATGACCTTGACCTAAAGGATTGCCCTTTCTCTTGTTGATGTTTATATTTAGTAAATTATGTTTACTTTATAATTTCTCATATGAGTTAATTCGCGGTGAAAATTAAATTATATTAAAATAAAACGACTTTGGGTTATAGTGCTGTGTTAATATTTATTAGTAATCGACGTTTCGACGAACTCAACGTACGTCTTCATCATGAAAAAGATATGAATAACATTAAAATAAATAAAGTAAAATAAACAGTAAGTTACTATGTATCAAAATAAGTAACTAGATTATAAAATTTTATAGATTTTTGTTTAAATCAGTTACTAGTCACACTGATTTATGTTATCTTTTTTTTATAAATTTCTATTGCTTCTCTTATCAATATTAACAGCAGATTGATTAAAGAAGCAATAGAATAATTTATAAACAAAAAAATAACGTCAGTCATTGTGACTAGTAACTGATTTAATTTATTATTATTAATAAATATTAATACAGAACTATAATCTAAAGCTGTTTTATTTTTAGAATAAGATAACTTACATACCGGGTGTCCAAAAAGTGTGGAAACACTTAAATATCTTGAGAACGTTACATCGGATTAGAAATTTACAAAACACGTGTTTCTTTATTTTTGAAAATCAATTGAAACATGATACGCAAAAGCCACCCTCAGCCCATCTCCTGGAGTATGAGCTGAAGGCAAGTTTTCAAACTTAAATAGAAACACCCACTTTTATCTATAAAAAACTATTTCCAGATTTGCAAATTTTCCCCACCTCCGCCCCCTTCGGGTGGAAAGAGGGAAAATTGAAAATTTTTACAAAAACGATCGCATTTTTGAATTCTGCATAAAATACTGTTTCCGGATTTGAAAATCATCCCCCACCCTCTACTTTCACTCTTCTTGGAGGTGGAAAGAGTTAAATTTTTTAATGAAAACAACCAATTTTAATCAATGTTTTATTATGACTGAAAATGGTTATTAATTGTTATTATCAGGATTAGTTTAGAAATTTTTAATGAAAATATTTATCTGTAACGAAAAATCTGTACGAGTCTTACAAATTATTATAATATCTTCGAATTTTACATTATGAAATTTTTTTAACGCATATTGTGCAATAGCAAATTTATTTAGATGGTTTAGAATATATAAATTAATTATTGTAATATTCCATAGCAATATGCAATCTTACAACAGCCTGTCTTTTACCAAATTTGCTCGCAATAACAATGAACAATAGAATGCTGTCTGTATTTACCTGTAAGCATGCGAAGCAGGAAAGCATATGAAAATGTATTCATAGGGGTCAATCTTACCGGAGCCATCCTGTAACATACAGGGCTCAATTTCGCTTCAGTCATGGTCTGATTGTACTGCGTGGTGCTTGCCTATCTGTCTGTTCCTCCGATGTGTGTGCGTAGTACGGCGGAGTAGTGCTAGAGAAAGAGAGAGTGTGGAGAACGCAACAAGCGCGCGGCGGCGGCTACGAAACCAGCCAGGCAGAGCAGCAGCAGCAGGCTAGCCGGTGGTGTTGCCATAGAGATATCGATCGATCACTTCATGTGGATGCTCTACTACTCTTCGTCCCGGGTGCCGGATACCCACTTCCTTCACCCCACCATTCGTATTTTGTATGTCATTAAGCTCCGCCCATTTTGCCTTCGGTTTCCCGATCTTTCCTTCACCTCTTTCTCCACCAGGAGTTAGAGAGCCAGCACATCGTAGCTACTACCAAGTTTCGGGCGCCCGCTCTAACAAGTGTTCGTTTGCCACAGCAGCGATTGTGTGTGACACGAAAACTGGCGGAGTCGCCGCTGTTGTAACTCGCGCGCGATTTTTAACTTGTTATACTACAATAATACGAACGCGTAAGCCACGTTAGTAGTTATTAGCGAAGAGTTTTTAGTGCCGTGTTGTGCGGGTTGTGGTAATTACACTAGTGGTTCAATTACAGCAATTACTTGATCTTTTTCTCAATTGTTCAATTTTAAATACGGTATGGATTAAATATTACATGTAAATTAATTTTTATTAATAATAACAATAAAAGAAGGGCAATAACATATTAAAAATTACATAGATAAGAAAATATATTACCAGAATTAATTTTAAACTATTCATAATAATAAATAATTAGTAATTAACCGAATTCAGTCGTTTTTCTGTTTTTATTATCTACTAAGCCAACGTTTCGGCAATCTCTATTGCTTTCTTCAGGGCTTTACAATAAATACATATATGTATATATGTAAATACATACAAATATACATATCGTAGCTTCATTTTTTTAATATGTTAATATGTAACATTTCAAAAAAAATAAACTTTTTTTTAGATGCTTTTCGCATTCTAGTATTTTAATATTTTTTTGTTGTGTTGTGTTGTGTAAGTGCACATTTTCCAATTATAGATAAAATAACAATAAATATAATGATTTATTACCCAATAATTTTTTACCAATAATAGAACAAAAAAATACAGAAATAATAATTATACCAGTAGAATTTAAAATCGATATTTTTTGCCGGTTTAAAATCGAATTTAGTTTAGTGTTTATTATGAAACAGACTATTAAACAAGTAACAAACGCAACAATTCTTTTTAATTATTTGAAACTTAGTTGAATTAAAACAATAAATTTAATAACAAAAACATTTGAGGGTTTCTAGTCTCACGGGAACACACCGTACAAAACTGTCATTAATTTTGATTGACTTGGTGAGGAAAAATAAATATTGACTTAATGAAAATTTAATTTAAATTTTTATCACTTTATGAAATGATGCATAATTTTACCACTATTCAATAACAATTTAAGTAATTGACAGTGAATAATAAAACTAATAACATTACACTCAAAATCGATCTAATAAAAAATAGTATATTTCTTTTATTGTAATTTTTTTAATAACACTTACGTGCAATTTATAAATTATGCAGTCGATAATAATATAAAAAAATACATTTGTCAAAAATTTAGAAGAATAAAAAATGACACATGTCAAATGACTTTTTTATATTGGTATATTAAATTGTCATCATGTCAGTTTTGACTTCTCCAGACCTCAGTTGAAATTGAGTTTTAGGAGTAATATTTTTCAAGAAAAGTTGAAATTTTACAAAACTGATCTAGATATTAAAATTTTATTGCTTTTAAACAAAATATTACAATGTTGTATGTAAATTTCAGTAATATTTTACAAAACTAAATGATAATATATTTGTAATAAGTAAATCAGAACATTAATTCGGACACATAAACTTTTCTATATTCGAATAAATATTATAATCGAATTATCATTCGAATTACGATGTAATATTTGAATGCATTTTTTCAATAACTGAATATTATAATAATAAAAATATTTTAAATTTCTGTTATGTTAAATAAATTAATATTTTAATTATTTAATAAATACAAATTACAAAACCTTTATTGCTTTTAAGATTATTATGTTAATAATTTTTATAATTATTTAATTTTTAATTACATTTTTCTATCTTACAATTAGTTCGAAATGAAATTATTGACTTGGAATTTCACAGATAATTTCATTATTTCTAAAATAATAAATGGAAAGTTTTAATACTTTTTTCAATTAGATTAAGTAGTGTAAGTTTGTTGTTTAAAAAGAAAAAATATACAACATGTAATTAATTAATGTAATATAATAATATTTTTTGTTGGTTAGTTTAAAAAAAAAAAACGTAATGAATTAATAAAAGTAATATGTTAAATTATGCAGGATGTTAGAAATTTAGACAAAAATTAATAAATTAATAAATTATATACATATATATATATATATATATATATATATATATATATATATATATATATAATAGAAAATTTTAGAATGTATTATATGTATAAAATTTTTAATGGAAAGATAGTCAAAAGGTTAGATGTTCGAATAAAACTCTCATATTACGAGTATATACAGTGTGTAAAGTGATGAGGTTTCCTATAGGGAAAAAAAATTTAATATGAGTTTTAAGAGAAAAACTTATTCTTTAAAAAATTTTGCTTTTATCAAAACCCATAATAGTCAAAGAAAAATCCAGTAATCACTTAAGATAAGATCAAAAACTTGATATTATGTCGAGCTGTTGATTTTAAATATGACTAAGTCCGAATATTACATCAGTATCGTGTGAAAAATGTTAAAAATATTTGTCATACAAGAGACTTACTTTTTAATTATTATTATTATTATTAATTTGCCAAAATATAATTATTATTATTATTAACAAGTAATCCATGGGTAACACGATACTGATGTAACATTCGGACTTATTGTTAGTCATATTTAAAATCAACAACTCGACATAATATCAAGTTTTTGATCTTATCTTAAGTGATTACTAAATTTTTCTTTGACTATAAGGGATTTTGATAGAAGCAAATTTTATTATAAAGAATAAGTTTTTCTCATAAAACTCATATTAATTTTTTTTTCCTTATAGGAAATCTCATCACTTTACACACTGTATATATACTAAATTGCGGAGCAGAAACTATCATTCAGTCACCAAGCACTAAGAATGCCATCTACGATGTATGGCAAAACGTCTGCGACAAGAATAGATCAACCATGACATACCAGCCTAGAAATTTCATCAATTCAATGATATGAATATTTTAATACTAGCTTGAAAAAATTATTATTTAATGATATTATGTAGTAACCACAAGGAAGCATATTCAATTATGATTAATAAATGTTACGAATCGTATATACGTATGTAGAATAACATATTAAACGCATCTGTTGAAATCTAATTAGCCATGACAAACCTGTCACAACTACGGTCGATGATTCAATTAATTCAATTACACTGTGTCTATATTCAATATTATGCATATATATATACGCATATATGAGATGATTTTCATTTATTTGTACGAACAAACGGAAACGGCCGAAACACATACATGCGTACACAGCGACGTACAGCACATGTGAATTTCGTGAAAACGTGATACTTCGCGTTGAGATAATATATCACGTAATGTGATTACGGGTCGGGGCCTAGGCTCATACAAACGCCACACCGCTACTTGACAAACGTGATCCATAGTTTAATCTGCGGATTTATTTAACAACATTTTATCAACATTATATGCCTAAATTAAGATTAATTTGCAATTTCGTTTTAAAAAAGATGAAAAGGGATTTGAATTTTTGTTGGATTCTTGTTGATGTATGAGCTTAATACTCATTATTTTGAAATTATGTTGTTTTTTTTTTTTAATTTAAAGGTTGATCAAAAAGTCATTTTTTTGGATCCACTTTTTAGTTACACTCTATAAAAACTATGTAATTTTATCTACAAACTATGAGACACATGCTAAGTATTTCTAGGTATAATTACTCTTGTTGTAATTTTAACATAATTGTTTAAAAATACATAATATCAGATATATTGCAAACATTATGTAATATGATATTACCAACGGAATGGAAAAGTACATATGTATGTAATATTACAGTTTTTAGTCTTCTCTTTTAATAAGTTTACAGAACTTCAGTAAATTTGCTGTACAGGAATTTTCCAAAAAATGTATGTCTAATGAACGTTTGGTTAACAGAATATATTATATTTGAAGTATTTTTGAAGGTATACGTTTGCGTGAACGTCCGATGAGTAGATGCACTGATATGATTGAGAGAATGGTTTGCGAGAGTAAAAGGTTCCAAATAGTAGGAATAGAAGAGCATGTATGAGAGGTGCCACGAATGTGAATGAAGCTAGAATTGCTTGTTTGGATAGGATTGTTTGGAGGAAGCTAAACTTTTGTATACATGGCGTGATTGTGTATGTGTGCACATATATTGAGTATTAAATAAAACAAACAATTACTTTGTAGATATCACAATTTAATTAACAATTTTTGTTACTGCAGTTTCGACCGTACGATCAACATCAGACTATAAAATATATCGAGTATCTTACGAAATACACTGACTTTTATTTTACTTTTCGTTTATTAAATTATTTTGACGATATTCTACACTAATCATAGAAATTCATTAATTTGCAATTAAATTTAAAAATATTGGCCCATATTCTCACCTCAATTTTTCATGAAAAAGTTCTTTTATCATTAATTTCAAAATAATTTTTTTGCTTCTGTTTTTGATCAAATATAAATAATTTTTCTATTTTTGATCATTTTTATTATATTTGATATTATAAAATTTAAATAAACTATTAAAAAGTGCTAATAAATAATTTTATGTAAACATCAAAAGCACTTCTGGCAAAAATCACTTTTATAAATGAGGTGAGAATACGGGCCGAAATCATTATTTTTATTTCAAATGTAAGACTTTATAATATTTTAAAATATATAAATATATAAAACCAAATATGATAGTAAATCTAATTTTTATGATGTAATATAATATTCATGTACATAAATAACAAACTATATACGATATATATATATATATATATATATATATATATACATAAACAGAAATATCCAACAAAATTTCCGGACTTGTGTAATGGCTGTGTTGCGGGTAGCGTGCTTATTACTAAGTAAATTATCCACAAAGCATGACCAATGGAATATAATTACAGATATATCAAAGGTATGCTTCTAAAGCGCATATTACATATGCGGTTTTGCAAACCGAACCGAACCGAACCCTACCACGCCAGTCCGACGATAGAACGAGATAGATTCACTTCGAATTTCCGTATATGTTATCCTATTTTAACTAATGGAAAGGATTAAATACTCACGTGTCGATTCAATATTATCAATGTCACGACTAATTTGATTTTCTCGAGCTTTTTTTTTAGTTTCAAAAGGTTTAAAGCTTTTTAAATATGGCATATGACTTGTTAATTTTTTAATGGAAAAGTTGGCAATGATAATCTAATTAAATTATTTTAATTTTAAATTAAAACTGTTATATATACGGCATATAGCTTTTTCTTGTCAGGTTGAAAGGAATTTTTTTTTTTGCAAAATAGTTTTTTTGAAATTGCATCTACTATTAATACTACATTGTAAAAAAAAGAGAAGGAATTATTATAAGAAGGTAAATATAAGAAGGTTTTTTAACGATTTAAAGTACCTTTAGTAAATATAAAAATATATAATTATATAGTGAACGGTTAGTATTTAGATAGATGAAAAGTAAAATTACAGGAAAAGGGAGTCAATATATATATATATATATATATATATATATATATATATATATATATATATATATATATATAGTGTGGTCCACAACGAGATTACGCTATCTGTATTTTAAAAATATATATAATATTATATTATGAAATTTACAGTATATAAGTACATACTCCGATATGCTCAATCAAAATAAAACATTCTCAATAAGATGCAACTTCCAGTTTAACCAGAAGTCAACCCTAACTTTTTTATTTTAAATGGAATACTTATATTTAGATGTAAATATTAATATTATTTTATTTCAATTTAACTGCTTTCGACTTATTTAAAGTTTTTTTTTGTTTTTTTGTCTGAAATCGACAACAACTTTTAGGGTCCATATCTCAAGAGTGCAACCAAATATTTTTAATTTATGAACGAAATCTTATTAAGAAAACTTTGAGCTAATTTTTTATATAAAACATTAAAACTATTTAAAACTATGTCTGGAACTTGTAGTTAAAAAAAAACTTTAAAATCTCAACATAGTAAAAAATCTTTCAGAACTCATTATATTAAAATAAAACTACTTTAAGTTAATATTCTGTATTAATATTTATTTAAAATCGACGTTTCGACGAAACTCAACGTCCGTCTTTATCGGGATAAATGATACAAATGACATTACAGTAAATAACCGAACATAGAAACAAGTTACTAGGTAACAAATAAGTAACTAGATCACAAAATTTATAAATTTTTAATTAATGGATTCCAAATTTTATAAAACTCAGTACTTCTTCGCAATGATTGATGTTATTATTAACTTTATAGCAATAGAAATTTATTTATAAAAATACTGTAATATATTTTAAATAACTGAAATATTTTATGACATTGTTTTTATATAATCTTTCAATATTTCGTTTTAAAATAGTAAATACTGTATTGTTGTTTTTTGTTTTCCTGAATATACAAGTTCAGGAAAATAAAAACAAAATAAATTAGTAAATACTGGCTGCAAAGAGCCCATTATCTATTTTAGCAATAAATGTTTATCTAACATCATTAATATTTTAGATAAAATAACTAAATTGTTTGAAAAATTATCTATTTGTTTTTCTTTGTATGCTATTAAAAAAGACTGACTTGACTGTACATACTTTAAATAACTTAAAGTTTTTTAATTATATAAAAAAAAAAACGAAAACATTCGCTCAAACGATTGTACTATTATATTTATAACGAAATTAAATTAAACGTAAATTTCAACATCTGATATACATAAATAGGTAGACAGCTGAAATTTGTTGTCAAGAAACTACTTACGTTAGCTTACAACTTACTCGTTTTATTTGTAAAATAAAAGTTTTAATTATATTTGAAAATTCTGTATCTCTCTCTGAAGAGAGAAAATAGCATTTATTTTCAAGTTTTTACAAGCAGCTTTTAAGATGACGACAGTTAATACGCTTATATGCAAAATATACTGTCTTGGGTAGACTAATATTGTAAGACTAATTGCGTAATATATTTAAAAAAACATTAGTACTAATTACTTTGTAAACTCATAAATATTATTATAAATTGATGCGATTTTTTTATTTTATAGAAATGGAATTAATTCTAGAAGATTTTTATAGAAAATTAATTAAATCAATTTATTGAAATAAAAACGCTATAGGACTTAGTTCTGTATTAATTTTAATTAAAAAATTTAGTAGTGCAGAAAAGACATTATTATTTCTAACAAGTTTTATTATAAACTTGATTATTTTCAAATCAAAATAGAGTAAAGTGGTTCAACATAGATCTTTCAGAACTCATTATATTAAAATAAAATGCTTTAGGATTTAGTTCTGTATTAATTTTAATTAAAAAATCGACTTTTCAATCTAGTAGTACAAAAAAGACATTATTATTTCTAACAAGTTTTATTATAAATTTGATCGTTTTGAAGTCAAAATAGAGTAAATTGGTTCAACATAGATCTTTCAGAACTCATTATATTAAAATAAAATGCTTTAGGATTTAGTTCTGTATTAATTTTAATTAAAAATTGACGTATTTTACGTACATTATCATGAGAAAAAAATAATACAAATGATACATATACAATAAATAAATAGAACATATAAACATACTAGGTAACGAAATAAGTAACTAGATTATAAAATTTATAAATTTTTAATTAAAGGAAGACAAATTCTATTTGAGTCAGTTACTTAGTCACACAGATTGATGTTATCTTTTTCTTTATAAATTTCTATTGCCTCTCTTATCAATCTAATGTTAATATTAATGGATTAGAAAAAATGATACGATAATGATACTAAACAATAATTACGTTAAAATAAAACGGCTTTTGGTTTAAGTTCTGTATTAATATTTATTAATAATCGACGTTTCGATGAACTCAACGTCCGTCTTTATTAGAAAAACTGATATAAATGACAATTATAGTAAATAACAGAACATAGAAACAAGTTACTAGGTAACAAAATAAGTAACTAGATCATAAAAATTTTACAGTGATTGATGAAGGCACTGATTTAAATAAAATTTGGTTTCTATTAATTAAAAATTTATAATATTTTTATGTAACTACTTATTTTATTACCTAGTAACTTGTTACTATGTTCTGTTATTTACTGTAAATGTCATTTGTATCAGTTTTCCTGAAGAAGACGGACATTGAGTTTGTCGAAACGTCGACATTAATAAATATTAATACATAACTTAAACTTAAGCCGTTTTATTTTATATAACGAGTTCTGAAAGATTTTTTACTATATAAATTTACTTATTCTATGAATGTATTTTTAAGAAATAATGTAATGTTAGGTAAATTATCGTAGTAAAAGTTATAAAATGCTAGTTTAATGTTAATTCTAATTAATTACTGTTAATTACATAAATTTATATTTCATTTTTACAGTGTACATAATTTTACAATAATTATTATTAATATTTGGCTGTTAACAAACTATGAAGCAAGCGATCAAAAATTATTTACAATTTTACAATTAATATCTGTTATTTTTAAATTAATCAATTATTGAAATAAATATCGATATCAGAGTTTTTCTATTTTAAATTTACTAATTTTGTTTTGTTTTTGTTTTTTTTAATCGGGATTAAGTCAAACGTGACCTACTACTGTTGAATTTTGTTTTCATTTCAATTAGGAAATACAAATTTTATGGAAAAAAAAAAATAATGAAAACGTAATTTTATTTCAAATTAATTTATCAATAACACAAAATTGCTTTTTAATTTTTATATTTCATACGGAAATTAAAATTTCGTACAAAATTTTATCGTAAATAAACAAAATAAAAACATTTATGTAAACTTATATTTTTTGTGCATTTAGAGTTTTATATTTTCTAAACAGATATTCTAAGTTGAGGAAACTTTTCTAATAAAAAGTTTTTGTTGAAAAAAGATAGATAAATAAAATTTACATATCACAAAAAAGCTACTAAATTTGAAACGCTTACGCATAAGTTTTTATGGATAAACTGCCTATCTCTATTTGAACACATCTATTTGTGACGCTAATATTTGTTATATTCAAAATAATATTTTAAATTATTACATCTATTAGAGTGTTGTAGTAAAAGTTGGTGTTCAGTTAAGATGGTTCGGACATGTTGAGCGAATGTCTAATGAACGTTTGGTTAAAAAGATTTATTTGAATGATTTTGATGGTATACGTTTGCGTGGATGTCTGATGACTGGTTGGAGTGGTATGATTGAGAGAGTGGCTTGCGTGAGCGAAAGTTTCCAAGTAGTAGGAATAAAAGAGCATGTATGAGAGGAATTATGAATGTGGATGAAGCGAAAGTTGCTTGTTTGGATAGGAATGTTTGGAGGTGACCGATTTCGGAATGATGAAAAGAGTTTGTGCCACACTCTGTTGGGTACATGGCGTGATTGTATATGTATGTATGTATGTACATCTATTATTTTGTCAGCGCGGCACTATTAATTTTAGTAAAATTATATATTAAGCGAGCTGACGACGCACACACATACACCCTCATAAACTAAGTTCAGATTTGTCATCTAAAGGCTATTAAAAGCTTTCTATAGATTATGGACACCGTACCGAACACTATACCCCTTTTCCTTTCAGTTAAAAATGGTAAAAACTTGATACATAAATATAAATTTAAATAAATAACACAAACAATTTTATTCCCTAATCTAACAAATATAAAGATATTATCACGAGACTTTTTGGCACACAATTTCCGTCTAAAGTGTTAAAAATATCCTCTAATCTCAACTGATCTAAGATAAATAGTTGATCTGGTGGGAACGATAACACCCGAATAACTTCGAAGAGAAATGAATGAACTATGAATAAAGCAACTGACAAGTAAATAGATTGATTACTTCTTTCGATTTCGCTCGACATTTGCCGATAGAGAAAAAAAGACGGTCGATAAAAGAAGGAGAAAAAAAATAGACGATCGAGAGAAAAAAAAATGACAATCGAGAAAAAGTCATATACATTTGTCTTAATACGGGAATCGCTTTTGATTTGCTCTCATTCTGATTTTCATTCCCTTTTCGAAGAAGAATAAATTTAAATGAAACGAGCTAGATAAATCAGAAAAGGGGCGTTTTTTTAATTGTTTATGTTTTCTAAGAAGGTTAAAGAAATAATTAGCTGTTGGTCTACGATGATTATATTTATAATAATTAATTTTTAATTGGATGCAAGCAAATATTAACTTTGTTATTCTTTTCAATTACATTTTTTTTCATATTTTATTAAAGTTAATTGTGTCACATTGCTAGTTTTTTTATTATATTAATAATTATTTTATAAATTTAAATTACGCAAATTTCAATTTTAATTTAAACAATATATATATATATATATATATATATATATATATATATATATATATATATATATATATATATAAGTGTTTTCAACGAAAAACACATATAAAATTGAAAATTATATAATTGAGAATTATATATATATATATATATATATATATATATATACATATTATATATATATATATATATATACATTGTATCTAAATAGTTTTATATCCAATGGTTTTCTTTTTATGTTTTTCGTTGACAATTCAAATTTTGCGTGAATTTTGGGACACTTTTTATTAATGACATTAATAAAATTATTGAACAAAGGTGATCTCGTACAAGAACAAACTAATTTTATAATAATAATATTTTTAAAAAAATTGTTTTAGTTCTGTATTAATATTTATTGATAATCGACGTTTCAATATACTCAACGTATCAGTTTTTCTGTTGAAAATGGACGTTCGCCGATACATCGATTATCAATAAATACTAATACAGAACTGAAACCTAAAGCTATTTTATTTTATGTAATGAATTCTGAAACATTTTTTACTATTTTTAATAATACTATTATAAAATGAATGTTATAGTAATGTAATTGCATAAGAAAAGCATTCTCATACATTATTCTATGGAATCTGTCGAAAAGTTCAATTCCGATTTAGATTGTTGAGCAGAATTCAATTTGATTTTCGAATGTATTTTTGCATTTTGAGACAAATTTACATAAACAGACAAGACGGTGTTGGGCTATTGCTGTCGCCAGCAGATGACTTAGAATATACTATTTGAATTAAAATCCATTTGCACATTTTATATTATTCGGCGCTTCTAGTGAAAAATTACGCCCAACGAGTGTAAATGACATTTTTATTTGAATAAATTATTACACATTTTTTAACCACTGAAATTTTCATATTCATTATAAGAATTTTATTTAAATTATTAAGGAAACCTTGTCGAAATATACGATATTATACAATGATTACAAAATGGTATTTTACATGAGTGACGTATGTGGTGTAGTTTAGAAGGAATAGAGTACGAAATAAATTAGTGTATGAGTGTGAAATTGAAAAAAATGTTGTTGTAAAAATTGGTGTTAGTCAGTTCAGATGAGGTTCGGTCATCTTGAGCGAATGTCTAGATTAAAAGAATATATAGGTAAATGTTTTTGAAGATATTTGTATGCATTTGGATGTCCGATTTATAGATGGAGTGGTATAATTGAGAGAGTGGCTTGCATGATTGAATGTTTCCAAGTAATATAAATAGAAGAACATGTATGAGAATGTGTATGAAGCTAAAGTTGCTTGTCTGGGTAGGAATGTTTGGAGAAAACTAATTTCGAAATAGTGGAAAGAGTTTGTGTCGCACCCCTGTTGGGTACATGGCGTGATTGTATATGAAAATATGTATAAAAATTGGCAACGTAAGCCTTGGCGAGTACTGCAATTCGTACATGTACAAATGAATATTCTATGCACTATATTTTTTGCTAAAATTGTACAGACAAGAATAAAATTTTACATAATTTATCTATTTATTTATTTCATTATTGATGTTACAATGAATTACAAAAAATATTTAAAATAAGACAATAGAATTAAAAGACAAATAACATTATACAATTAATATTTTATTTTAAAATGATAAAAATCGAATGAAACTATTCCGACAAGTAAATTTTTAATTATAATCAAAAATGACTTACTGTACTGTAGTAAAATTATATAATTTATATGAACACTAAGAGAATCTTTCGTGAAAATTAGTTTAATCACGGATAAATAATGCAGCCATAATCAATTTTCTAAACTCTACTAATTTTTTTCTTGTAAAGTTGGCAATATTGAAAAAAATAATAAATCTACATGCTTATCTTTGACAGTAACTTTGACAGTAACCTACCCTGAAAATTCGGTGCAAATCTGATGAATAATCTAGAAGAAGATCGCCACACACATACACCCTTATAAACTAAGTACAGATTCGTCATCTAAAAACTATATGAAGGATTTCAATTTTCTTTTTAATTTTTGAAAATATTACAGACTGTACCGAGTACTATATCCCTTTTTCTTTCAGTCCAAATGAAAAAAAATGTTATTAGTTTCAATAAGTAATATTTATTTCTTAACTATATAATATTATTTACTTTATAAAATATTAAAATTTTATGTTAAATTTAACACAAAATTTTTGTTAAGGTCGGTGAATATTAAAAACTATAAAACTACAATAAATTTTTACAGCCGAATTACATATGTACAATCTAAGAAACAAGTACGTAGTAATTGTACAAAACTATCTTAGGTACCTATAGTACTTTTAATCTTTAATGTCTCTATCAAATTCCTATGGGAAATCAGTCATTGTTTTCTTTATAGATACGAAAACAAAAAATAAATATTTGTGAAATAAAGACAAGAAAAAACTTTTATTACACGCCCAATCGTATTTACTTTAATGCACTATTTTTTTTTTTTTAACAACAAAATTTTTTCTCCAGTGTAATGTAATAAAATATCATTGTTGTTCTTTAAGCGTAACATAATATTAATATTACGTTACTATATTACCTATGTAGAAAGACGTCATTATACAGCAGTTAGTTACTATATATACCATTTGGTGGCAGCACCAAACATAACTACAACGTCAAGTGTATTTAAGTTAAAATTATTAAAATATATTGTACACTAAAAAAATTGCGAAAATAGTAGTAAAATTTTACCGTAAAAAATCTGTAATTTTATTTTAGCATAAATATTCTGTGTTCCTACTTCGAAATTCTGTAATTTTTATATAATTCATAATAATCACATAAAGTAAGTAAAAATAACCTAATAAGTATATAAAATTGCTTACTTTCTGCAAATTGCATCAAATACTTAATGTAGAATTACATTTAAAGGGTTAAATAAAATTTTGTCGTTATTTTGTAGTGTTACTTTATTATTAAAATTGTTTTCTGGTTACCGGTTTCGGCTTTTTATGCCGTCATCAGACCAACTGCAAATACAAAAATTATCTATTACAATTCTAGTAGACTTTTTTACATAAATACAATGTAGAGAACAATATAGTGTATACATTTTTATAAATTATTGTTTTTAGTTACAAATTTAATTTTACATAAGTCAAAGTTTAAAATATATAT
Source organism: Clivina fossor (assembly GCA_963966155.1). NCBI lineage: Eukaryota > Metazoa > Arthropoda > Insecta > Coleoptera > Carabidae > Clivina > Clivina fossor. The sequence goes on from OZ014566.1 coordinate 6,791,625, forward strand.
AAGTAAAACAAAATAATAAAATAATAAAATTAGATTGATATCTGAATAAAAACATACCGTCATTATTAGTTGTAAAATATATAAAGTTGTGTTCGACCATGTGTATTGTGTTCGATATAATTGTCACAAAAATACATTGCACATGTTGTTGCGTAAAAATATTTAAAAAGTTTTTTAATTTTATTTATATTTGTTATGTTTAAAATTATATTATATGTATTTGTTTATAATAATTGATGATGAACTATATTATTTAGAAATTGAAATCTTTTATGAAAAAATGTGTAGATATGTCTGTTTTGACCTTGTGACGTGTGATTGCAGCTGTGAGTTGATAAGTTCGTGTAACCTAGTTACCGATAAGACTTGTTGTATTTAGATTAAGAAGAAGAGAAGCGTCTGACGTGTTGAAATAAAAACGCGCTAAATTTCAATTTAGCATACGAGTTTGAAGAGATGGTTGTCGGTTTCTGTAATGTCGTTGAGCATGTTTTGTGGTTCGTTATTGTTGTGTCTGTAGATGTGTAGTTGTTCGTATAATAGTAGTTCCCTATTGTTATGTGTGGTCTGTAATATGTTTATGTTGTTAGTGTCTGAAGTATGATTGTTTTCGTGTAAGTGTCTACCGTAAGCCGAATTAGTTATATTTTTAATATGTTCTTGATATCTAATGTTTAAGTTTCTGGTTGTAACGCCGATATAAAAATTGTTGCAATCGTTACAAGTTAATTTGTATACTCCTGCTTTAGTTAGAATATTATTTTTTGGATAAAAATTTTGTAATTGTTTGCCTAAATTGGTGTCGTTTCTGAATGAAGTTTGAATGTTGTGTTTTTTTAGTGCCTGTTGTATTTTGTATGAATGATTTTTTTGGAAGGATAAGGAAATGTATTTAAAGCTTTTAATTGTGTGTGGATATATACTGTTAACTATTTTTTTGAATTTAGCAATATTAAAAAGTCTTTGTATGTAAAATCTGTCGTAACCATTATTTATACCTATTTGGAAGATTGTATTTAATTCATTGTTGAAGTCGTTTTCGTTGAGAGGGATATTGAGTAATCTGTTAAAATAATAATGAAATGCCAAATTTTTTGTGGTGATAGCGTGGTATGAATTAGAAGGAATAATAATATCTGTGGCTGTTGGTTTTCGGTAAATTTTAAAATCTAGTTTGTTGTTATTATAGTTTTTGGTAATGGTTAGATCTAAAAAGTTGATGGAGTTGTTAATTTCTGTTTCTATTGTGAATTGTAATTTACCAAGTGAGTTAATGAGGTTAAATAAGGCACTGAGAGTAGCTTTATTGCCATTCCATATACATAATATGTCGTCACAGTATCTACCCCAGTAGACTATGTTATTTGTAAATAATGCGTATTTATCTGAAAAAAGTTTTTGTTCTAAATGATCGACATAAATATCTGCTAGTATACCAGATAGGGAGTTACCCATTGCGAGACCGTCTTCCATTTTATAATATTTATTATTAAAAATAAAATAGTTTAACACGTCAGACGCTTCTCTTCTTCTTAATCTAAATACAACAAGTCTTATCGGTAACTAGGTTACACGAACTTATCAACTCACAGCTGCAATCACACGTCACAAGGTCAAAACAGACATATCTACACATTTTTTCATAAAAGATTTCAATTTCTAAATAATATAGTTCATCATCAATTATTATAAACAAATACATATAATATAATTTTAAACATAACAAATATAAATAAAATTAAAAAACTTTTTAAATATTTTTACGCAACAACATGTGCAATGTATTTTTGTGACAATTATATCGAACACAATACACATGGTCGAACACAACTTTATATATTTTACAACTAATAATGACGGTATGTTTTTATTCAGATATCAATCTAATTTTATTATTTTATTATTTTGTTTTACTTATATATATTTTAAACTTTGACTTATGTAAAATTAAATTTGTAACTAAAAACAATAATTTATAAAAATGTATACACTATATTGTTCTCTACATTGTATTTATGTAAAAAAGTCTACTAGAATTGTAATAGATAATTTTTGTATTTGCAGTTGGTCTGATGACGGCATAAAAAGCCGAAACCGGTAACCAGAAAACAATTTTAATAATAAAGTAACACTACAAAATAACGACAAAATTTTATTTAACCCTTTAAATCGAAAAGTGTTACATGGATAAATTCATACTTAAAGTAGAATTACATATTGCTAGTATAACTTCTTAAATTATGTAAAATTACTGCTTGCATATTAATATCTGTGATAATATCAAAATAATGATACTTAGTACATATTTTGTGTAATAATACTAATAAAATATTTTAAATGTAATTCATTCATTTCAAAATACATCCTACAAATAAATACTAAACAAATTTTAGCTATTTATATAAAATTTCTGACAGCAAATTTACTGAAGTTCTGTAAATTTACTAAAAGAGACTTTACTTAAAAAAAACTGTAATATCAGATATATTATATACTTTTCTATCCAGTTGGCAATATCTTATTACATAATGTTTGTAATTGTTCTGATATTATTTATTTTTAAACAATTATATTAAAATTACAGTAGTTGATTAATTATACCTAGAAATACTAGGCATCATAGTGTTTCATAGTTTGTAGATAAAATGAAATAATTGTTTTTAGAGTGTACATAAAAACAGAGCAATTGAAAAATATGTCTTCTAATCTTGCCCGAAGTTTTCTATTTTACTTTTAAGTTAAATAAAGCTATTTTGAATCTTTCCAGCAATAAAATTTACAGTATCATAATAAACTGTGTATTTTCAGCTTTCAGCAGTATACGAGTAATACTGAAAGCAAAACGCTGTACTGTCACATTAATTTGTTTATAATAACGACTATTTACGCCATTTGCCTCGTGCAAATTCGTAATTTTTGAAATAAACAAAAATATTTGAACATTTTTCTGTCTCTATGTGTCGTTATTATGTACTACATACATGTTAGAAGCATTTCATATATTTTTATTTTTTATTGCACAAATATTTTCAAAATAATAACTATATTTTTTTGTTTTGTTTTAATTTAAATTATATGACATAACAAATATAAAAATATGTACATGGTTTTTATTAAATTTTATTATGTGCTGTGTACAGTGCGGAATACAGTGAGAACAAAAATATTTTATGACAAATTAAAATGCAAGTGAAATTTTTAAAAGCAAACTATTATGACTGTTATGTAAATTTTTCTCTATTTTTATCTACATAAATTTTAAAACCATAGGCATAATAAATATTGTATTTTTAAGTATTTTAAAGTTTTATAGATTTCTCAAAGTTATACTTCATATAAAACAAAAAATTGTAAAAATAAATGCTTGTATTCTCATCTCACTTTTAAAAGTAATTTTTGTCAAAAGTAATTTTGACGTTTATTGAAAATTACTTTTTAAACAATTTTAATTAGTTTATTTGAATTTTATAATATTAGATATAAAAATATATATCAAAAATAAAAATACTATTCATATTTGTTAAGAGTAAAAATTTATTTTAAAGCAAAAAATAAAAGCACTTTTTCATAAACGAAAGTGGTGAGAATATGGGCCATAATTACTGATTACATTTTCTAGTCGTGATTTATATATATCATGATAGTTAATAAAATTAAATGTATAGAAACTTTAAACTTTGTATTTAAGTTTCGTATAACTTCAATCTAGAACTATAGAACTAATTTTCATGGAAATATTTAAACTGAAACTCATACGTATGTACTTTCTCTGTAATATTATATATTACATTCATTTTATTTTAATTTCAATTGTTTTAAAACAATTAGCAATGTTCAAGGGTATAATAATTACTTTTTCATTTGGTTTAATTATTTATTGTTTACAACAATTGTGTTATATTCTAAATTAAATTCATGAAATATATTAATTACTTGCGCAATATATTATATATTTTGTTACTTACATTGTTAAGATATTTATCATTAAATATTTTATTAAATTAATTAATAGATAAATATATTTTAGTATAATTGTGGTTTGTTAAACGTGAAAAACATTTTTTATTACAAATAAGTGTAGTTTCTCAATTTGTCTATACGGAAAAGGAAAACTGTTACTACAGTTTAAAATAAAACTGTTTCAGGTTCAGTTCTGTATTAATATTTTCGACGTCCGCCTTCATCAGAATAAATGATACAAATGACATTACAGTAAATGACAGAACATGGACACAAGTTACTAGATAACAAATAAGTAACTAGTTAATAAGTACAATTTATAGATTTTTAATTAATGGAAGCCAAATTTTATTTAATTTAGTGCCTTCACATTAGTTTAAATAGAATTTGGCTTCCATTAATTAAAAATCTATAAATTTTATGATCTAGTTACTTATTTGTTACCTAGTAACTTATTTCTGTGTTTTGTTATTTACAATAAATGTCATTTGTATCATTTATCCTGATAAGGACGGATGTTGAGTTTTGTCGAAACGTCGATTTTAAATAAATGTTAATACAAAACTTTAGCCTAAAGCAGTTTTATTTTAATATAATGAGTTCTGAAAGATTTTTGACTAAGTTGATTTATAATTTTCTTTTTCTATTTTTGAGATATGCTATATATCTATTAGCTAGTTTTTTTTTTCTGTAGATTTATAGTTATACTGCTACATTGATAATTTAGTTTTGAAAAAGATACTTTTAAACAAAATTTATACATGGAAAAAAAACATTAGAATAAAATATGATAGTTACTGAATCAAAACTTTATGCTACGCATTAAAAAACTGACCCAATTATTTCATACAACACAAAACTATTACAGAACAATTTTCAATCCGGAAGGAAAATCTGTGAAATTTATTTCCCTCCATGAACTAACTAATTATCTTTCGACCGCAAAACAAACAATCTGTAACGCGTCTAGATTATTTTAACTAATGCGAGACGGAGCGCCGCGACGCTTATATGTGTTAAAGCATCGTTGGTCGCTTCATATTTCAAAAGACGATTTCGGAAAAGGAACGAACAATTTAGGACAGGGCTGTCCAAACCACTGGCCGCAATGGAAACTTCTAAATTGTAGACTTCTTGAAAACATTGCGATTTTTATGAACTTTTTTTAATTTGGAAAGTTTGAAGGCAATAATGGATTATTTAATAAATATATAATTAATTTATTCATATTTATATTAATATTAAGATTATATTAGGTATATTATAATAGATAATAAATATTGATAATGCAATCTTATATCATATTTTAAATTACGGATAATTAATATATTTACAAAATTATTATAGTTTGATTCTTCTTATATAAGAATACTTTAAATATGACTATTAAAATATAAAGATAAAAGAAATACTTATTTTGATATATACGTACACAATATTTTATAAAATAACTTGACTGTTTGAATTTGACATTTACTAACACACTTGAATATAAATGAATCTATTTAAATGATACGCTAACTAGCGGATTATTTTGGAACTTAGAAATAACGTAAAGATATAACTACATGTGGCACAATAACTCCCATTTCGAATTTCGTTCAAAATGTTTACGTTAACGCTAAGCTTATTATCGCACACGTTATCACAATATCTCTCTAATAATACAAAAATTTATTACGTTAACATATTATATTAATTAAAACATACATGCAATTTATATAAGTTTGGAATAATAAATTATATTATTATCATATATTATATACTTCTAATTATTATACCTTTAATTTATTAATAATTATTATTATTTATAATATATTATCATATCAATTTATGTAGTGTGCACTTTTTAAAAGTAGGAATTATATGTTCTAAATTATGGTAGAAAATAAGTTTTTAATACAAATAAAAACATATAAAAAATTTAAAAATTAATCACTCTGAACTGAACCGAAAATCGAAAACAATCGTTATTTTTACCGGAACCGAACCTATATATATATATATATATATATATATATATATATATATATATATATATATATATACATTAATTGAACCGGAACGAAAAATATAACGGTTCGAAGTCCTGATATTTTATATGCGGTGAGAGAAGATTTTGGTCTTCAAATATGGCCCAGAGAAACCAAAATATTGGACATCCCTTGATTTAGAACGATGACAGGGCAACTTCGTCACGTGACAGTATTGCCAACTGGTGTAAAACGGAACCGACACGTCTAGTTATTTTCCTCAACAAATGACTCGTTTTAACCACTCATATTTCAAAGTTCATACGGTTTCTGTTCTGGGTTACTATAGTAACCCCTGCTGATGGTATAGACTCTGTCTCTGGTTATATTGTATATTATCTGTAGTTTTTGAATAACGCATTTTGACACATAATTTTCATATATCATAATTTTTATTTTCGACATTTTTTTTTTGTTTTACTTCACTCATGTTCCTTCATTTCTCTATATTATACTATGGAGTTAGATTTGTATTTTTCTTATTCTATTTTATTATTATATTTACTTGTTTTTTTTTTCAGTTATTCGTTTCGTTTATTACTTGGTTTGTTAACATGGCATATTATATTAGGTTATAGTATTTTTTTTTTACTTAAAGTGCCATTAATTTATTTTGATGAACTAATTAAATCATTAGTTAATTTTTAAATAAACTCTGGCAAGATCAATGCATTTTTCTTCATTTAAAAAATTAACTAATGATTTAATTAGTTCATCAAAATAAATTAATGGCGATTTAAGCAAAAACAAAACACTATAATCTAACGGAATATTGTTTAAAGAATTATTTTACTCATTTTATTATTGCGTACTGAGTTCAGAAAGAAAATATGGTTGAGTAATTTACAATTTATGTTGGGTCTTTTGAAAATCCTTTTTTGTTAAAAGTGCTATTTGTGTATTGTTTTTTTTTTTTAATCAGAAGTAATTGGTATTTTTTATTAAAATAAAAAAGCTTCCGGATGAAATATAAATACAGTTTTAGGTTTAAATTCTGTTAATTATTTTTATTAAACGACGTTTCGACGAAAGCTAAACACTCGTTTTCATCAGGTCAAAATTTATCAATGATATTAAAATAAATAACAAGAACAAGTACATAGCAACAAGTTACTAGGTAACATACAAGTAACTAGATCACAGGAATTATAGTTTTTTAATTAATGAAAGCCAAATTTTATTCAACTCAGTTCCCTCACAGTGATTTATGTTATTTTTTTCTTTATAAATCTCTTCTTCAAGATAAAGTTCTGTATAATTTTTAAATAAAAATGAAAATATACGCAAATGACATGAATAATAAACAAACAAAGAAGTTAGAAAATCGAAGATACTAAAATAATCCTTAAACTCAACAATAATAATAATAATCAAACTTCATTTAGCTTATTGGCTAATTAATTAACATTGTAATACATATTTATAAAATTATAAAAGTTACAGGAAATTTGCCAAAGTAGATTGATAAGAGAAGCAATAGAAAATTAACAAAGAAAAGACAATCAATGTAAAGCCTATGATGTGAATAAAATTTAGCTTTCTTTAATTAATAATTTATAAATTTTATAATCTAGTACCTTATTAACATAGTAAAAAATCTTTCAGAACTAATTATATAAAATAAAATTGCTATAGGTTCAAGTTCTGTATTAAAATTTATTTATAATCGACGTTTCGACGAAACAAATCGCTGTCTTCATCAGGAAAACTTATACGAAATATATTAATGTAATTAATGTAATGTAATGTTATTTATATCAGTTTTCCTGATGAAGACAGCCGTTGAGTTTCGTCGAAACGTAGATTACAAATAAATTTTAATACAGAACTTGAATTTAAAATAGTTTTATTTTATGTATTGTTTGTTTATTATTTGTATATTGTTTCAGTATATCGAAACGTCGATTTTTAAATAAATTATACCTATGCAGAACTTAATGCTAAAACTTATTAGAGAACTATTATTAACATAAATTATTCGACAATACTTACTTTTTGAACAAACATCATATTACGTCATAATTTTTCCTATTCACAAAAGTGAATGTCTGTAAAATTTAGGACAGTTTTCAAATGCCAATAAAAATATGTTGAAATTTTTCAGTTTCAAAAATAATGAAAACGATCTGATTTCAATAAAAAACTAAGGCATTTTGTCTTAATTGCCTAATTGCCTAATTTTCGAAATATATTAAAGATTGAAAATATTTAAAAACTTTTTAGTTTGAAATTAAAATTTTTACTTTAACAACGTTAATGCAAGTTAGTAATTATAAATAATATAATAATTATAATTATTATATTATTAATTAATATTATGCTACAATAGTAGATTTTCTGTAATTTTTATAATTTTGTAAATATATATAACAGTCTAATTAATTAGCCAAACAGCTAAATAAAGTTTTGATTATTATTATTATTATTATTTTTACAATGAAAAATGAGAGAGTCTCAAGAGGAACTTTGGCAAAATGAGAGAAGACGTGATTTTGCTGAAAGCTGATAATTGAGACACTCCAATTTCGACATATTAAGATTGCACATTATAATGAGTTTCACGAACTATTGCATACGTTATAATATTCTTGGTCTTGTAAGGTAGAATTGTACTTAACTATCTACAGAATTACTACAGAAGCTTACAATATACTTTAATAAATACATAGAGAGAGAGAGAGACAAATTTTAACGTTGTTCGCTAATTTAACATATAATTTATATGAGTTCACTTGTAATTTGAAAACTGTCCAAGACTTTACTAAAATACATTCTAGTAGATGACGTAGTATGACTTAAGTCTTAGGGCCATGACGCTTTTCGTCTACCGCGAAGTTTAGATACTAATTTATTATTATATTTTTAAAATATATATTAGGACAATATTAAAAATATTATCAAATATACAATATTTATCAAATCAATTTATAGAAAATATATTTTTCTTTTAAAAAAATAATTTATATATAAAAATTGTATTTTCTTAATATTAATTAAAACTGTAAATTTTGGTAATTTGATGTCATACGGTAATTAAAACAAGATTAGAAGCATGTGGGTAAACCTATATATAGACCACTTTGACATTATCACATAAATATTAAGAAATAGAAACAAAAATTTTATGGCCCGTATTCTCACCTTACTTTTAAAAAATTGCTTTTGACGTTTACTTAAAATTACTTATTAATCAATTTTAATTAGTTTATTTGAATTTTATAATATTAGATATACAAAAATATATATTAAAAAATAGAAATACTATTCATATTCGATAAAAGTTTATTTGAAACCAAAAATAAAAGTACTTTTTCATAAACAAAAGAACTGGGAATACGGGCCTATGTTTTTTGTCTAAAAGTTGTATAAAATTGTATAATTTTTTTGGGCACTAAAAGAATTTTTATAATTTTTTTATTAATTTTAGATAAACAATGAAATCGAAATAAAGAATTTATGATTTAGCTTCCATTAATTAAAATTTTATAAATTTTATAATCGAGTTACTTATTTTGTTACCTAGTAACTTGTTTCTATGTTCTGTTTATTTATTCATATATGTCATTTGTATGAATTTTTCTGATAAAGACGTACGTTGAGTACGTCGAAACGTTGATTATTAATAAAAATTAATACGGAACCACAATCTAAAGTCGTTTTATTTTAATATAATGAGTTTTAAAAGATTTTTTTACTATATTAAATAAATTATTTTAAAGTGCTTAGTAAGAAATTTTAAATAAACAGCAAAAGCACTTTTGTCAAAAATCACTTTTGAAAGTGAGGTGAGAATACGGGCCTTTGTTTCTAAGGAGAAAAATTATTTTAATATTGTTCTAATATATTGAATAATAATTTGCAAAATTTGAACAAAATTTTTATTTTAAAAACGTTTACATTTATTTTATTTAATTTTGCTATGATAAAGAATAATGGAAATAATTGTATCATATAATTTAAATAATAATTTATAATGTGAAATATTAATGAACTTTTTAAAATTTTAATTAATTATGAAAATATACACGTTTATCATAATTACTATTTTAATAAATTATTGGTTTTATATTGTTATATTATAATATATTAACGCTTTGTGGATTTTACAGTAAATTAAATTTAATATTTTTGGTATAATTATGAATGAAATTTTAATTTAATTTTATAGATTATTGAAACAATCCAAATTGAACAACATTGCCGCGACGAAAACAAAATTTCTACAATAAAACTATATTTTTTTATTGTTATTAATCAACTGTGAAGAGTATTTTTATATTACGCAACATCTGTAAAACAATCATTGTTAGAAAATCAATCAAAGTCGACTGATTATCTCAAGGAAACCAGAGATATATATTTTAATAATTAAAAAGTTGAATGCCTTAAAAGTTAAGTAAATCAAATTTAAATCAAATTAAAATAAGAACACTTTGAAACGTATTTAAGTTGTTGTGCGAAAATGAGTCGGCTGTTTTGAATATCGCGCCCAAAATTCCCCATCGCCATTTTGTTAGCAATGTCGGCGCACGCGCAAGATTCCTGATCTTTGGGGCCATGCGCCATGTGGGCTGCAGTTACTCGTTCGCTGGAGATTCTTGTCGCATTCTTCGAATACTACAGCAGCAGGTAATACAAATTCAATGTCAATGTTTAGTGACACGTACTATACGTTCTTTATTATTTTATGAAACATACTATGCATAGAATTTTTCAAGTAATATACAATTTATGTCTTTTTTTTACCATGCTTATATTAACTCACTCTGTTGTCGCGGTCAAATTTTGTAACCAATTTTTAGACCACTTCCTATCATTTGATCTCACTGAAATTTTGCATGTAGTTTCATTCCAGGAGACAACACAATATTATATAAAAAAAAAACCGATTACAAGATATGACACGCTTATATTTAATTTTTTAATACAACTAATGACATCTGTCACATGAACTATTTTTTTGTTCAATTAACAATTGAATAATGTAAATGACAGATAAGCGTGGTTTTTAAAAAAGTTTTTTTTAAATTGAATCTTGTTTTACTTACATACGTACACAATCACGTCATTTACCCAAAAGATAGTTGCACAAACTTTTTGCACTGTCGCGAAATCAGCTTTCTCTAAATATTCCTATCCAGACAAGCAACTTTAGCTTCATTCATATTTATAATCCCTCTCATACATTCTCTTCTATTCCTACTACTTGTAAAGTTTCATTCATGCAAAACATTCTCAATCATACCACTCTAACTACTTATCAGACGTCCACGCAAACGTATAGCTTCAAAATCATTCATATAATTTTTTTTTAACCAAACATTCAAGATGACCGAACCATCTTAATTGGCTAACATCAACTTTTGTTACATTTTTTTTTTCAATTTCACATTCATTATACACTAATCTATTCCGTCTCCGATTTCTCACTCTACATAAAAATCTCATTCCACAGCAGTCATTTTTCTTTTATGCTTTTTTTATCATATGATATTTAAGTTTTTATATTATTAATTAATTAGGACACCTATTCTCTATTCTGGAACACGCTATAAAATTATGTCGCCATTAACTAATTGTCCGGAAAATATTTTAATTTGTTGTGTTAACATGTGTTATTTAAACAATTAATTTACTAGTCTAGGATTGGACGGGGCATACTGTAGTACTTGAAAAAACAGTTGTTGACAATTTGTTAGAGTCAAATTTAATACGTTGTATAAATTTACCTGTGTGTGTCATGTAACAACTCTCATTTAAATACGTGCATCATATTTATTTACGACTGTTTTAACATTACATGTGTTGACCTAGATAAACGTATGCGAAATTTTGTTCTATTTTGTTCAACACATATGAATCAAGTTTGTTTTGTTGTTTAACTTTCTGAGGCTGTGTACTTGCAGATATTTTATTAAATTTTTTAGAAAAATGGAAAATATACTAAATTATTTATTAGGTACAGTGGCGTAGCCAGGGGTGGGGTTAGAGGGGGTTGAAACCCTGCCCCCCCCCCCAAGAACCTGAACGACCGAAAACATACGTATGTGAAATATAAAAATTTTATAAAAATAATTTTTATTGTTTTTTTATTTTTTATACAAATTATAATATTATATCATTATTGATTAATATAATATCATTTCTTTAGTAACCCCTCCCATGACAAATTTCTGGCTGCGCCACTGATTAGGTATATTCTCTTTGTTCTTACAACTCGTTTTATTGTGGCATCTGTTTATTTACGTTATTACTGTTCTTACCAAAATATTATCTATATATATATATATATATATATATATATATATATATATATATAGGGTGATTTATGACGTCGGGGAAAAACTACACCGGATGATTCCTATAAGTAATCTAAATAAAAAAACTTCAAATATGTCCGAAAATGCTTTCTAACGGAACTTTAGCCGTTAAAAGTTTATTACATGTAACATCAATTGAGGAGCAGGCTTTCAAAATGCATTGTGTCCAAAATGTAAAATTTTTAGTTAGTGATGGTATTACGTTCTATGCGCGAACACGCATCTTTTAAGACAAATTCGACATTTAAAACGCATATTGTCCCGTCTGAAATAAATATTGAAAGTTACTTGAACATTCAAAACGCGTTTTGTCCAATGGGCACGTAATGTACTTTCAGATTTAGTCAAAAACATTTTGCCTCTTTCTGAAAATTATGGAATTTGGACAAAACGCATTTTGAAAGTCTGCTCCTCAATTGCGTTAGCCTTATTTATTTTATCAGGAAAATAAAAACGAAATAAGTGTACTAGTTGATTATTAAAGATTTATTTTATATTCATATATACCATGTGTCTAAAGAAATATTATTTCACCAAGATGCAATGTACGAGATAATTGTATACGATGTATCTCAAGAATTTTATATACAATGTGTTTATAGAATTACATGTGCAGTGTGCCTAAAAAAATTTATATACAATGTGTTTTTTATATATATGTTCAATAATATAATGTGTCTAATAATATTATAATTACGACGTGTTAAAGCGAAATAAATCGAAATTATAGTTTCCGAGATCTCAGCGGGACAAGGTTGCAAAATATGGTTTCGAAAAAAACGCGTTTAAAGTTTAAAGTATCTTTATCTGGTATCCAATGAATTTATAGAATTTTCTGTGCTGGTATGCCGTGGTCGATTTATCCTCGTTGCAGACGTTTTGCCATACATCGTAATTAACATTCTCAGTGCTTGGTGACGGAATGTCATTTACTCACCAAGGATAGGTCGACCACGGCATATCAGCAGAAAAAAATTCTATAAATTCAATTAAAGTTTTTTAAAAAAACTTGTATATAAGTAAAATACTGTAATGCGTTTTGTTCGTCTTTTTACGAGATAATTAAATAAAACAAAATATGCACTTATTAACTAGATATTTATTATTAAAACGATTAAATATAGAATGTAAATATAAAAATATAAAGGTATGAATGTAACTATAAACTAAATGGTTATAAGCTTAAACACTAGTAATCAAACTAACACTAAATATTTATTTCACTATTTATATAACTGTTGCACTCGAAGTGAACTTGTTTCAAGCTTAAGGTTTGCGTAAGAACTGGCTTGACTTTAGCATTCGCTGTGTTTTTATATGGCCATCGTGTTTTCGAGAAAGCAACTCTGGTTGCCTGTAGAATATTCCATAGCTGGCCCGATTCGTAAACATATAGAACTTTCTGGTAGGCGTCGCGCGGTCAAGGTTATTCATTTGTGGTAAACAGACGGGTCCTGGCTAGCTTACTTTGCTACATTGCCCCCTCCCTAGAGTGTTCCGTCCCGGGACACTCATAAATTATTGGTGAGGGGCCATGGCGAAATCGACACGTGGTCCCGCGAGCGCAGTGGGAGGTATGATAAAAGTAGCATTCCACGGTCTTTTCGGCTTTCTTGTTTTCCAGAGGATTGAAGCTACAAACAAGAATGTCAATGCCGGTATGCTGGAAAAGAGTTTCCAGCATATTTCTAATAATTCGCCAATCTAAACCGTCAAGGCCACAGCCTACTCTGGGGATCGCCAATTTTAGGATATTGTCCCGTAGGAGTAGCTCGCGTAACGTCTGCAGTGTGTTCCACATTGATTGGTAACTGGGCTTCTCTCGAGACAGTTCCTTTGTAACCAGGTAGTAGATGTTGCGGTGTTCCCTTTGCAGATGTAATGTGGCCCCAACAGCAGGCAGCTGTTCCCGTAGCTCGGTGATCCCACCAAACTTCTTGCGGAAAACGGTAGCAATCCCTCTGGACATTTGCAGGTCCTGAGCGACGCAATGTGCGAGTGCATAGTCCTCGGGTACGGTGAACAGGTCCTGTTGAACTTCTCGGGTGACGCCATGACGGGCCTTGCGACCTGCAGCGTAAGAGGACATAAATTGCTCGAAGTCCACCTCTTCGCTCCGTAACTGGTGGACGTGGCCTTCTTCGATATTAGGATCTTCCTCGTTTTGCCCAGCGAACGGGGCTAGACGATTATAGTGGATGACCCTTGGTTTTCCATTGGGCGTCTTGCGGATCCGGTATATGACATCGTTAATCCTTTTTATGATTTGATACGGCCCTTCCCACCAGCGTTGCAGTTTAGGAGACAGTCCCCGACGACGTTGCGGGTTGTAGAGCCAGACTAAGTCTCCTGGCTTATAACCTCCCATATTAGCATTAATGTCGTAGCCGTCCTTCATCCGATCGCTTGCGATCTGTATGTTGGAACGAACCTGTTGATGTATTTCATCCATCTTCTTTCGTAGGTTGTTGACATAGTCTTCTCCGGCCAGGTCCTCTCCAGGTTTACAGCCGAATTTTAAATCACAAGGCAGGCGTAGCTCATGTCCAAAAACAATTTTTGCAGGGGTTTGTCCAGTGGTTTCGTGCACGGATGAACGATAGGCCAATAGAAACAGATGAATGTATTGGTCCCAGTCTTTTTGATGGTCGGAGACGACTTTTGATAGGTATTTACCCATTGTGCGGTTCATCCTTTCTACCATGCCATCAGACTGCGGATGTAAGGCAGTCGTTCTGGTCTTCCGTATTCCTAGTAACCGACAAACTTCCTGGAAGATGTTGGATTCAAAGTTTCGCCCCTGATCGGAATGTAATTCCATCGGTATGCCGAATCGACTAAAGAGCTCTTTCACTAGAACTTCGGCAACTGTGGTAGCTTCTTGGTTTGGTAGTGCATACGCCTCTACCCATTTACTGAAGTAGTCCATGGCTACCAGGATAAATTTGTTTCCTTGCTCACTCATCGGGAAAGGACCAGCTATATCAATGGCTATTCGCTCGAATGGACTGCCAACGTTATATTGTCGCATTGGCGCCTTACGTTTTCTATGCGGGCCATTACTTGTAGCGCATGTTACACATTTTCTGCACCACATTTTCACATCTTCGTGGCATCCGACCCAATAGAATCGTTCCCGCACTTTCTCGATCGTTTTCTTGACTCCTAAATGCCCGCCAGAGGTCCCGTCGTGGAGTTGTCGTAGTACATCCGAAACCTTGTTTCTCGGAACCAGTAGCTGCAATTTCTCCTGGGATCCCTCTTCATTTTCCAGAGTCCTCATTAGGAGCCCATTCCTAAGTACGATCGAGTTCCATTGCGACCAATACGATTTAAGGGTGCGACTATGTGGTGCCACTTCTTCCCAAGTTGGCCGTTGATCTATCGTTTTCCACCGTTTTAAGTGCTTTAAATCAGTGTCCATATCTTGTTCGTGGCTAATATTCCCTATTTGCCAGTCGTCATCAACGGCGGTCGTCCTAAGGAGAGTGGTCGCTTTTTCCTCAATTCGGGAGCAACTTTTACAATCCGGCAAGCATGGTCTTCTTGACAAGGCATCGGCATTACAGTGACTTTTGCCAGCGCGATGTTCAATGTCGAAGTCATATTCTTGTAATCGTTCAATCCATCGTGACACTTGTCCTTCTGGGTTCTTGAATCGCAGCAACCATTTGAGGGCAGCATGATCGGTCCGCAGCAAGAATTTGCGGCCGTACAAGTATTTGTAGAAATGCTCGATGGATTTCACTACTGCCAGTAATTCTCGCCGAGTTACGCAGTAATTGCGTTCGGGCTTTGACAGTCCTTTACTGTAATAGCCGATGACCTTTTCCTGTCCTTCCTGAATCTGCGACAGGACTCCGCCAATGCCTACGTTGCTCGCATCCGTATCCAATATGAATTTGCCTTCCTGAAGAGGGTAGCTCAAGACTGGTGCACCCACTAGGGCCTGTTTCAGGGTATCAAAGGCATTCTGACAGTCTTCATCCCAATTGTATTTACGACCATCTTCGGTTAGACGTGTAAGTGGTTTGGCTATGTTGGCAAATCCTAGGACATACCGTCGATAATAGGAACACAAACCAAGGAAACTTCTGAGTTCGTGTTTATCTAGCGGTACTGGCCATTCTTTGACAGCTTGTGTCTTTTCCGGATCAACAGCTACTCCTTTTCCGGAAACAACGTGGCCGAGGTAGTGTACTTCTTTCTGGAAAAGGTAGCATTTCTTGGGACTCAGCTTTAAATTGGCATGTCGCAGCCGTTGGAACACTTCTTCCAAATTCTTCACATGATCCTCGAAGGACTTTCCAATCACAATTATGTCGTCTAGATATACTAGACACGTTTTCCAGGATAGTCCATTCAGGACATTTTCCATCAGCCTCTCAAAGGTTGCCGGAGCATTACAGAGTCCGAACGGCATTACTTTGAACTGCCACAGTCCCGATCCGACACTAAACGCTGTTTTCTCACGATCTCCTTGATCCATGGCAACTTGCCAGTAACCGTTTTTCAGGTCCAGAGTCGAGAATATTCTTGATCCGGCCAGCGTGTCCAAGGTGTCATCTATTCTTGGCAACGGGTAGCTATCTTTCTTTGTTACATTGTTCAACAGGCGATAATCAACACAAAATCGTGTTGACCCATCCTTCTTTTTCACCAGAACCACTGGCGACGCCCATGGACTATTTGAGGTTTCTATCACATCATCCTTTTCCATGTCTTGGATGATTTGTTCGGCCTCTTCACGTTTCGCCAATGGTAGTCTTCGCGCAGTTTGGCGTATGGGTCTCGCATCACCTGTGTCGATTCGATGATGAACAATGTTGGTTCGACCAGTACGACCACCCTCGGTTTTGAATATATCTTGGTAACGACACAATAGATCTTTAACTTTGTGTTGTTCTTCCTTTGTTAAATCTTGACAAGCACTCATGACCGTTTTGTTCAGATGTTCCGGAAATTTAGTTAACGTGGTTGCCGAGCTGTTAATTTGTCGGACGATAGATGACGGTGACGAACAGCAACCAATCGACGTTCCATTACGTAATGTTACGGAATAATTGTTGATATTCATCAGCCGTACTGGAATGCTCTTCGTATTTCTAACTATAGTTTTTGCAATCAGCACTCCTTTATCCGGACCCTTGTCACCGTATCTTGGTTCCAACATAATGATTTGTTTTTCCGGAATCAGACGGTCTAGTTTTGCTTCCACAAATACTTCGCTGCGTGGTGGTAGCTCAATGTCGTTCAGCAAAACTGCTTGTGCCATCGTGTCTTCTCGCTGATGTAGAACAACTTCTTCATCATGAATCTTCACGATTCCTAGCTTCAGATTTAATTCAAAACCGTGCGTTGTCATCACATCCATTCCAAGAATGATTTCTTCTTCTATATCTGCAACCAGCACTCGATGTAAAAAGCTGGTGCCACCGATGGTAAAGTGGGCATCCAACTCGCCGCACACATTGGCCAAGTCTCCAGTTGCTGTGCGTAGTCTCCAGTTGGTCGGTAACAGCTTGTTTTCGGTTTTGATCATTCCTGTCTTCACGATGGTCTTCGTGGCTCCCGTGTCTAATAGAAGAAGAACATTCTTGCCATTAACGACACCATCGATGAACACGTTCTTTGAACAGTTTTTAATTATGGCCACTCGTGCATTACGTGGGGCTTGTGTACGGCGGGTTGCAGATTGCCCCTTCCCATCAACCCGTTTGTTTTCCTGTGGCTGTTGGGGCTTTTCGCACCGGCGTCTCATATGCCCCATTTTGCCATAGTTCCAACAGCGAGGTTGTCTCCTCTGTGCTTGCAGTACTTGTTGTACGATTTGCTCAATCGAGCCATTTTGGTGTTCTTCCTCCTCATGGCTGTTGACTGCACGAACTCGAGCGTGGCCCCGTGTTGATGCCTTGATGGCCTCAAATTCGAGTGCTTGCGTTAATGCCTCGTTAACCGTCTGAGGATGGGCTAGCTTAACGGCTTGTTGTAGCTCTGGGTCGCGAACTCCATTCAGGAACTTATTAATTGCCAGGTTTTCGTAGATGTCATCTGGAGCCGTTGGATAAGACATTCGTATCAAGCGAACAATGTCGGCTTCGAATTCTTGCAATGTTTCGTTCGCCTTTTGGACACGATTGTCTAACTGTGTTAGGTACAACCCTTTTACATGCTTATGTCCGTATCGTAGCTCTAATTGCTCGACTAGTTGGCTAAAGTCCGTACGGTCTCTCAACGGCACACTTTGTAATACACGTAGTGCATCCTCACGTAGAGACAAACTCAATACTTGTGCCTTTCTTGAATCAGACCAGCCGTGGACTATTGCTGTCGTCTCGAACAGTGTCAAGTATTCTTCCCATGACGATTTCCCATCGTAAGTTGGTAGTTTCGGGACAGGACTTGGATGACCAGCTTCTTGTTTCATCATAATACCGTTGGCGGATGTAGCACTCGAAATTGCTTCAATCTGGTTTTGCATCTCGGTTCTGATTTTATTTTCCATTTCGGTTCTGATTTTATTTTCCATTTCGGCTCTGATTTTATTTTCCAATGCGCATATATCAGATTTAATTTCATTATTTTCAGCTTGTATTTTGTTATTTAACTCAGAAATATTATTTTTAACTTTATCTTCTAATTCAGAGATATTATTTTTAACTTTATCTTCTAATTCAGAGATATTATTTTTAATAACTTCTATGTTACGATTTACTTCTGTTTTTAATTGTTCTACTGTATTTTTAGAAGTTTCTTCCATTTTTCTAGAATTCTCTTCAAATTTCTCTGTTAAGTTTTCTTCTGTTTTTCTAGAATTTTCTTCCAATTTCTCTGTTAATTTCTCTGTTAAGTTTTCTTCTGTTTTTCTAGAATTTTCTTCTGTTTTTCTAGAATTTTCTTCAAATTTCTCTGTTATTTTTTCTTCTGTTTTTCTAGAATTTTCTTCATATTTCTTTGTTAAATTTTCTTCCATTTTTCTCATCAGTGCGCTTATATCCGCTGGTATTTCAAATAGATATGTTTCAGGATTCTGACCAGCATCTTGTATGGCTTTTCTAAGTCGTTCTTGTAACACGGTTTTAGCCCCTGTTGCGCTTAATTCACGTTCTTCGAGTTCTTGTTTCAGTTGTTGAATTTTCAACTCATTCAAACTAACTTGTTTTGTAGCCATTTTCACAATATTTTACGCGTTTTTAATTCTACGTTATTATTTATTTCTAAAATTATCTCGTACCCCACACCTGACACCAATTGTAATGCGTTTTGTTCGTCTTATTACGAGATAATTAAATAAAACAAAATATGCACTTATTAACTAGATATTTATTATTAAAACGATTAAATATAGAATGTAAATATAAAAATATAAAGGTATGAATGTAACTATAAACTAAATGGTTATAAGCTTA
The DNA here is from genome assembly GCA_963966155.1 of Clivina fossor. Classification (NCBI taxonomy): domain Eukaryota; kingdom Metazoa; phylum Arthropoda; class Insecta; order Coleoptera; family Carabidae; genus Clivina; species Clivina fossor. The sequence continues at coordinate 6,811,347 of OZ014566.1, forward strand.
AACACTAGTAATCAAACTAACACTAAATATTTATTTCACTATTTATATAACTGTTGCACTCGAAGTGAACTTGTTTCAAGCTTAAGGTTTGCGTAAGAACTGGCTTGACTTTAGCATTCGCTGTGTTTTTATATGGCCATCGTGTTTTCGAGAAAGCAACTCTGGTTGCCTGTAGAATATTCCATAGCTGGCCCGATTCGTAAAAACATATAGAACTTTCTGGTAGGCGTCGCGCGGTCAAGGTTATTCATTTGTGGTAAACAGACGGGTCCTGGCTAGCTTACTTTGCTACAATACTAATCAATATTTTTAATTAAAGATTCTACAGAAAGTGAGAAAAATTAATAAGGCATTTCATTATATGAAAAATTAATCGCACAAAGTTATATTTTTTTATAAAAACGCTGTAATTGACAATTTATAAATGAAAGTGACATATTGTTTATAAAATTGTATGTTTCAAACACGATTGTCATTTATTTTAAAATATTATTACTAATTAATATTTAATAAGAAATTATTTTTTTAATCTAAAATTTTCCATCAAGTCTTTTATAAATTGCTTGTAATATTTAAAACTTATTTTGTCAAAACTTTTGTTAAATTCTTTTTAAATTATATCTTTAAGAGAAAAATAAAAGTTTGTTATTTTTGTTAATCATCTTAATTCACTTCAATTAATTGTTCTCATTTCATTATTTCTTTTTTTCTTATAAATAATTTGTTTTCGAAAAAAGTTAATTTTTTGTAATGTAAACAAGTTGGCGTAAAGTACACTGTAAAAAAATCACTATAAATTTATCATTATAAAAATAAAATAAAATATAATCTATATAAAAATTATAAAATTACAATAAAAAAATATAGTAAAATTATTATGATTATTAATGTAAAACAGTGATTTTTTTACAGCGTATGTTTTTATACATACATAGACAATTATACCATGTATTCATAAGAGTGTGGCATAAACTCTCTTTATTTATGTAGAAATTACATTAAAAACGAGAAGCAATGTAAATACGTTTTTGTTTTGTCAAAAGTTTTACAAATAAAGTAAGTGCAAATACTGTGCAAGGCCCACACTAATTCGATATTAGAAAACAAGGTAAAAATAATAAAAATTTTAGTCAAACAAAGGTGATAGTAAAAGTGAATTACTGAAATAAGAATTTTACCTGTCAAATAACAAACGCAATAACAATTGAACAATACTGATTAAGTAGTTTAAGGGGAGGTTCTCATCTAAATGACTAAAAAGTACGCAAAGTTTGGAAATTTTTTATTCGCAAATGAAAAAACATAGAAGGAAACTGTGTGGGGATTCGAAAAAATGTTATTTTGGTCTTTATTTTCAAAAATTTTTGTTTTATAAAAAACAAAATGTCGCTTGTGATTTACTGTTTTCGTCAGCCATGTCAGTGCGGAATCGGTAAACTGCGTGTATTGCAGCGTCTCTGGATTTATCTGTAACAAAAACAAAAAAACAATGCCAAAAAGTAAACTAAAGGTTCGTTTCATCAGGCGGTTCCGATTCGGTTCTGGAACTACATAGAACTGATAATCGGAATTATGTGCGCATGCTTCAACGAGGAACTGTTCTGAACGGTTCAAATAAAAATTAGCCGATGAAACAGATTTGGAACTAAAAAGTTACTATTTTCTGCGCGCAGTCGCGTATGGTTACCAGCTGATCTGTTCTAACCTCAAAGTAAAACGCGCGACGAGATTTATTGTTTGTATTAATCTGGAATATAATACAAATAAATGAGGGATATCAGTGATTTTAGTGATACTGAAATTTCTAGAACAAAACAATACCTTTTATAATAACTGAAGTATATAGTTATAAAACATAATTATATTACAACTTACGTTCCATAATCTTCTTTCAAAGAAACCGCAAAAAAAAACAATGAAAAATCAATTTAAAAGCGTAGGTTAGTTTTACCGCTGTCAAAGCTAAAGTTGGCTAAAGTGAGAATTTAATTTAATAGTTGTGCACATACGAAAAGTTAAGAAAAAATGAATCTTCGTATATGATCGTCACAAGTCGGCTAGATAAGGGTGTAGTTCTTTCCAGTTCTTGCTACTGACCGAGAATTGTTTTGAACTGTAAGGAACGGTTCATTTACAGTTCTAACGTTCGATGAAATAAAGGATTTTTAGTTCTAGAACTATCAAGTTTAGTTCGCAAATCTGATGAAACAGTTTTTCTGTATTGCGCATGTGAAGTAATTCAAGAACAGTTCAGAACCGCCTGATGAAACGAACCTTAAATTTACTGGAGTATAGACCTAAGAACGTGGAAATAACTTAAAATTTGACGATGTGGTACGATCTCAAACTTTGAGGTCGATTTTTAGGCCTTTTTTTCCACTTCAGGGCCTTACAAAAACAAACAATTTGTAAATTTTATAGGTCTATACTCCAGTAAATTTAGTTTACTTTTTGGCATTGTTGTTCATTTTTTGTTACAGATAAATCCAGAGACGCTGCAATACACGCAGTTTACCGATTCCGCGCTGACACGAAAACAGTGAATCACGGGCGCTATTTTGTTTTTTATGAAACGACAATTTTTGAAAATAAAGACCAAAATAACATTTATTCGAATCCCCAAACAATTTCCTTCTATGTTTTTTCATTTGCGAATAAAATATTTCCAAACTTTGCGTACTTTTTAGTCATTCAGAGAAGAAGAACCTCCCATTAAATCAAATTAATCATTTAATGTAAAAATTATTATCACCCTTATAAGACGACTTTTACTAAAACGTATTATCGTTTCCTAAAAGGATACAGAGAAAATCGTAAACACCCTGTGTATATGTGTACATAACAATCACGAACATTATCAATCTAAAATGCACTGCACCGTAATAAATAATCCACGGTGTCACACCGTACATTTGGCGCTAATTTTTTAAATAAATTACCACCCCGATTACGTCATTGTATCTCCCCCCTCCACCCCTCTCTCTCTCTCTCCTATTCGTTAACGATACTATGCGTATAGGATTGTATGGACACGGTTTAATTTCCTGTGATGTTACCGTGTGACGTCACGCACGTGTTACACGAACAAACCAGAGCCATTTCAATATGGATAAGCTAGAAAGAGAGGAAGGGATGAAACGAAGGGAGAACACTTTAATTAGTATTAACTCGAGGGGTGGTGGATATGATGTGAAGTAAGTTGCTAACTAACCGTTTACTGAAGCGAATATAGCAGCAGATTTGCGATTCGTTGTTTTAGTTTATAGGTTAGGTTTTAATGTAAAGCTTGTCCGGTGATGCATGATGTTGATGTATTTAATATATAATGTTTAGTTTGGTGAAGTAAATTGTTTTATATTATAAAGGTATGATTGATTTTAAAAGAGGATGAAGTTTCAAGGTCAACTAAGCTTGGGAATTAAGTTTTTTTTAACAAATTTTAAAGGTGTAAATTAATGAAAAATTTACTTTTGAAATTTTTAGTTTTAGTTCAAATGTAAACAAGTTTTTGTGTTATTTTTTAATAGAAATAAAAATTTTAATAGAAAAAATAATGGTATAACTATTTTGAAAGCTTTGTGTAAAATTATTTACTATTTAATTTAAAAAATAATGGTCCGTATATTCTCACTTTTTTTGTTTATGAAAAAGTCTTTATATTTTGTTTCAAAATAAATTTATATTTCTTTTCTGATATTTTTTGTTATATTTATATCTGATATTATGAAAGTTAAATAAACTAATTAAAATTGTTTAATAAGTAATTTTAAATTAATGTCAACAGTACTTTTGACAAAAATCACTTTTAAAAGTGTGGTGAGAATACGGACCATAGTGTTTTTCTAGAATAAATGTAATTGTAAAATTATTAATAATTTTTATTCAAATATAGTTTTATTTTTAAAGTAAATATTAAATAATTTTGTTTAAAACTTTTACTATGATTGTACTGTTAGTTACCATTATTTTTTCAATTACAATTTTTATATCTATTAGAAAAACATTAGTTTAAAGTTGCAAAATCAAAATACGATTACTTTTGAGTTAAAAGTAAAAACTTTGAGTATAAAGCAAAAATTTTTTCTTTTAAATTTAACAGAAGACGATACGTTACTTTTTGTATACACTTTATATCTACAGTTTTTTATAAAATTAATTTCATAATCAAAGAATATAATAAGAAGAATAAGAATACGGTTAAATGATTTTTTGATAATTTTGCATATTTTTATGATACATATATAATTCTGTAAATAAGTAGCATATTTATGTCAAGACAGTTTTGTTTTTAGTTAGCATGACTACAATAGTTGCTATATAAATTTTTCTACTCTATAAATTTATTTAATAAGATGACGGTCAGTTCTGTGGTGGCCACAGCAGATTTTTTATTATAATATAGTATAATAAAAGATCTTTTTACTATGTTCAAAAATTTAAAATAAATATATTAAAAATTTCAATCTTCACAGTATATGAATGTTATAGTAAAAGAGTTAAAACAAAAATCTAGAATTTTCCAATATCTCAGTAACATGAACACAACAAAAATAATAATAATAATAAATAATTTTCTACCATCTATAGCATAATAGCTAGCTTAAAATTACATTACATTTTCTAGGATTAGTATGAAGATACAAATTTTCCTACATTCTACGACTATTACAAACACAGAAGCCGTTTAGACAGAGATAACAATACTCACGTTTACCTCTAAACTTAGGTTAAAAAGAGTTACTGTTATATGTATAAACATTCCGCGTATTTGGTTATCTCTTATTTAAACAACAGTTATTTACATAATATGTACGCACAGTTTAATATTTCTCTAATCTAGTAAATTTTCACTTATGGTTGTATTTGATGTGTTTCAAAATATCAATATTTGTGTAAAATAGATAGTCCTATTTAATGAAGATTGATTTTATAAATGTTAATGATAATTTAATAATTTATGTTAATTTACAATTAATGAAATAGTATTTAGTTGTCAAATGAGGTTATGGGAAAAACACTAGTTGTAATTTAAAAATAATAAATAAAACAATGTTTCGATTATGTCACTGAAATCTATATAAAAAGTTTTATGCAATATTATATAGAAATTTATTTATTTATTATATTTAATTAATAGGTAATGTAATTAAATTGAAAATTAAAATTACAATCTATACATAGAAAACATCTTTTGGAATTCATTATATAAAATAAAACGGTTTTAGGTTTAAGTTCTGTATTAATATTTAATAATAATCGATATTTCGACGAACTTAAGGCATGTCTTCATCAGGGAAACTGTTAATATTTTTTTTGTTTTTATAAATTTTTTGGAAATATTTGGAACTACATATACAAGATTTTTTGGTAGTAGTAGTATGCATGACTCATACTACTACTTTATATATAAAAAAAAAATTATAAAAGTATTTCTAACTAAATATAAAATAATTTTTGTACTGAACAATGAAAAAATTTAATAAAAATAAAAAAACAATTACTCCTAGTTTTTATTGTATTTATTAATGTTTAATTAAATTATAGTAATTAAGGATATTATTTAAAATTGTTTTGATTTTTACAAAATTTTAAATTTTTGTATAATAATTTTGACTATATATTATCTAATGTTAGTAATAGTATATTAAGTAAAGTTTTAATAAATTCATTCTTTTGAAGACGTCTCTTTTGAAAAAGTAGTGCAACTTTTTTTGAAACAGGAAAAATCTTCAATAGTTTACTTCAAAACAATATAAAAGCGATGTAATAGACCTTACTACCTTTGTCTATAAAATAAAAATTTCTCGTTTAATAAATGCACGTCGTTTCAATATGCATTTATTTCTCAACGAATAAATAAAATACCAAACAATACAGTGCAATACATAAACGAAAGGTTTAATAAATACAAAGTAAAACATTCGAAGTAAACGAATATAAATGTACTTTGTGTGTCTATAGATACTTGGACGAAATATTTGAATTCCTGCGTTGCATTTCTACATGAATAGATTTCTGAAGTTGAGAGTTGGCAATACTGCGTCGCCGAGCCTAGTATCTAGTTCCTTCCGCAACGGGGAAAGTTGGTAACATTGATAATAGAGACATTTATACATTGGTAAAACAATGTGTTTGACTGTCATTGTTTTCAAATGAATTTACATTAAATGTCCGTTCTAGAAAATAGTGTCTGCGATATATTTTATATATATATATATATATATATATATATATATATATATATATATATATATATTATTAATACTTTGTGTGGGAGGAGGGACACCTGTTTTTATCTACATTGTTAATTAAAGAGAACTATGTAATTTTAGTGGGCGTCTTCAACAACTTTTTAAAGTTTACAAACATGCTTTTGCATTTTAAGTACTTTCAACTTTAAACTTAAATTAATTATATATTATGTTAAGAGCAGAAAGCGATCTTTATTGTATTAAACTCAGATATTTGAGGCAGAGGCAGAGACAAGGTTATTTTTTCTTCAAGCTTTCCAAAGAAAACTAAACTAAAACTAAATGAAAAAACTGTCATATGATATAAATATATACTTTTCTATCCCGTTGGTAATATCATATTACATAATGTTTATAATAGTTTTAATATTTATATTTTTAAACAATTATGACTAAAATCACAGCAGTTGAGTAATTATACCTAGAAATACTGGGCATCATAGTGTCTCATGGTTTGTAGGTAAAATTACATATTATTTTTTTTAGAGTGAAGTTGAAAACATTTTTACAGAAACTTCTAATTTTTTTGTAGCAAAATGAATTTTCTACCTATTTTTAGTCGTAATGTTGTAAGTTGAATAGTTTTGAAATTTAACTTTTAGGAAGTAGTAAACATTTATCTATATGTATGTAGTTTGAAACTTTAAACTCCAGGTATTTTTCTGAAATATTATTGTTGTGCGCAGAAATATTTTGTTTTCGTTTATTTTCTACATTCACTTGAATAATATATACGCTTTTATTTTACTTGATTTAACAAATATATACAAAATTTAAATAAGATAAAGTTAAACAATATATTTTAATAGAAAACTTTGTACAATTTATTTACGGTAAACATAATATTTTGTCGAAATTTTATTTAATTTTAAAAATAAAAGTTTGGAAAATATATGTCAAAAAATTTATTGTAGTTTTATGAAATAAATTTATGGAATAGAAATTTATTTATCAACAAATATTGTAGGCATGATAACTAGAAACAAAACTGTTTTGACATAAATATACCACCTATTTAAAAAAGTTGATCAAATTGAGATATTTACCTCCGAAGCTTAAATATGAAATTTTATAACAGCTCGCAATATGCATGCATTCAACTACAACTTCAACTTAAATTTTGCTCAAAATTGATATATATATATATATATATATATATATAATCATAAAAGCAGAATGTTCATAAATTAATAAAGATCACTTTCTGCTCTTCATAACATTTGTAAATCATCTTATTATAACTAAACACTGAAATTCATTACATTATTTTGTTTAGTTTAATATTCTTATTTCATTCTTATTTAAAATTAAGATTTATTTTTCGTAAAACATTTAAAAGAAATAATTTATATTCATTTGCACTTGACACAAATTTATGAATTACAAAAATAAAAAATTTATTTTCTCATTATCAGTACAAAACATTATCGCATTGAAATAAAATATATGTATTATATTATTATTTATTATATATTTACTATATATAATGAGTTCTGAAAGATTTTTACTATTATTGCATTGCATTTATGTAAAATCAATAAACAATGAAAGTTAAATTATTAATAATAATTATGATGGTTTAGTCTATGTAAATGAATGTTGATTTTGTCATGTATGCGATGTGCCTTTTGTCATTTATATTTCATCAATTTGAAATAGCATGAGCGTATAATTGTACCGCAGTTAACGGGTGTACACAAATATATATTTACTGTAATCAGTGTGGTGGATAATAGAATTTATCAGATGGTTTCATTAAAATTCTCTGTCTTTAATTATCGGTTATTATTTTCTATACACTTCTGATACGGAACAGATTATAATTTCGCTTTTTGTTATTAATTTGAAATGAGATTAAATAGAAAATTTAATCATTTTTGAGATATAGATTAATTTGAGAATTTATTATTATAATATATTTCATATTTTTATTAAATTATAATTTTTTTCCGGTATTATAAAATATCTTATTTAAATTTTGTAATATATTTAATTATTGAGGTTTTTTGTTAATTATTAAACATTTTTGTTCATTTTCAGCTTTTTAATATATGCTTGAAAAATTTTAATTAAATGTAAATTTATAATAATGAGAAAGAAATTATATTTTTTTATATTTTTTTTTTTTTATAATTTACAAGTTTTATACCATTACTTTATAAACCTATTTTTAAAATTATATTCATTCCATAGTAAAAAATCTTCCAGAACTCATTATATTAAAGTAAAACTGCTTTAGGCTAAAGTTCTGTATTAATATTTATTTAAAATCGATGTTTTGACGAAACTCAACTTACATCTTCATCAGGATGAATGATATGAAAATCATCATTTATCCTGATGAAGATGTAAGTTGAGTTTCGTCGATTTTAAATAATTATTAATACAGAACTTTAACTTAATACAGTTCGTGACGATACAATATGATTGAAAGAGTGGCTTGCTTGAGCGAAAATTTTCAATAGTAGGAATGGAAGAGATTGTATAAAAGGTATTTGTCTGAGTTCTTTGTCTGGATAGGGATGTTTGGAGAAAGCTGATTTCAGGATAGTAGAAAGAGTTTGTGTCTCATTCTTTTGGGTAAATTTTAACTGTGTATGTATGTACACTGTAAAAAATTTATATAACTTTAAATGTTTTGTAAATGTAATTTTTCATAAAAAATGTAATATTACGTAAATTATGAGAGGAATTATGAATGTGGATGAAGCGAAAGTTGCTTGTTTGGAGGAGACCGATTACGGGATGATGAAAAGAGTTTGTGCCACACCTTGTTGGATACATGCCGTGATTGTGTATGTATGTATATATGTATGTAAATTATCACAGTAAAATTATAAAATGTTTTTAAATTTTTAATTTTTTTTACAGTGTATGTATATACGTTATTTGTTTCTATTTTGTATTTGTTTATTTATCATTAATTTGTATTTTCGTAATGATGATATACGTGCAGTTCATTTTAATTAAAAATGATGCAGAACTATAACCTAAAGCCTTTTTATTTTAATATAATGAGTTCTGAAAGATTTTTTACCATCATATATTATAATTTTCCTAAAAAAATGTTCACATTAAAAACAAAAAAACAGAACATCAATATTGGGTTGGCGTTTTTGTTAATAAAAATGCTGTTTTGTTTACTGTTTTTAATAAAAATATTAATTTTATAATAATAATTATTATAGTTCTTTTTTTCATAATAAATATTGTTTTAAAAACTCCTGATAATTATGCACTAACCTAATATATATGAAGAGAACGCTATTTCAAAATTTCGATAAATATATTTCCATTCTTTATGTATGGTACGAACGATACCGATTAGTGCGTGGAAAGTTCAGTAAAGCTCTAGTAAACTTTTCGGACGGTGCTGAGCTTTCGAGCTATATCGATAAACCATAGTATATACCACTGCATCTCGCATCATCTGTGTGGTTTTTATTCCCTTATTTTCATGCAAAGACCCACCAATACGGTTAGTCTGTTTTCAAAGCTCTCTGCGATAGATTTTCGCCCGAAACCTTTGAACGATGTTTTTAGGTCCCGGCTAGTACATATACTATCTCTCGTTATATTCTGTTATATCTAAACTTATACATGTTATATGCGAGCGCGCGGGATACACCAAAGTTAAATATTTATAGTTGGGATACTGGCCCCGCTACTTTTACCCATAAAAAACCTATTTTACTTCAACTTTTACTTTGTATGTTATGATCAACATATTTTGCCGTTAATGGAGAGGTTTAACGATGAACTAATTCAAGATGGATGAACTAAGTATAAATCACAAAATAATTTAGGAAATGATTATATTTTTATTTAATATCAGCTAAATATGACTACAGTTCCTGTTAATATATATATATATATATATATATATATATATATATATATATATATATATATATATAAGTAAGAGTATTTTGTTGCCTGTCAGCAGAGTATTAATTTTAATAGTTGAATAAATACACACCGAAATTAATTTGAAAATTAAATTAATTAATATATATATATATATATATATATATATATATATATATATATATATATATATATATATGCTGGTCCAGAATTATGTACCGTAATTGCTAGAGCTGATAATACGTTCAAAAATGACGGTACCTTTTTATATACACTTTTTTCCAAAAATAATAAGGGAGATACAACCCTGCAAAGGGGTGAAATAAAAACCATTTTTCATAACTTATATAACGGATTTGATATCGCTGGATCCGAATATGGCGTTAAAAAAATTATTAAAAATGGTGAAAACGTGTATTAAATATGACATTTTTCCATAATAACAGCATTTTTGACAGTTGTCATATGTCGCAATAATTTTTTTAACGCAATAAATAAATATTTGTCATGCCGATGTTAAAATATTGAAAACTAACAGTATTATACCTTGTAATACCCACAAGTGTCTAAAACCCATGTTAAATACCATTTAAACTTCAACCGTCTTAGGGCACGGGTTAATATTAATATTTTTCAATGAAACTTGACCGAAAATTTTCTTTTAAAATGAACTTTCAAATCATGGGTTGGAAGGGAAAAAATTTTTTAAGGACCACTCTAAATTTTATATATATATATATATATATATATATATATATATATATATATATATATAAAAGACATAATAAATATCTGTCAAATTTAATTACCAAAAGTATTTTTTCCATGACCAAGTGCGCTCAATTGTGTACAACGAAACAGTGTATCATTTAGGAGGCAGTGGGAATATCTAGATTAGCTTTGCTACTGCAATACAGCATCTTTATAAAAGTTCGTATTCCTTTGGGAGGATTAGCTCCGAGTAAAAAAAAAAAAAACAGGTAATCCTTGAAAAGACTAATCGAACAATCTGATCCTGGTTAATACCCGCTTTCTTCTTACCAGGAGCGAAAAATGCTACCTGCCCCCTCCCTCTCACTCCATACTTCTACTTTGTTTTTCAAGTACACATTGTTTTTATTTTTAGATTGGGATACATTTATATAGTTGGGAAATTTCAATAGAATTATCCGAGATTGTGTATATCTTGCAGATTTTCACATATTTAACCAATAATAGTATTTCAATTAAAGCTATACAATGTAATTGTCAATTAACTTAACTTGACTTAATAGTTTTTAATGTAACCTTCGGAGATGTTAAATTATGTAAATACAATTGACTGTGTTTCTTTGGTCGAATATTCAGTTTCTGACAAATCTAACGTTGTACATTGCATTTCTTCACACATTTGCAGTAATCAAATTCAAATTGAAGCGAAAATAATCAATGCAATTGTCAATTAACTTAACTTAACTTAATAATTTTTAATATAGTTATCGGAGATGTCAAATTAAATACACTTGATTGTGTTTCTTTGATTGAATATGCAATTTTGCCGAAGATGTCATTAAATATACACTTGACGTTGTAGTTTTTCTTAAATAAAGTTATAATATAATTTTCTTCTTGTATTTAAATTATCATATTTAAATATTATAATAATATGTATACGTATGTACTTCACATCTTATATTTAAATTCAAAGAAAAAGAAAACTGTACTGTTTTATCATTTAATTATATTATTGACTTGTAAAAAACTTAATTTACGTATTAAAACTATTCTATCTAATATTTTTATTTATTGCAAAATTCTTTCTGAACCACAAACAAGATGAAGATATTCGGTACGTTTTTGCAGAAAATAAATTTATGAATATTTTATTTTGCAAACATTAAATGTAATACTGGAAATAAATATTCTTTGCTGAAATATATTTCACTTGAAAATTTATAAACACTTGAAATTGATCTATATGTGTACGGAAAAATTCGCAAAATATATATTGCTTCAATAAATAACTTTGTTTACTTCTTTCTATTTCTTGTGGTCGTTATCACATAATATAAAATTTTAAGATTATTTCTCTCCTTGAATTGGATTGGAGAAACCTTTTTTGTTACTTTTCTTTTTTCTACACTGTAAAAAGTTTTACAATAAAAGTAATAGTAATATTTAATATTTAATAAAAAAATTATGTAAAACTAATTTACTTTTTATGTAAAATATTTATATATTTTAATGTATTATTACATAAAGCAAAATGTATTATTGTACATAAATTATAGTTATAATACTAAGAAATTAATGTAAAGTTACGTAAAAATTTCACAAATATCACACAGAAAAAGCTTATTATTGTTTGCATTTTACATACCTATAAAAATGAGAGTTCACAAAATTTTTGCACTATGTATATAAAATATTACTTATATAAATATAAATATTTATTTATTATTTAGAGAATAATTATATGGTGTATAATTTAACTAATTGTTGTTATTTTCTGTTTCATGTTTGTTCTACGAATCAATTTGGGATTTGATGCAGAGCTCAACTTGAGTAAGTACCTTATTTTACTTATTTTCTATAAGAATTTTTTTTTGGTAAGTTTAAGATATTTTAAATTTTTTGTTATATAATTGTAAAAGATTTTTTGTCTTTCATAAAAAAAAATAGATAAAATAACAGTTCATTATCAATTAATAATATCTTTTAACCTAAGAAAGCATTGAAATATATTTTTTGAATTATAATTTACAATTCAAATTAATAAAATATTTGCATGAATGCAACGTATATTTTTATACCGGCCTATATCAAATTTATATTAAAACTTTTGTGGGACAATAATTTCTCTGCTAATATGGGTCAGAATATTTTTAGATTTTATTAAATTTTTGCTTCGGGGTCATCGTACTTAGAAGCACCGACAAATATGTCGAAATCCAAAATGAGAACATTGAAAAACTGACGTCATGTCTTAGACAATAAGAAAATTTATTAAGAAATATATTTATACAAAGGTTAAATATTACATAAGCATACATACATACACAATCACGCCATGTACCCAAAAGGATGGGGCACAAACTCTTTCCACTATACTTAAATGAGCTTTCTCCAAACACTTATCTAGACAAGCAACTTCAGCTTCATTAACATTTATAATACCTCTCATACATGCTCTTTTATTCCTACTACTTGGAACGTTTCGCTTTATTAAATTTTCTAATCATATATTAGTTCACTGCGATTAAATAAAAATTAAAATGTTTGTAAAACTTATTTTCATTGCAGAAAACATTACTTTAATGTCATATTACTGTAATTTAACTGACTTGGTTACTCATGACTCATATTTTTGTTTTGTCGTGGTCTCGTAGTCTAGTGGTTAGAACAATTACCGCAAAAGTAAGAGGTCCGGGGTTTGAATCTCGGCGATACCAATATATTCTTTCAAATTTGTTAAATTTTCTAAGTAGATATTTGATAACTGCGATTAAGTGTTAATTAAAGTATTTGTAAAACTCTTTAATAAAACAATAGTTTAGATTAAAATTGCATTAGGTACAAGTTCTGTATTAGAATTTATTTACAATCAACGTTTCGACGAAACTCAACGCTCGTCTTCATCAGGAGTTAAGTTGAGTTTCGTCGAAACGCCGATTATAAATAAATTCAGAACTTGAATCTAAATCAATTTTATTCTATATAATGAGTTCTGAAAGTTTTTTTACTATGTTAGACAATAATTTGTTAAGGGTGTATTTAAATAGATTTGTATTTTCAAATGTGCAAAAACACATTTTACAATTAAAAACGAAAAAAGAAAACCATGAAAATAGTCCTTGGAAAAAATCAACTTTAATGATATTTAAAATTAAATTTCGCGCCGAGTAGGTATAGTAATGATGTCGTCTTTTCATTTGTTTTCTGACTTGGATGCGATAACAAATTACGAAAAAGAAAACAACGTTCTTATATTTTGCATTTATTTGAAAATTAATTCAGTATATATTAGTTGAAAAGCGTGCTGAAAACACGTTTCAGTCATTTCTGCTGTATTCAGAACATTCAGGTTCCATTGAAATTTCGTTCGTAGGTTTGTCGACTTTCTCGCGCGTATTGCTTTAGCGTTAAAATACGGAATTGTAAAGCCGTCTGTCTTTGCTATTATGTTGTAATTAAAATTTAATTGGGCTAATAAAAAATAGACACCGAACACAGAATGAACAATTACGCCATTTTATTCGTTCGGGGGTGACTCATTAATTAAGTAATTTACAAATCTAATTTGCTTGAAGTTAGTAAACTTGTGCCCCGGGTGCATACAAAAATAGGAAGTAGAAAGTATATATATATAAGCTTTCGATTTATTTTAAATATTCTTGTTAAATTTCATAAAACATGTGTTGAAGATACAATAATTTTCATTAAAATGATAGTTTGGTTAGTAAAGAAAAATGTAATTTATATATCAAATAAAATATATAGAAATTATGAAAGATATTAGTAGTAATTATTATTACGACTTTAACTTAAATATTTCACCTATTAATTAGTGAATGTAAATTTTCATGAAAAATATCAAAACCAGATGAACAAAATTGTTCAAATTTCTGCACTGTACTGAGTCACACATACTGATCATGAAACGAAAGTATTATTTTGAAAATTCGCAAAAAAAATTCCATCGTATTTAAAGTGAACATTTTTTTTTACCACTGGTCGATAGCCAATTTAACTCTACTGCACTACAAATAATTGTTTACACAACGCCTAATAAATCTCTGATGTTGTGTAATTACTTATTAATAATTTAATTTAATTTACTTAGTTCGATGCAGCATAATACTGTCGTGGAGATTATCTTATTTTATTGTTAGTTTTAAGTGTACAGTGTAATGCAGTGTTTATGAAAATGAATGTATGCAGTGATAATAAGTTAGTGGATATGCTGTTACTTTATGGAGAAGCAAGACAAAATTCATTATTGGCACGACGTTTCTATGCACAACATTTGAGCAATAGGTAATGTAATATTGATAATTAATTTTGATTATGTAGCTTGCAATAAAGTACGCTACTTCAGTAGTCACTTTAAGTAAACCAGTCTTAATTTTGCGAATTTTTAAAAAAATATTTTTGTTCCATGATCAGTATGTCCTGTAGTATAAACCTTTTAATTCTTTGCTCGAAGTATGAAGACACCTTGTATATAAGAAAAAAGACAAATCAGTTAATATATAATATATACTATTATGGCTTTAACTTAATTATTTAGGTAGGTTATTAATTAGTGAATGTAAATTTTCATGAAAAATATCAAAATCAGATAAACAATTTGTTGAAATTAGTGCACAGCATGTTGATTGGTGCGTTATATAAAATATTTGTTGTAGAAGAATTACAATAAAACGTTATTGAACAAAAATATCTTGTTTAGAAAAATAGTTTGCGATTTAAAATATATGAGTTATTGGAATGCATTTTTTCAATTATACTCATCGCATATAGAGTTTTCAATAACACATATAAATGTACATTCATTTATATCGTATGTATGAAATGAATAAATGTTTCTATCATTTGTAAATAGAAAAATAAATTTTGTTCAATCCTTTCATATATTGACATATTTGTTTTATGTAGGAATTTAATCAGTTGCGTTCTTGTTTTGAAACTATTGACAAAAATAAATTGTTTCATTTTTTTAATGGATTTGTTTTGATAATTTATTCAGCAATTTTCATGTTATACCTAATAATAATTACTCATATTAAAATTAAACTGCTTTAGGTTATAGTTCTGTATTAATATTTATTTATAATCGACGTTTCGACTAACGTTCGTCTTCATCAGGAAAAATTATACAATTGACATTTACAGTAAATAAACAGAAAATGCTGTAATAATTACAAGACCCATCAATATTAGCAGCATACTGATAAGAGAAGCAATAGTTATTTATTTTTATTTAGTAACTTATTTCTATGTTCTGAAATTTACTGGAATGTCATTTGTATCATTTATCCTGATTAAGATGGACGTTGAGTTTCGTCGAATCGTCGATTTTAAATAAATATAAATACAGAACTTTAACCTAAAGCAGTTTTATTTTAGAAGCAATAGAGGTATAGTTATAGAACAGCCTCCCGTTTTTGCGGTAGGCACGCGAGTTGAAAAACCAGTGACTGTCAAACTATTCGACATGACAAAATATGATTTTAAATGTGTCTTAACGGTCTTTAAAAAACAAACTCCTACCTGAAACCTACCTACCAAACCTACCCTAACCTACCGGACTTCTTAACGGTCTTTAAAAAACAAACTCCTACCTGAAACCTACCTACCAAACCTACCCTAACCTACCGGACTTCTTAACGGTCTTTAAAAAACAAACTCCTACCTGAAACCTACCTACCAAACCTACCCTAACCTACCGGACTTCTTAACATAACATAACAAAAGGAAAATTACTAATGAAACACTTTGGGGTTCACTGGTTTTTATACACCAAATATGGGCGTTCCGATGCTCACGCATGCGCAAATCTGACTTTTTTAAAATTTGTGAAACGGGAGGCTATTCTGAAGTTCAGCCGCAATAGAAATTAATAAAGAAAAAGATAACAGCTATAATTGTGAATGCACTGATTGAAATAAAATTTGACTTTCATTACTTGAAAATTTATAAATTTTATGATCTAGTTACTTATGTTATTACCTAGTATTTTATAAAATTTATTATTATTATTATTATTATTTATTATTTATTTTATTTTTTATTTATTTATTTTTTTTTTTATTTTATTTACTGTAAATGTTATTTGTATATTTTTTTCTGATGAAGACATACGTTGAATACGTTGAAACGTCAATTATTAATAAATATTAATACAGAGCTATTTAATAAATGATAAGTAATAGACGGAATTCAATCAGTTAAAATTTTTTATTTTCTTCTATGCTAACGTTTCGGCAATCACTATTTGCCTTTTTTTAGGACTCTACAATAGGTATCTATTGTAGAGCTCTGAAGAAGGCAATAGTGATTCCCGAATCGTTGGCATAGAAGAGAATAAAAAATTTTAACTGACTGAATTCCGTCTATTATTTATTAGTTATTATTTTTAACGTTATGTAACGAAAACGAATACTAAATAACGTTATGCAATATCGTAACAATTTGAAACGTTATTTCATTCTTGGTTACAAGTTCAATGCATAAAAACACTTATTTAAATTATTTGCAAAACTCTTCTAACAACATGAAAATAGAAAAAAAAAACAACATGGAAAAAAATAGGAAGAAAACTTTGAATATAAATGCATTTCACATTGAATCAAATAACTTGATTAATCTTTGGTGAATTCTGTGACCTGGATCGTCCGAGAGCAACGTAAATAAATAACGTAAATAAAAATAATAAAACAAAACCAAAACGACAACCGAAAATGGCAAAAAGCGATTTGAGAATTTATATCTTTTGTTAAGTTGAACACGAAATACTTTGTTTCCTTTTCTCTCTATCTCTCGCAGCTCGTCTCATTCCAACACTTAGAATATGTTCTTTGTTTTGGAATTAATCCAAGTCTTAATTTGATACCACACTTGGTTCTATAAACTTCTACATGATTACTGTTTCCATTAACCTAACTTTATTTCATTTTTATTTAGTTTTAAATGCATTGTTTTACGAAAATGTTATTTATTGCTTTGTTTTCTTCGTCTTAAACAAATGAATAATATAGTATCGGATGTTTCATGGAACATGCGATTTTTTTTGAAAATTTCCAAAAATATTATACTGAAATATTGACTTTTCGGTTCGGTTCCGGTTTTCATTCCGGCAAAAATAACGGTTTTTTTTCTGTTCGGTTCAGTTCCGAGTGATTGATTTTTAAATTTTTTCAATGTTTTTATTTGTATGAAAAACATATTTTCTACTATAATTATAATAAGCATACTATATACATTGATATAGTAATATAATATGAATAATAATAATTATTACTTAATTAAAGTATAATAATTAGAAGTATATAATATATGATAATAATAAAATTTATTATTCGAAACTTATATAATTTGTATATGTGTTTTAATTATATAATAATAATATAACATATGTTAACGTAACAAATTCTTATATACAGAATTTTTATTTATTTATAATTAGAAAAAATAAAAATTACCTCTAATTATTAACATATTTTCTAATGTATTTTTATTTAAACTATTTAAAGATTATTAAAAGCAAAGTGTTATCAAAAAATACACTTTGCTCAAAGTGATCCACACACTGAGAAAAATGGCTAGTTACCGTAACGCTATTTATATTTAAAAAGGTGACACAAACACAAGATATTAAAAATAACAAAATAAGTATATTTAAAAATTAACTATAAATATAATAAAAACAAAAATTTAATACCATCAATTTGTATATAGTATTACAATCTTAATTCTTAATATAGTATTAAAATATATATGTGAGTAGATTTTAAAAATGTATAAATTTGTGAATACAGTAAACATACTTGTATATTTCAAATAAATATCTACTTATTATTATACAATTTGTTAAATATCTATTTTTCTCAGTGCATCGAACAAAAAATGAAAAAAATATTTCTACACGTATTGAACCGAAATAAACCGATATTTTTTTTTCGGTTCAGTTCTGGTTTTCGTTCCAGCAAAAGTAACAGTTTTTTTTCGGTTTTCGGTTCAATTCCGATTGAAAGCCCTGATTATACATTTTATAGAAAAATAAAATAAAGAGACTTTAATAAAGTCACGATGTAAATGAAGGAAAACTCTATATTCATAGAATGTAATTATTAGTAAATCAAGTGAGCTGTGAGTGCGTGTGTGTTGATATGTGACAAATAATTAAAATAGTCATTCGAGCAATGTCAGCACATCGTGATAGGGAGAAAACGAACAAGTGAACATCGTTATTAAACGTTTGACCAGTCCACTGAACAGACAGGATATCGAATTGGTAACTATCGAATTGTCAGTCAGCTGTTTCAAATTCAAGATAACTCACTGTCGTAATTATGATGTTACACTCTAAAGAAAAAATATCGTAAATTCTAGTCAGTCCTTAGATAATTTTTTGATACATTTAGAATTATTATGAAATCAATAGTATGCTGAAATATTTTTGTTATAAATAACGGTTCATTAAAATAAAATTCTAAACTAGGCTATATTCGTATACTCGAGAAGCTGAACATATAGTTTCATTATAAATTTTTATATGCATTGTCAATGATGCTAGTTGTTATCTTATAGCCCAGCAAGGAACCTACAGTTTATAATGGGCTCCAAACTACTCAGACTCAGACTCAGACAGAATTTAGAAATAAATTTTACATATGATACATTAAAAACATTTTTCTTTAATTTTAACTGTTTTATACGTTTTTCAAATTTTTTTTTTGTTTTTTGTTTAAAATTTGCAATATCTTTTATGGCCCTTATCTTAAGAATTCAATCAAATATTTACAATTTGTAAACGGGGGTCTTATTAAGGAAGCTTTGGGCTACTGTTTCATTAAAAAAAAATATAACTATTTAATTGTTTTATTATTTATATATACTAACATTAATCACAGCATTATTTAATTTAAAAAAATAGTCACTATTAACCAGAACCTGCTAGAGTTATAAAATCCCAGCAATTTTCTTTTTTCTAGTTTTAGTATATTTTACCACAATTTTATAAATAATAATTAACTTCACTAAATTATGAATCATTCATTTGTAATAAAAATACAGATGATAAAATTGACACAATTTTAAAAAAAAGTATCTTTGATGTATCAATTTTAATTAACTTTGCTAACAGGTATATTTGGGGAATTATATAATTGATCTTTTAATTTCAGCAATATAGAACTGAAAACAAATGAACATATTGGTACACGAAAAATATAAACATTTTTTTTATTGAAAATGTCAATTAAAAGCTATTTTTGGGCTTAATGAAAAAGTTAAAAGCTATTTTTAAGCTTAATTAAAAAGTTAATAATTGTAATTATGTAAAATTATGCCCGAAATAAATGATTAAAAATTGCTAATCTAGCTAATATAAAGGCCACTTTAAACGGCAATAATTTGTTAATAATCTATGAATAATTATTTGAAATTAATAATCAGTCTTTCACGGCCATAAGTCTGAAATTAATTAATACCAAATATTTATTCATAATTATTAACAAATTATTACCGTCTAAAGTGGCCTCAAGACAATGAAATATTTTCAAGAATATTAATTTAAAAATAGCTTATGAGATCCAGTAAAGTTTAAACAATAATTTAGTATTAAGACAATAAAATCAAATAATTTTTCAGATAATTTCAGTGGTTAATTCTGGATGAAATATTAGGAATAAATGTGGTTTGATAATCTAACCATTTTAATTAAAATTCTTTATTGATTAGCATTTTTTTTTGTTTGTTGTTGTTTTACTGTTAACTTTGTCCGATCCTGCCAAGGATCCGTGGCAACAAGCGCCAGATCGTTTTTTGTTCTCGAAAAAGGACCATTATCGTTAATAGTAGGCTATGAAAGTAACAAATGCGATGCTAAAAATAAACGCGTTGTAATTATTATAAATCTAATGCATGAGGAACACAGAGTGAGAGAAAGAAAGACAGACGGAATGAGAAATTGAGAGAGAGAGAGAGAGAAAGAGAGAAGGAAGGAGGAAAGAATATTTTGAGGACGTTTTTGCTTTGCGCACGTGTCGACACAGTTTGTTTGAAAGGATCATTTTACTAGGATACGAGCAGGAGTCCTGGAAATTGTTACTCGTAAATTCTGATGCAAGTATAGAGAGCTTGGTTGTTTCACAGAAAAATACCATTGTTAGTTAATTGCTTAATTAGAACAATTTACTCATATTATTTTTATTAGATTTATTTATTTATTTAAATAACTCCAACAGGATATTTCTTAATGAACAAGAGAGTATGCAATAAAAAAAAATACATATACATACAAATATTTTTTATACCTTCTGGGTTTGGCACTGATAAAATATTTAAAAAAAAATTAATAAGAAATAAAAAATAACAATAAAGGTTGTTATTTATTAAAAAACACTTGGTTAGTTTTACTAAAATATTTTAATTACTCAACGATCGTTTCGACTTTTCGGTCATCATTAGGAGTTACCGTTTTCAAAATAAAATTACCAAACAAACAAATAAAGATAAAAATATTGCTCGTTTAATAATAATATAGAACAAAATCGCAATTTAAGGAATTATTTTAAAAAATAATTAAATCACAAGTAAATATTGTAGCAGCTACAAAAATATTAATTCTAAAATAAAACTGCTTTAGGTTTAAGTTTTGTATTATTTAATAAAATTTGGCTTTCATTAATTAAAAATTTATAAATTACTTATAATCCAGTAACGTATTTCTATGTTCTGTTATTTACTGTAAATGTCATTTGTATCAGTTTTTCCTGATGAAGATGTACCTAAAGCCGTTTTATGTTAATATAACGAATTCTGAAAGATTTTTTTACTCAATTATATTACATTCTTTCAATCGTATCAATAAATTTACGATCAGCAAAAACATTTGAATTTCGTTGAAATTATATTAATTAATCAATAATTTGCGAGTTATGACAGATATTTGTTAACAAAAACATTCCGTGCAAATTTTCGACATAACAAATAAAATTCTTAACGTTTGTTAAAGGTATTAAAGTGCAAAGAAATGTATCGTTGTGCGCAATAATAAAAAGCAAGACATTTTATGAAATGTGTTCAGATAAATGGCCGAGCAAAATCTAGGTGGCTTGGCTGGTAACTAACGGCGATTCGTCACACAATAGTTCCACTAAAATAAATGACGCTTGAAATACACATTATATATATATATATATATCGTTTTTTTAACTGTTATTAAACTAGAAAGAATGAAATGGTGAATTAATCTTTTATTATACCAATTTATTTTTCTTATTATTAAATATTTTCAAGGGTTATAAGTTCTTTAGCTAATTTTTATTATATGTCTTTTTTATTAAGTTCTATTTAATTTATTAGAAGAGTTTAATGTATATGAAACAATTATAGTTCATTATCTAAAGATGGTTGTTTTTATCGTGAAATTGAAATGATTTGAGTACTTTTGCTAGGAATGTAAGTGTTTCCAAAGAAGCCACCTCCCGTTTGAGTATATACAATGTTGTTTTGGTGCCTACATTGATGTATGGTAGTGAATGTTGTGTATCACAATCCAATTTAGCACAATCAGATTTTTATACAATATCTGTTATTTTTAATATTTTTGTTATATATTTGAAAATACTCAATAATATTGAGCGATTTAAAATAAACACGTATTTTCGGTTATTTAAATTTATTTATTTTAATTTTTTAACGAAGAAAATATTCAATATTTATTTAATTTTTAATTAAAAACCAACAATCATAAAACGGACGTTTTTTACATACATATTAATTAAAAAATATTTTGATTTTTATAAATAAAATATACATATATTAAAATAAAACGGCTTTAGGTTCTTGTTCTGTATTAATATTTATTAATTATGAACGTTTCGATGAACTCAACGTACGTCTTCTTCAGGAAAATTGATACAAATGATTTGTACATTAAATAAACAGAACATAGAAATAAGTTACTAGGTAACAAAATAAGTAACTAGATTATAAAATAGAAATTTATAAAGAAAAAGATAACATAAATCAGTGTGAACTAATAACTGATTTAAATAAAATTCGGCTTCCATTAATTAAAAATTTATAAATTTTATGACTTAGTTACGTATTCCGTTACCTAGTAACTTGTGTCTATGTTCTGTTTATTTACTATAAAACGGTTTTATATTATAGTATAGAACTATATTCTAAAGCCGTTTTATTTTCTCATCTTTTTTTCTCAAATTTAAATTGTATTTTATTTTCATATTTATTACCATCTCAAAATAAATATAGCAAATATTATATTCTCATTTTATAATAGGAATATTCTAAATTGAATTTTTCATATTCTAAAACTGTAATAAGAAATAAATCTGATTTAATATTTGAAGTAGATTTATGTTCGGCAATTAATTTTTCCGTACAATACAAATGAAGAAAAAACAAACAATAAATTTTCAGTTTGAACCGCGAAATTTAAAAGCAATTTGCTTGTAATTTTATCGTCTTCAGATTACGCAGATATATTATAACCTCAACCAGAGGGCAGATACTTTATTCGTAATATAAATAAATTTGTTTTGCATAAGTATTTGCGAAACGTAAGCACGTATTTTATATATATATATATATATATATATATATATATATATATATATATATATATATAAGTTTAACCGAGAAGCATTTAAGGATTTTATGCTTACGTCATTTTCGTTCCAAAAAGGCGAAATGAAATATTTGATAATATTAAATAAGAACGCAGCATCATTACACTGCGACTACTAAAAATCTTTCCCACTTTCTTATGACAGAGCATAAATGTTTATATATAAATATATATATATATATATATATATATATATATATATATATATATATATATATATATATACTATATATTGACAATTTTGAATATTAAAATTGGTTATAACTAAAAAAAAAAAATTGTTACATGTTACTACAGTACCTGATATATTCTAAAAACAAAATATTTCTTTTATATTGAAAAAAATATATATCCGAAATAAGAAATGAATCTTTCAAGAATATTATCTGAAAGTAAAATTTATTGGAACATATGTCATGGTATTTTTGATATTTACGAGTGTCTTATGTTTTATACATATAAGACCTTTTTTTCATAATAAATCCTTAGAAAGTTTGAACTTCAACCTTAAAAAATTATATACAAAAATTTGTTTCTAAGTTTTAATATTATTTATAAAAATAAAAACAAATCCTAATTAGTATTAACTTTTTTTTTAATAATAATAAAGTAACAAGTGAATAAATTCGGTGACAGTCACAAAGCAATGTATGGCAAAACGTCTTTCTACGAGAATAAATCGACTACGGCATACCAGCTCAGAAAATTCTATAAATTCAATTTATTGCACGTACTTAAACTTTTTATTAACATTTATTAAATAATAATAATTTATTATATTTGAAAATTAGTCGACTGTTAATATTTAATAACTACTAAGCCAACGTTTCGGCAATCTCTATTGAGTATTCTGCTATAAGGTTTTTTTTTGTTTTGGTGTTATATTTATTATTATATGTATATATGTTTGTATTATATGTATACATATTTGTATTCATTATAGAGTCCTGAATAATGATTGCCGAAACGTTGGCTTAGTAGTTAATAAAAACATATAAAAAACTGAATTCCGTCAATTACTAATTATTTTTTAATAATAATTTATGTTCTACAATGATTTTTTTAAATTAAAGAAAATTGAAAAAATATTTTGACCCCGACGTGATTTGAACACGCAACCTTCTGATCTGGAGTCAGACGCGCTACCGTTGCGCCACGAAGTCATTTTATTCATAGATTTATTTTGAAATTATATTAAGAACAAATTTTGCTCTAGTTTATTACTCATATACTTGATATTAAGTAATAAAAGTGAAAGTATAAATATATACTTCAGTATACTATACACTGAGAAAAATGGATAGTTACCGTAACGCTATTTATATTTAAAAAGGTGTCACAAACACAAGATATTAAAAATAACAAAATAAGTATATTTAAAAATTAACTATAAATATAACAAAAACAAAAATTTAATACCATCAATTTGTATATAGTATTACAGTCTTAATTCTTAATATAGTATTAAAATATATATGTGAGTAGATTTTAAAAATGTATAAATTTGTGAATACAGTAAACATACTCGTATATTTCAAATAAATATCTACTTATTATTATCCAATTTGTTAAATATCTATTTTTCTCAGTGTATATGTAGAAGTTGATAATTTTTAGTGATGGAATAATTCAAATGATTATTCTATTATAAAAATCACTCGAGATATCTCGAATTGAATTGAAATCATTCTTATGATGAAAAAACAAAAACTGGCAGATTTCCATAAAAATATACAAAATATAAAATTGAAGGACAATCTTAAGGCTACTTTTTTTTTAATTAATACGAAATCAGCGCCAGTTTATCTAACCAAGTAGCAAATAATCATGGAACTATGAATACTAAGGAAGTTAGTTTGACTGATAAATGCATTTAAAGTGAGAAAAAGAAAAAAAGATGCCAAACATATAACTTATAAATAATTATATTTAATTTTAATTTTTTATATAACTAAAAAAAGTAATAATCAAAGTATGTATTTAGTTAAATACTTTAATTTTGTTATGCCAGAGTTACATATACTTTATACTTTATTTAATAAATAATTAAAATATTAATTGTGATACCATCTAGCGAGTATAACGTATAACTGACAGATAGATACAATCGTTTGTTCTAGTTGTATTATATTCATTCCTCTCGTCATTCGAATGATATCATTCGATAATGATATTCATTCGAATACCGATCATTTGATTATGTCCGTCACTAATAATTTTAACGAAATTATTTATATCAGATGTTTTTAATTTTATCGTTACCAAACACACTTTAAATATATTTTATTGCCACAAACCAGTAAGATTTAATTTAAAATTTAAAACGCTAATATGCATTAAATATTTATTTAAATTTTCGAGATTTCTTTTCATACATACTGTACATACATACACAATTACGCCATGTACCCAAAAGGGTGTGGCACAAACTCTTTTCATCATCCCGAAATCAGTCGCCTCTAAACATTCCTATCCAAACAAGCAACTTTCGCTTCATCCACATTTATAATTCCTCTCATACATGCTCTTTTATTTCTACTACTTGGAAACTTTCGTTCTCGTAAAACACTGTCAATCATACCACTCCAACTACTCAACTTTATTTTAATTTGTCAGATGTGAATGAGTAGTTTTCGGCAAATTTTTATAATAAAGTTAGCGGGATATTAAATTTCATTATTTTTCTTTATTTTGCGAAAAAAAATTCGAACAGTAACTCAAAAGTATATTAATTAACAATGTTATTTACTTTAGTTTTATTTTATGTTATTTAATTATGAAAGAGCCCAGGGCCCAATATGTAATTAATTTTCCACTGCATGTGTTTTAAAGAAAAAACTAATTACAATCAATTAAAATAAATTGAAAAACTATTTGAAATATATACATCACAAAGTGCTTCACCTAAAAGGAATGAATAATAGCCAACAATAGTGACATCCTCTATTATCCTTGACAAAAATGGCAAAATTTCCAAACAGAAAATATAGCAAAAAATATTTTTTATTAATATCTTGCTTCTAATAAGACTTAATTTCCGCATTTCATATCAAGCAATCAATAAAAAATAGGTTAATAGGTTCTAGTTCCTTTTTTTTTCTAACCGTACCTAACCTACACTGTAAAAAAAATTTATCGAAATTTTATTTTAATATAAATATTCTGTATTTCTACATAATTCATGATAATCACATACAGTATGTAAAAAATGATCTACTAAGTATGTAAAATTGCTTACTTTTTGCAAATTACATCACATACTTAATGTAGAATTACGAATTGTTGGTTATAAGTTTTTAAATTATGTAATATTACAGCTTGCATATTAATATTTGTAATAATTCATTAAAATAATGAAACTTAGTACATATTTTGTGTAATAATACTAATAAAATATTTTAAGTGTAATTCATTCATTTTAAAATACATAAAATAGAAATGTATGTAATTATACCAACAATAATATTGTAGAACTAAACAAATTTTACCTATTTATGGAAAATTTCTGACAGCAAATTTAGTGAATTTTTGTAAAATTACTAAACGAAACTTTACTAAAAAATTGTAATATTATATACATATATATACTTTTCCTTCCCATTGGTATATTATATCATATTACATAATGTATTATGTATTAATTTAAACAATTATGAATAAAATTACAGCAGTTGAGTAATTATACCTAGAAATACTGGTCATCATAGTGTCTCATAGTTTGTAGGTAAAATTACACAACTTTTTTTAGAGTGTAAATAAGGTCATACGGGGAATGAAAGACCTTTACCTCTGATAAAAGATAATTGACAAGTGTTGCGTGTGTGGGATAATGTTAGTGATATGGGTTTCCTTATGTGTTTGTTACAGGACAACTGGCAGCCCTCAGGCAAAATCTCCGGCAGGGAGTAGCTCGGGTGCTCTGCCCCCAGAGGCACGTACACCTACCGCGCCTGCCAATAAAGCCCTTCAAAATGTCAAGGGCGATCACCCTTCGGTAACTATCTTTTTACCTTAACTTATTTCTATACCTATACTCTTACTGTGTTATAATTGTATTAAGCACCTTCTATACTTTTTTTTTTTCAATTTGTTGTATAAGTATTTTAGTAATGTACCGAAACGAAATTAGAATATATTTTTTAAATTTTTATAATTATGAGTGGAACGACCTTTTAATATATTATGTGTTGAATAAATTTTTCAGGTATAGAAGTCAATTAAAAATAAAATATTAGTTTTTTTACATGCAACAAGTTTCGTCTTTTGAATATAAATAATTCCAAAGAACTATAGTTAATTATTTAAAAAAAAAAAGCTTTAGGATGAATTTCTATATATATTTTATTTAAATATCGACGTGTCAATATACTCTACGTATATCTTCATCAGGAAAAAGTAATTATTATTATTATTATTATTTCCTGATGAAGATATACATTGGAGTTTATCGAAATGTCAATATTTAAATAAAATATTTATGCAAAACTTTATCCTAAAGCTTCTTTATTTTAATATAATGAGTTCTGAAAGATTTTTTTTCTATATTAATTATTTTTGCACAAGGTTAAGCAAATGTTTAGAATTCTCAAAAACTAGTTATTATATTAACACGAAATTTTCTATGAATTAATTTAATATTTTAAAATACACAGCCAAATCTTTTTTTTGTATGTATATTCATTCTATATCTTATATATAATAAACAAGTATATGCTTAAATAAGATATATTTTGCTTCCTTAATCTCATTGTTATTGTTTTTTGCAAATTGATTGTGTGTTAATATGTCATGATTTTCAAAGTTTTTCATTAAAAATTTATTAAAGAGATACTCGGTACATTACTAATTTATTATAATTATATATGAATGTTACAAATCTATAAAATATATGTCGTACTCTTTTTGTTTGTGTCAAGATGTACATTAATGGATTTAATTTTGTTCCAATATATTAATCTTTTTCTCTATTGTGATTGTCTTGTTTATATTACTTCAAATTATATAAATGTATGTGAATGAATTGTTTGATGTTTACAATATACGAACATAACATAAATAAATAATCTTGTTTTTCAAGTAATGTTTAGAAATATTGAAAATATTTTACTTTTTCATAATAGAATCTAATATAAAAATAAAAATAAAGAATTAAAACCAATTTATATATATATATATATATATATATATATATATATATATATATATTTTATCTGCCACCATTGGCAAATCAAAATTTTGACCTGATCACTTTGACGCCATTTTTTAAGTAAAAATTTGACTTTTTTATAAATAAATAAAAAATACTACTACAATAAATATACTTTCCAACGGTATAATAGTTGTTGATTGTATTTGTTGTAAAAGTTCCCCAAAAAAAAATCTTAAAAACCACCTAAAAAATCTATGCTACAAACTGGAATACGCCATTAATATGACTTCTGAAACTATAGTATATCAAAATTTTGTAACAATAGTTTTTTGTTTCATATAACTCGTTCTAAATACAATAGAATTAAGAAAATCTAATTTGACTAATCGTTCACTATATATACCTCTAATTAAAACAAAAGCAAGCCGACTAGAAATATTCGTTTCA
Source organism: Clivina fossor (assembly GCA_963966155.1). Taxonomy (NCBI): domain Eukaryota; kingdom Metazoa; phylum Arthropoda; class Insecta; order Coleoptera; family Carabidae; genus Clivina; species Clivina fossor. The sequence goes on from OZ014566.1 coordinate 6,840,421, forward strand.
GATTAACTATTTACTTTCCTAATCAGGAATTAACACTGGGTTGCCTGTTCGTAAATTAGCTTGCCCGCGGTTTGCTCACAGCCGCCGCCCCGTTGCCAGATAATTGGTATTAAATAAATCCTTGCTTCATTAACTAGTTAATTGTCGCAAGCGGGGGCCAGTTAAGAAAATCTACCCCATCGAAAATTTTCCGATATTAGATTTTCGCGCGCGTTCTCGTATCCATACACCACCGCCAAAACACGACTGGAATTTACTCCAGACTACATAACCTTTACTTGTTAACCGGATTACGGTTGGATAAGTTCACTATCATTTGTTTTCGGACTGTACAGTGACTAGTTTCAAATATTTTAGTTTTGATTCGGTGATAGATTTTTGTTTGCAAGTAAGTTTTTTGTTTTTTAAATTTCGTAAGGTTTATGTAAAGTAATGTATTTAATCTCAAAAATTATTGTTATTATAAAAAAAAGCTTTAGGATTAAGATTACTTTATATACAGGGTGTAACAGAATATCTATTCTTAATTTTCAGAAATGATAGAGGGCACATAAAGAAACATTTTTTATTAATAAACTAGTGTCCGGAAATTTTTTTTTTTTTTGCATTCGATTGTACATCGTTACAACTTGTGTATCGAAAATGGTAGTCGCAACTTCGAACAATTTTTATAAAGTTTAATGCGCTATTATTTCTAATAAAATGTTCCTTAACTTAACTACTCTTTGATGTTTTGATTAAGATTGTTTTTAACGATATCTAGTGTATCTGGGCACCGAGAAATTTCCGGAAACTAGTTTATTAATAAAAAATGTTTCTCTAAATGCACTCTATCATTTCTGAAAATTAGGAATAGTTATTCTGTTACACTTTGTATATATATTATCATCAGGAAAAAATACCAATGGCGTAACTTCACTTGCTAACCGGATTTACGATTGGATACGGTATATATTCATTTGTTTTCGGACTCTACAGTGACTGAGTTTCAATATTTTGGTTTTGATTCGGTGATAGGGTTTTGTTTTGAAGTAAGTTTTGTGTGTGGAGTTTTTAATTTTGTAAGGTTCATTCAGACTAATGTATTTAGGTATAATAATGCTCAAATGTTGAGATTTTATTTTTGCCAAAAATTTCACAAGTTACTTAATCATTGAATCGGTTTGTTACGCTATGCATCAATGACTGGCCAGTTAATCGTAGACACGTGTTTCTCTCTTTATGAGCTCGTCAGTATGGTGATTTGATCAATGTCCGAAGACAACTGATACAGGTGTTATTGTCTGGCTGGCTTTTACACAAATACTCAACGTATCCAGTGGTCAATGGATTTTTGAAAAATTATTTTATTTTATTTATTTATAATTTATAATATTTAATAATAATAATATAATAACTTTCAGAACTTATTATAAAAAAAAAACTGCTTTAGGTTCAAGTTCCATATTAAAATTTATTTATAATTAACGTTTCGACGAAACAACGCTCGCTCAGGAAAACTGATACAAATGATAAAACTGATCAGTTTTTCTGATAAAGACGAGCGTTGAGTTTATTCGAAACGTTGATTATAAATAAATTTCAATATAGAACTTAAACCTAAAGCAGTATTATTTTATATAATATAATAATTTACAATATTTATTTATTTTCTTTTAGAGTGGTCCGAGTAAATTTTGACAAAGTATTATATATAAAAATAATAAATTTTATTTATTAATTTGACCAAGATAACTTTATTTCTCGTTATAAAAATTAGTTTTTTTAGAAGTTTTGCGTCAAAGCAATCATTCAATATTATAGTTGCCTATATTTTATCATTCAATTTCCAGTCGTATGTAAAAAAAAAAACTGACGTGCAATAACGAGTAGTCACTGTTAACCACAAATGACATAGATAAAAGTTTGAACAACAGTTTAATTTTTCAATGCATTAAAAATAAAACTGCAAAAAATGAATTAAAAAGTTGTACGTTTTATGTACTTTTTGTTTGTTTTTTTTTTATCATCGTACAGAATGTTTGTTTTGCACAGTTAATATACCAATATTGTCAATTTTTAATATATAAAATACTTTTATATCGAGTGAAATTATTATTACCAATTATTTTACGCAAGAAGTGGTTTCATAAAAATTTTGATCGTAATCAAAATAGAATTAAACAAGATTAGAAATTAAATTTTTACAATTTTTACGTCTTTCTATTTCTATTTAACTCAATGGTTGATTAACGAGACAACAAAATAAACATGCAGATTAAATTTAATATTGTGGGCCTACATCACCGATATTTCCCGGTTCTAAATGTGTCTCCAGTCCAGCCCTGGAAGTATATGGGTAAACCCGCTTTGACATTATCACATAAATACTAAGAAATAGGAATAAAAATTTTATATTTTTTCACCAAAAGTTTGGAGGCAGCATTATTCAAAAATTAAATTTTATAATTATTATAATTATAATTATTAAAGAAATGTATGTAAGTTTACTTTTCAAAAACACGTTTATTTTTGAGTTAAAAATAAAAATCTTGGATTTAAAGTAAAAGTTTTCTCAGTGTAGTAGCGATACGAGATATTCAATTTTTACCACTTTGACTGCAAGGAAAAGTGGTATAGCGTTTAGTACGGTGTCTGTAACATTTTCAAAAAAACAAAATTTGTATATAGAAATCCTTCATATAGCCTCTAAATGACGAATCTGAACTTAGTTTATGTGGGTGTATGGATGTGCGTCGTCAGCTCGCTCGGTCGTCAGACCAAATTTTGTGATCGCAACTCCTCCTAGACGGTTCAACCGATTTTAATAAAAAATTTAGGATAAATTTGTCTAGTGCCCAAGATGGTCATGTGGTTTTGGTTTTTCCCAGTGATGCCAACTTTTCGAGAAAAAAATTACTAAAGTTTTTAAAAATTCATTGTGGCTACATTATTTATCCGATTTTGCTCAAATTTTCAGGAAAGATTCCTTTAGTGCCCACATAAATCACGTAATTTTAATATAATACAGTGTTGCCAACTTTCCGAGAAAAAAATTACTAAAGTTTTTAAAAATTTTGATTTTGATCAAATTTTTAGAAAAGTTTCTCCTAGTGCTCACATAAATTATAATTTTATTAAAATACGGTGTTGCCAACTTTCCAAAAAAATTAATAATTTTCTAAAAATTTGTTATGCCCGCATTATTTATCCGATTTTAATCAAATTTTTACAGAAGATACCCTTAGCGCCTATAATATTATATATTATTAAAATACAATGTTGCCAACTTTCGGTGAAAATTTTTTTTATTCCTATTTCTTATCATTTATGTGATAATGTCAAAGTGGTCTATATATAGGTTTACCCATATACTTCTAATCTTGTTTTTGTTTAATTTTTATTTCGATTATACTATGAAATCTCAACTACAGTACGTAGTTTAAAAGAATTACTACTGTAGGTATATGTCTGTGTTTATATGTATATGTTCTCTATTCTATCTAGTCTCTGTCTGAAATCTCGTTTGCATGTGTGTTCGATGTATTTGACTCATGTATTGGTACATTCCGTATTGGTTGTGTGTCAGCAGATGGCGTTTCTTCAAAACCGCTCCATATCATTGGTGGACATGTATATCGATAATTCGGAACCATCGGAGAATGTTGGACAGATACACTTTTCGTTGGAATATGATTTTCAGAATACCACGCTTATATTACGAATAATACAGGTAAGTCAGCTACCATAATACCGTAATAGACCTTGAACAAATAAATGTTCGTATTGTCATTGTGAAATTTAATATAATAATACTCAAAAATATTGAGATTTTATATTTTTCCCAAAATTTCACAAGATACTCAGTCATTGAATCGGCTTGTTAGGCTATGCATCAATAAACTGTAAAATAAACTGGCCAGTCATTGATGCATAGCCTAACAAGCCGATTCAATGACTGAGTATCTTGTGAAATTTTGGGAAAAATATAAAATCTCAATATTTTTGAGTATTATTATACCATAATACCATAAATACAGTTTGCTTCGTCACATATACATATTCGAAATAATTATAATAAATTCAATACCAGCGATATGTCATTTTATTTTAGTGTTGCTAAAACTTATGTTTAATGTAATTTTTATTTTAACAAAATACAGAGGAACAATACATAATGTGTCAAATAAATAATAAAGAGCAATCAAAATGATAAATTTTTCAGATAATACACAGACTGTACCATGAAAATCAACTGATGGCATCTACAAATATATGCAGTTACTGAAAAAACTAAAACTGCATTACAAATAAAAAAAATGAGTATGAATAACATTTAACAAAATATTTGTATATCTCTTTTTTCTATTTTACTGATGAAAAAATATTAATAATTTAATAAATACATATCATTGACCTATTAGATTATATTATGAGTATATTTTTAATCGATAAAATAAATTAATATACAATTTTTTTATTTACACTCATGGAATTTTTCGTATCAAGTATATATTTATTTTTTATATTTTTACATTGACAATAAATTTATTACAATTGTGTTTATAATAGAAGGAATTTTAAAGCCGTTAATTTTATTACAGAGATAATTTAGTATTTATTTTTTAATACTAAAGTTAAAATTTTAAATTTGTAATTTGTTTAATTTAATTAAATAGTTTTGTTAAATTACGTAATTCAATTTATTGTAATTAATTTAAATGTCATTCAATTATTTAAAATATAATTTAGAAATCGCTTTTTGTAGAAAACTTCTGAACTTTATTTACATCTACAATAATTAAATATATTTATTTATCAAAATTTCAATATTTTTTAATCCATTATTTATTACCAACGTATAATTTATAATTTACACGACCGAAATTTTGGAAAATTTGTTTAGAGAAATCTGTTTTTGGATCCATGTTTATAATAACTGTTCATCGTAATTTTTTATACAGTATATGTCCGTAAAATTGGTGATTTCTTTAGTAAATTATTATTTATAAATTCGGATAAAATTGTTTCGTTTGACATGACCAGAAAAATCTTACTTTTATTTTACCATTTCACGTCTCTGCGCTAAATAAACGATTTTGTCTGAGTTTATACTATGTAATAATTTGTTAACAATACTATAGTGAAATTTTTATTCAAATAGGATTCCAAAGCTATGAGTCATTTACTACGGTTACATGATACCCTGTAAAAATTTTCACCTCACAAAATCGCACAAAATCTCGAAACTTTGACAGCTTTGACGTTTAGAAAAAAACCAAACATTATTTATTTTTTGTTTCGTTGCTAGGATATGAGTTTAGGATTGTCAGATATGGGACAAAAAAATAAAAGCACACTTACCATTTATATTGATTGACAGTTATAATTTTTTAAACATTGGAAAACTATGCATAAACGTAGCACGTTGAAAGCAACAAGCTAGTTCGGTTGAATCAAGCCACGAAACACGTAATTTGTTTTCATCGTTCAACGGAACTGATTAAAAGCTGTTAGTATATAGAGACGTAAGTCAATTATTAAAAATTCCTAATTGGCTTTGGATTCCCATTTGAATAAAATTTTTACTATATTTTAATATTTTCCGGGTCTATTACGATTACGAATAAGATTAAAAATATGCTGCGAAATTTCACTACGAGTATTAGCTTCTGATTTATAAAAATTATATACACTACACATATGTATGTATACAATTTTTTCACTTTGACAAAAATTTAAAATTTATCCAAAGAGCAGTAAAGAGAAAAATGTTAACAACAATAGTTGTGTATGTCCATACAGGAAAAATAAGTTAACACAAGTATCTTGTTTGACAATACTTGCTACACAGAGAGATAACATACGAGTAAGACATCCACCTTTATACATTTAAGCACTTGAAACGTACTACAAAAGCATTTTCGTTACTATCGCTGAAAAGTTGTTGACACTTTTCAGATTTTCAGATCAAAGTAAAATTCAATCGACAAAGCTCAAGTGCATTTTCATGTGTATAACTTGCATGTCAAAGACATGAAAGTTTACAATTGAAATTCTTATGTTTTCTGTTTGCTTTCTATATATTTAATGCAGACGATAAAACGATCAAAATGTCAAATGTTTTATTTATGCATGATCGATCTAAAAAGTATGATTTTTAACACGTTTTTATTAAATCGCTTTCTTGTCTGTCTCTTTGTTTGTCTGTTGGATACAAATTTTGCAATCGATTTTAAACTAACTTCCCGATGAGCTAGAGACTTGAAACTTTAAACATAGTTCAGAACTCAAATGACAATGCAATATTAACTAATTAATTAAGAATATTAAAAATATTAATTATTATTTTGTGCCATATTCATGAATTCCGTATTTAGTATTTAGCAAATATATTTGTTTCAAAATACAGTAATGACAGAAAATACAGAAATATTTTACTTTGAGCTGCGAACGTAAAGTATTACTTTTTTATTCTAGGGCATGAGAAAATACACTGTAAAGAATGTAATATAAATTTATATAATTTTACATAATTATTAACATAAAATAATAGCATTTTGTAATTTTTACTATGATAATTGACATGATATTATAACTTTTCTGAAAAAAATACATGTAAATTTATATTAATTTTTTACAGTGAGAGACGGTTCTATAGTCAAACCAATTATGACTTTTTGAAATTTTTATAGATGAACACGAATTTAGCTCAAAGTAACATGAATCATGTGTATTTTTTATCCTGAGCGTTGAGTTTCGTCGAAACATCGATTTAAAATAAATATTTATACAGAACTTTATCCTAAAGCAGTTTTATTTTAATACAATGAGTTCTGAAAGATTTTTTATTATGTTATAAATCAGCTGTTTTTAGCGTAATATCAGTCTGTCTGTTTCCGAATTTATGCAGATCAAATTTGAACTACAACTGCTGTTAATAAATAAAGTTAATTCTGTTTACTTTGTTAAAAAATAAATTTAATTAGAAAGAAATGTGTAATTTTGTTAAATTAAGTTAGCTTTAATAAACTTTATATGCAAATTGCTCTTAACGAATATGTCTAGGTTACAAATTCATTAATTTACCTTGCAAATAAGTTTCATTACAAATTGAAGCAAGCAAGAAATTTACACAAAAAGTCTCACGTATACGTACACAAATATACACTACATATTGACGTATTTGAAGCAGACAAAAGAAAATGTATTCTGTATTTCTATCTCAAAATTCTGCAATTTTTATATAATTCATAATAATCACATAAAATTAGTAAAAATGGCCTAATAAGCATGTAAAATTGCTTACTTTCTGCAAATTGCATCACATATAGTTAATGTTACATATTGTTGATATAACTTTTTAAATTATTTAAAATTAAAGCTTACATATTAATATCTGTAATAATTCATTAAAATAATGAGACTTAGTACATATTTTGTGTAATAATACTAATAAAATATTTTAAATGTAATTCATTTATTTCAAAATACATCCTTTGTGTAAATTTAGAAATGTATATAATTATTCACCAACAATAATATTACAGAACTAAACAAATTTTACCTATTTATGGAAAATTCCCGGCAGCATATTTATGAAGTTCTATAAAACTAAAAGAGACTTTACTGAAAAAACTATAATATTACATACATATATACTTTTCTACTCCGTTGGTAATATCATATTACTTAATGTTTGTAATAGTTCTGATATTATGTATTTTTAAACAATTATGCTAAAATTGTAGCAGTTTAGTAATTATACCTAGAAATACTGGACATCATAGTGTCTCATGGTTTGTCAATAAAATTACATAATTTTTTTCAGAATGTGCTTAAAATCTAAATACAACTCAATTTATAAAACGCTCCGCTTCAACTTGCAAAATGTATGTGCGCAGATTCTAAAAAAAATAAATCTAGTTAATAAACATCTTGAGGGTTAGTAAAATGTAATTACCATTAAATAAATATGTTTAGCAGGGGTGTGAGGTGTTAAACAGTCTAACAAGAATCGCGTGCGAATAAGGGGTGGCCACCAAATACTTGCTGCCTTGCTTTTCTTCGTTCAATGTAAATTGAATTTGTAACATTCACGCCATTTCTAATCAAGCGTGCCTTGAATCGTCTAGAGCAGATTTTGTTTCCAATAATCATCTCTCTCTCTCTCTCTCTCTTTCTTTTCTCAACTCCCCCCTCTATCTCTCATTCTCCCTTTGCATTCATATTTGACGTATCTCGACCTTGTATCAGTATGTCTCGATTTCAAAACGACATCAATTCAAAAATTCTACCAGATTTCTTTGTAAAATATCACCACCTTTTTATAAAATATTACCCTCACCCCCCTTGGTTAATTTGCTATTCAAAATTTACGTGTTGAATATTTTAAATGGAAGAAAAATCTAAACCTGTCACAGCTTGCAATTTCCTTCGAAATTTATTTCCTGCGACCAACTGACAAGTAAAATCATAGGGCCCCCGTATTCCCAATTCTTTTGTTTATAAGAAAGTGCTTTTATATTCTTCAGTTTAAAATAAATTTCTACTTCTACCTCTTATTAAATATGAATAGTATTTCCACGTTGGATATATATTTTTAATTATCTAATATTATATAATTCAAATAAACTAATTAAAATTGCTTAATAAGTAATTTTAAGTGAACGTCAAAAGTACTTTTGACAAAAATCACTTTTAAAAGTGAGGTGTAAAATACGGGCCATAATTTTTTAAAAAAATAATGAAATATACTGGGTGTGTCAATTTTATCTCTCCAGATTTGATGCAGCGTCTCTGGGTTTTAACACTTCATCACCGGATTTTAATATAATTTCTCCGGATTGTATACATTTTTAGATAACTCTTAGTCAGAACCCTTATTATAATATATATATACAGGATGTTCTCTGTATCCTTTTAGGGGGCTATACTTTACCTCAAAAGGAGTCAATAAAGCTTAAAACGTCTTAGTAAAAGTCTCATAAGAGAGATAATAATTCTTTTAAACTCTAGTAAACAATTTATTACGTACAAAGTAAATAATCTATTTATAATATACGTAATCAAAACAAAATGTATGTAATTCTATAATATTTATTTAGATTTTTTTAAAAATTGTTATAAAATCATTTGAAATTAATAAGGTATTAATTAAATTTCTAGGAATTTTGTAAATACGTAATCAAAGGCATATACTTTTGTATGTGTTCTAGTAAAATTTGCTTTTAGTGAACAAATTGCACACATAAAAAAACCATCATTTGGCTTTGAACAGCGGAAATTGCATTTAAAATTAGGTTACACTCGATATTAGGTCAAAATTAAACTTTTTTATACAGAGAACGTATTATAATCAGTTTTACTTGCGAGTGTATACGATGTATATCCAACAAATATTAAATAATATAATTATTATTTAAAGTAAGCTTTACTAACAACAATAATAATAATAATAAGATTTATTTAAAACACACGTTACAGTATACACCAATTACAATGCACCAATAAAAAAGTATGACAAGATTTAATCAGATTGTACAATTTTTTTTTTAACAGTTTTACAGACAGCATATATATATCTATATCGGAGTTCTTATAACATATTTTATTTGTTAATCTAAGCGCGACGTCCATAGAAGTTGTAAAATAGCGAATTATAAATAACATTTGTCTACTTCTTAAACTAACATTTTGTACATGGAAGTTAATTTTACATAACACATCTGATATATATATATATATATATATATATATATCAAGTAAATTTTAAGTAAATATTATTAATATAGAAGCAATATCTCTTCTTATGTTTAATTGAACTACATTAAATTCATTTGTAAGATTGTAATAAGAAACATGATGCCTTATAATTTGGATATATTTTATATCCTCTGTAGTATAAAGAGTATTTAAGGGTGGACAGGGGTCCCCACTAAAAAAAAATTTTATAAATTTTTAATTGAAGGAAGCAAAATTTGATTTAAATCAGTTACTAGTTACATTGATTGATGTTATCTTTTTACTACTTTGACTGCAAGGAAAAAGTAGTATAGCGTTTGGTACGGTGTCTGTAACATTTTCAAAAAAAAAATTGTATAGAAATCCTTCATATAGCCTGTAGATGACGAATCTGAACTTAGTTTATGTGGGTGTATGGATGTGCGTCGTCAGCTCGCTCGGTCGTCAGACAAAATTTTGTGATCGCAACTCCTCCTAGACGGTTCAACCGATTTTAATGAAATTTTCAGGATAAATTTGTCTAGTGCCCAAGATGGTCATGTGATTTTGTTTTTTTCCAGTGATGCCAACTTTCCGAGAAAAAAATTACTAAAGTTTTTAAAAATTCATATTGGCTACGTTATTTATCCGATTTTGATCAAATTTTCAGAAAAGATTTCCCTAATGCTCTCATTAATTATATAATTTAATTAATATACAGTGTTGCTAACTTTCCGAGAAAAAAATTACTAAAGTCTTAAAAATTTTATTATGGCCATGTTATTCAACCGATTTTACTCAAATTTTCACAAAAGAATCTCCTAGTATTCATATAATTTATGTAATTTTAACAAAATACAGTGTTGCCAACTTTCCGAGAAAAAAATTAGTAAAATTTTTAAAAATTTATTATGACCATTTTATTTAACCGATTTTAATCAAATTTTTCCTAGTGCCTAAATAAATTATGCAATTTTAACAAAAAACAGTGTTGCCAACTTATCGAAAAAAAAATCACAAAATTTTTAAAAAATTCATTGTGGCTACATTATTTATTCGATTTTGATCAAATTTTCAGAAAAGTAAGTCCTAGTGCCCACATAAATTACAATATTATTAAAATACAGTGTTGCCAACTTTCCGAGAAATGTCAAAGTAGTCTATATACCCATATACTTCTAATCTTGTTCTTATAAATATCTATTGCTTCTCTTATCAATCTAATATTAATATTGTTGGGTTTTGCAATTATAATAGTATCTCCGAATTTTACATCCTCGTATGTTAAAAGATTTATTTATTTATTTAATGCGGCCCCGGATAATCGGAAGTTTACTGTATATATATAGTTTTAAGATAGAAAAAGTTTGCGAAGTACTGGTAGAAAATTTTGTCGATTCAAGTTGAAGTTCTTTGCGATTCGAACACGACAAGCGTGGCATACTTGATTTCTCGTTACCGCTTGGGGGTATTTTTACAAATTTATTATTCGAAACACAGCGGATTCGTTTTTTATTAGTGTGATTTTTGTTTCTTTCTATATATATATCTATCTACTGTCAAAAGACTTTGGCGTCTTTTTCCTTTTAAAATAGCTAGTCGAGAAAATCTACGTCAACATTTTTCGAGAAAATTTACCGGAAAATTATTCATCAGATAGTTTTTCTCACTATATGTTTTAGTGTTTCTATTTTCAGAAGTTTATATTTTATTCGTAATATACAGGATGATTTAAAATGAGTGTACTAAACTTTAACAGTTTATTAGGTTGGTCATTTCGAATGAAATTTCGAGGTAATCTGTAATTTCATTTTACCATAAATATTCTGTATTTCTACCTAAAAATTATGTCATTTTTAAATAATTAATAATAATCACATAAAATAAGTAAAAATGACCTAAGTATGTAAAATTGTTTACTTTTTGCAAATTACATCATATACTTAATGTAGAATTACATATTGGTGGTACAACTTCATAAATTACAGCTTGCATATTAACATTTGTAATAATTAATTAAAATAATGAGACTTAGTACATATTTTGTGTAATAATACTAATAAAATATTTTAAGTGTAATTTATTCATTTTACAATACATCCTTTATGTAAATTTAGAAATGTATGTAATTATACCAACAATAATATTACAGAACTGACCAAATTTTATCTATTTATGGAAAATTCCTGACAGTAAATTTATTGAACTTCTGTAAATTTACTAAAAGAAACTTTACTAAAAAAACTGTAATATTACATACATATGTACATTTTCATCCCGTTAGTAATATCATATTATACAGCAGTTGAGTAATGGCAATAATTTAATTCCGTTTTAATTCATTTTTGAAGTTTTCTCGCGGCCATTTTAGTTTTTTTTTTTACGTATATGAAACTAAACTGGAGACGCACATAAATTAAGTAAATGAATATAAAAATGCGTGACAAGGTTTTACTGTTTTTTAAAAAAATGAAGCTTGCTATACCTGAACAATACTGGACAACTTTAACGAGTATAAAATAAGAAAAATATTTGTCTATTATATACAAATTTATGTTGTCTTAGCTCACAATTTGTGATTAATGATAAGGGCATCGGAGTGTATAGAAACTAATCCATTATCGATATGCAATTATTAATTAATTGATTACATAGTTATATTAATTACAAACCATCTATTTAGCTTTTCAAGTTTTGTTTTTATATCTACATCAATTTAATTAATTTATCAAACCGTTCTAAATGAATATCGAATTTAATTTAAAACAGAATATTTATTATTTTAATAAGTATAAAATTTTACAGAGAAGTTAAGCTTTTTTCTATTTGAATTAAGCTTTTCAATGTGAATGAAGCTTTGACATTTTAATTTAGCTTATACAGGATGTTTTATTAATAATTGGAAATATTTTAACTGGAGAATCCTGGGCTCAGAATATGAAGATTTAACCCAAATCACTTAGATAAAATGTGGCTCCTTACTGAGCTACTGGATGTTTTATTTAAAAATTTAAAAACGATTTTTGCCCAGTACTTTAAAACTATTTGACGTATCTCTATCATAGGTTTACTCATATATCTTATTTAAAAGACTTCTGGTACTTTTTAGTAAATATAGTAGAATTATCTATAGATAGCAAATAATAATTTATTAAAATAATACACTTATTTGAGCATTATTGTTATTTTGAAATTTGTTAAAGTTGAATGAATATCTAGAAAATGATTAAGGAAATACGTAGTTGTTTGTTTGTAGTAGAAAATTATGTAAATATCAGAATGTTTAAACTAGAAATAGCTAAGCAACAAGAATGTTTGTATAGTAACGTACACTTTTAACAAGTTTGCAGACACAATTCTTTATTGTAAACAAAAAGCTAGTGTATTACTTCGGGTATTGGTTATCGCAAAATATTAATTTTGCAATCATAAAAAAAAAATACTTGCCTGTATTCTCAGTTCATTTGTATTAAAAAAGTATTAACATGAAATTTAAAATAAAATTTATCTTTTTTACTTTTGATAAAAATCACTTTTAAAAATAATCTGAATAATGTTTTTTAATTAATAATGTTGTTTAAAAGTTTCCAAAAAAAATTTGAAAAACATCTGACAAATCGATGCTACAAACGGGAATATTCCCTTAAAATGACATATTTTTATACTGATTACATTAAGGGGAGGTACCACCCTGAATACTAAAAAAAAGAGGCTATTTTCACGAATTAATTTTGGGCACAGGAATGTAAATAAATTACTACTTTTTTTTACATTGTATTTGGCACATATTCCTCTATATTTTCAAATAGTTCGAAGCCTTTTTGTAACCAATTGCGACCGCTACAACCTCCGAACCAAGACCATGTCCCAAAAAGACTGCTGCTGCGTTGACAGGCTGGAGCGCTCAGTTCCCATTTGAAATAAATTTTCTTGTTTTTAAAATGTAAAGTAGATTGTAACTTAGGGATCAACTGGCCGGATTTCAAAAAAATACATTTTTCGCAAGTTATACTCATTTGAAAAAAAAGTTTGAAAATTTCGTCCTTTTTTTGGGTCGCTAAAATCGAAAAAACTACATATCAAAAAAATGACCAGTTGATCCCTAAGTTGAAGTTTTGGCAACATTTTACCCAAATTCCAAATTAATCGGACAAAAATTGCGACTTGTATGCTGTCAACGCAGTTTAAAAACATAGTTTCTAGAAAAACGCGTTTAAAGTTTCAAGTTTCAAGCAGAGCGCTGCTGAGCGCTCTCTATAAAATGCTTTGTTGCACATTTATTATTGCGACTTACGCTTCCATACTTTAAAACCTGGTTCTAAAGGGTTCAAAAAACACATTTAAGTAAAAAACAAAAAATCGATTTTATGAAATTTTCAGAGTGGTACCTCCCCTTAAGTGTTCTACCTATAAAATTTAATTATAAATTTAAACCCTGCTTAATTTGAAAGCTCGGTTAATAATTCAAGCGCTTAATCAGAATACAAAATATAATTTATTTTTTAAATTTAATGTACTTACAAATTTTACAAGAACAAATACTTTTCCATGCTTCACATGAAAAGACAAAACAAAAATAATAATTTGTTTTATTTGTAATACGAACAACTTCAAACGTTTAAAACTTCATATTTCTATGTAACTAGATATTTTCGTTAAAAACCTGCCTGCCAATACTAATATTACAAAGTGTCTATAAAAATCATGAAACAAAACAATATTTTCTTTTTATTTTTATTTCATTTCCACTCTTCGATAATAAAAAATTCCACTTTCAAATATACTTATCCGTAAAGATTAAGTTTCAAAGGCAAAATTGAATTTCGTTTTCGCAAAAGTTTTACAACGTAATAATAACATAGGGACTGGAAAATAATTTTATTATAAAATTAACAGCTTTTCAAGCACTCTTTTCTTTTACGCCTTTATTCCATACAAGTGCGGGTCACGAATTAAAAGGCGCAGCTTGAATTATTTTCATCATTTTGGAGCAAAAACGGGCACATAAATAAAACTTAATTGGTATTATGTGCAATGAATATAAATAATTTTCATAGTATTAATCTTTCATGTTGTGGTAAAATATGTCTTAATTTTGTGAAAATTTATAATTTATATAATCTCAATATACAGATTCCTATAAATTAGTTTTATAAAAGTATACTATCATAACTTTTGAACCAGGTGCAGTAGAGAAGTTAGGTATGTTTCAGAAATTGCGTCTGATTTGCGAGTTTTTATTTAATCCTGCTAGTTATAAGCTAGTCGCGTAATTCTCGTTACAGAGTCGTTACAGAGTCGTTACACTTCAGACAGATTATAAAGTTGGCGTTCCTCAATATAAAAAACTGAAATTAGTTAAAACTAGAATTTACTAAAAATGTTTTTTAAAACTAATACGGAAAATGTACTTTGCATACACGCACAAAACAAATTAAAAATTGTAAAAAAATGTATTATTTTCACATTACTAAGAAAACAGTTTAATAAGTTTATAAACAACAAAAATTTTAATTTATCAGATAATTTTTTGCAACAAAAATACAGAACTTTAACCTAAAGCAGTTTTATTTAAATACAGTATAATTTATATAATTTGAAAAGTGTAAAGAACTAAATCTCTTATTTCTAAAAAATAAATTTGTTGTAGTTATCAAAATTTATTTTTAGAGTGTACCACTAACAACAGACTAATCTTTTAATTAGACGAAGGAAGAAAGAATCGGCATTAGACAGAATTCAGAGATAACTAGATTGTGTGACAGTACAAAGTATACTCGATACAGCAAGCATACTTTATTTGAAATGTAGATGCATATAAAAGTGAACACTTTGAGATCTAACAGTGTGTACTACACTACCATATCAGAAAACGCTTATATTTCAGTTGTATCGCTACAGACTTAAGCATGCGTTGGTGCGCCTCTTTACAAGTTCAATTATACAACATTATGATAATGTTTATATGATTATAAATTATATGTATACATAATTATTAAATAAACAACATAAATAGTATTTATCTACAACTGCTTTGTTATGTGGTCATTATATATATAAAATCAGATAAATAATATTAGTCTTTATAGTCCAAGGGAAATAAAATACTAGTTAGTCTTTATTAACCAATGTTAATAAAATATTAGTCATTATTAACCAATGTTAAGAAAATATTAGTCATTATTAACCAAGGGAAATAAAGAAACGATCTTTATTAACTTGATTTCCGTACGCACGCTTCGTTGCTAGGCAACATCAACAAACTAAATATCTCTACGCCAGATGGCTGCAGTTATCAGTCAAAATAATAAAATGACAGTTGTAGTTAGTTAGTTAGTTAGTTGTTGTTAACTGATCATAGATTTGAATAAGTAAGTACAATATTAAAAATATATAAACAGTTGTAGACAGGGCCGGATTATGGCCTAGACAAAAAAGACAAATGTCTAGGGCCCGCATACAAAGGGCCCGGCCTGCAGTCGGTCAAATTTCATTTTTATGTATTTTTACGCAATAAAGTCCTATTATTATTTTTTTGTTAATTGGTGAAAGTTTAATTCTAATTATCCTCAGCCCCGTGGGGGCCCGGAAAAAAAAATGTCTAGGGCCCCACAAAAGGTTAATCCGGCCCTGGTTGTAGATAAAGTATAGTATTTGACTTGCAAATAATGCCTACAATGTACTCGGATGTTTTATTCCCCTCGCTACGCTCGTGGACTAAACAACATCCTCGTACATTATAGGTGCTATTATTTGCTCGTTAAATAATATACTATTTTTACGCGTCAGTAAAAACTTTTTGAAAAAATTTTAATTCTATTTTTTGCGAGCTCATTTATTTTTAAAACAAACGAGAGTGTACATAAAAAGTTTTGTGTTGAAAAATGACGTTTAGACGTTGTGCTAAAAAAACATTGCCCACAAACACATAGATATATATACCGGTCGCATAAAGCGAGAGTGTCAGTTTGAGGTCTTATAGCGGACACAACAGTTTTTAGATAATTAAGCGTGTATAATTTAATTATACAATTATCACCAGGGATGAGTTTGTAGTTGTTGCGAACGCGGACCAGTGCCCAGCGAAGCGTTACGCGAAATAATTGACCGGAAACAGATGGAAGAATGGAATTTTATCTACTCTATGCTTCACCCCCTTCCTGCCATGTACGATACTGATGTATATGCATACTTTAGAAAAACTTTGTTTTATATATATATATATATCATGTTTTTGACGTAAAATGTTTTACTAATAAATATGTTTAAAAGTGTTTTTGGTTGTGAACAAAATAGAATAGAATAACATTCCTCAAATGTTACAATTTATAAGTTGCTTACATCAAGCTGATAATAATAATAGTAATAATAATAATAATAATAATAATAATAATGTTTATTAATCATCAAACAATTTACATGATAGGTCATTCATACATACAAATACATTATACATTACAAAATCAAGTTATAAAATTAAAATAATCTTCAAAAGAATAAATAGTCTTTTGCAGAAGTATATACGGTCAAAAATTTATTTTGACATGAGCGAACTACATACTAAGTATTAAGGGTCCATTCTTTTTTGACGGCTTCAAAAAATCGATTTTTTTTAAGCTATAAGTGTCTAAAATAACATATTAAATCAAGAAAGTTATGAATCATTTCATAGAAAAATTTTAATTTGATGAAATTCATACTTTTATCTTTAATTATGAAATTTGGCTGAATTACTTGTCGGACATGTCCGCTCAGAGTAATAGGCTAATTTTTTTTGTTTGTTTATTAGTTACTGCAAAAAAAAGGGTTAAAAAACTCGACCAAAAATGAACTTTTTTCAAAAATCCGCCATTTTGTTATTTTTTCGAATTTTAAAAAATTGTCTTATTTCACTGAGAGTAATATCCTATATAGATTAAGAAAATTGTTTGATTTTTGATTTCAAATAAGATGTGCACTCCTGAGGATTCGCGCAGCTGAGGCACCTTCTGTAAGATCTGACAACTTTGGCTGCTAGTGGAAGGAGGGTTAATATTTTTCGACAATGTTAAAAAATCACAAAACATAATTCATAAGTCAATAAATATTATGGAAAAAAGTTTACAATGATTGCTTTATTAGTTTTCTCAAAAGAAATCGTACAACTCACTCGTTTTTTACACATTCAAAGGAGAATTTCGTTTATCATAGTAATAGCAAATTCAAGTTTTGTAAGTCTAACAATAAAACGGAGATCTACAGTTCTTTTCCATGTTTTATTATACAAACTTTATAATGTGTACTGAATAATATCAACAATTTGTCTTATTGTAGCATTAAAGAATACACAATTTGTATTTTTTGATCAAAAGCTTTACAAAACATGTTTATTTTTAGTTGTTATTTATTGTATATTAAGAAAGCCAAAAATTTAAATTTCCCTCTTATGTGATATAATCATAATTTATTAATTAATTTGACAATAGACAACGCATAAACATGTTCAAATTCTAGTTTATTGAAAGTATTGCTATTTATAAATCAGGTTACATTTTGAATATGTAAATATAATAATTAATAACAGGAAATATATAATAATAAAAGAAATTTATTCAAAGAATTTAATCGATATTTGTGAGTATATTTTATTATGGTTTGACATTTGTTTCAGTAAAATAACAACATATTATGTTTACTGGGGGGTAGCTCCAGTTCTCCAAAGCTAAAGAACTGTTATTTTGAAACGCGCACTGCTCAAAGGGGAATTAATATTTTTAAATGGGGTAAAAAGCACTTTATTATACAACATTCGAACAACAAAATAACACCGCGAATGTTTTTTTTGTTGCTACATGCTTGCAAAACGGCATCGCTCGAAGGTCCTCCAAAAAAAGATGGCCTGCTTGCTCTGAGAATTGTCGCCTGTAAAATGAAAAAATAATGTTTCCACTTAACTCACTTGAAGATTAAGCGTGTGGCTATCGACTCTTGATTCATATTATTTTTAAAAATTAACAAAATTATGGCGTTTTGAAAAAAAAAATCGTATTATATAATATATTTTTAAATAAATACTGTGTAATGTGTTGCAGGGTAAAGAACTCCCGGCGAAAGATTTGTCGGGTACCTCCGATCCGTACGTGCGTGTCACCCTGCTGCCCGATAAGAAGCATCGACTGGAAACGAAGATTAAACGGCGCACGTTGAATCCGCGCTGGAACGAAACGTTCTACTTTGAAGGTTTTCCGATTCAGAAACTGCAATCGCGCGTACTTCACCTGCACGTCTTCGACTACGATCGGTTCTCACGCGACGACAGCATCGGCGAAGTGTTCCTGCCGCTGTGTCAGGTCGATTTGAGCGAGAAGCCGTCGTTTTGGAAAGCGCTCAAACCCCCAGCCAAAGATAAATGCGGCGAGCTATTGACATCGCTCTGCTACCATCCCAGCAACAGTATTCTAACGCTCACCTTGCTTAAGGCACGAAATTTGAAAGCCAAAGACATTAATGGCAAATCAGGTATCAATCTTTTCCTTCTCTTTTACTCTCGACTACTTTTCACCAGGAATTGAAAACGTAATATAAGAATATCCTATAACGTTATAATAACCGATATCATGAAAATTAATTTGGTAATATTTTTCGTTAATTTACATTTTACCCCGGTTACAAATAAAAACTTATGTAACGAAAACAAATAATAATCAACGTAATAATTTGAAACGTTATTTCATTCCTGCTTTAGTAGAGTTAATAGTAGCGTACATTAACATATTTTTTCTTCAAATCACTCTACTCTACTAATTTTGATAGATGATAACTGTTTACACAAAGCTAGTAGTTTATTTGACGATGACACTTGTTTGACAATCTCCAGATACGATGAGGAATAGTTAACCATAGAATAAATATAATATAAAAATATTCTACATTTTATCGCGAGTTGAAAATTCTGACCCTGGTGTACATATTAAAATTGTGCATATTATACTTTTTGTTTCATATCTTATTAAGAAAATCGTGCTTGTGTAAAATTTTGTGCTGTATTCTAAGTTGAACAAAAAAGCGGTTTAATTACAGCTAGATGGTTTTGTTCTTTTAGAATTTTTTTTTTCTATTTTTATAAATTAAGTAGAAATTTTCTAATTAAAATGTTAATTTTTTTATTCAGTTGACTGTAATTTGAAGTACATATATCTATAAAAAAATTCTTTTAAAATTTTTAACTTTTTATTTATAGTTTTCTTGAAAATATTTTACGGGTTGCAATATTATTAATAGGTATTAAACTGCATATCAATAAAAATTACGTAAACATATTATTAAAATTCTTTATTCATTCAATAACAATACATGGTACTATAAGTTCGGTTTTTCTGTGTTTTAGTTCATTTGTTTAGTCCTGGTCTTATAGCAATTGCATTGTTTTAATGACAGTCTGATTTGTCATTCCGTCATTCCGTGTAAGGCCCGCTTTATTTTTACGCACAAGCACGAGAATTTGCTCAATTCAAACGCTTGGCATTAAAACTAAATGTTTGTCGAGTGTTTGAATTGATCAAATTCTTATGCTTGTTGCATAAAACTGAAACAGCAATCTGAATAAGGCTTTATCCAATATCATATCAAAATACAAACCATTAAAATTGTGCGTATCACTTTTTTCCTAACATATACCATACTTTAAACATAAATGTATGTTTATGCTTAGCTTTTACGATATATAGATAAATGGTGCATTGATGTGTTTTTTCTTGCTCTATAGATCCGTACGTGAAAGTCTGGCTGCAATTTGGCGACAAACGCATTGAGAAACGTAAAACACCGATATTCAAATGCACATTGAATCCCGTTTTTAACGAATCGTTTTCGTTTACCGTGCCATGGGAGAAGATCAGAGAATGTTCACTCGATGTTATGGTTATGGATTTCGATAATATCGGACGAAATGAACTGATTGGACGAATTTTACTTGCCGGTAAGGTTCAAATGATAAAAATAAATTTTATTTTTCTCTTAGCCACTCCCTAAAGAAGAAGAAGAAGTTTTAATTTTGTTCCAGAAACATAAAAGTTGTTAAACATATATCAGCTGATTTAATTATTAACTGATCAAACAATAAGACTTGAAGGTATCAACATTTTGTTATTATGGGCCAATATTTTGAATCTCAATTAAAATTATTCGGTAGTTGGTTAAATACTTGATCAAAAGGTATTCCCGTTTGTAGCATCAATTTTTTAGGTGTTTTTCAACCTTTTTTTTTGTGAACTTTTACAACAAATACAGTAAACAACAATTATACCGTTGGAAAGTGTATTTATTGTAGTTTTGAGCAGTATTTTTTTTTTTCAAAAAAAGTCAAATTTTTATTTAAAAAAAAATAGCGTCAAAGTGATCAGGTTAAAATTCAGATTTGCCAATGGTGGCAGATAAAATTTGCGTTCTACATTCCTGAAACGTAAACAAATTAGATGTTAGTACACATGTAACTTTCGTTGGAACCTACAAAATATAAAATGAAAATTTGATTTAAAAAAAAATTACAATACTGTATTTGTTGTTAAAGTTCCCTAAAAAATCAATGCTACAAACGGGAATAATTATTGTTTAATTTTTATCCTTTTTTTAAAAAAATATTAAGTAAGAAATTTTTAACAAAGTATACGTTATATAGTTCTTATCGATTTTGATTTAAAGTCATAAATGAGAAAAGAAAAATGTAGAAAACTATTTTACTCACAACTATGCTAGCTTTATTGTACTATAAAAATCATTTTATTACAACATTTTTCGTAAAGACCCCTTTTTTTGCTAATAAACTTTATTTTTGTTACCTTAAAATGATTATCTGAATTTACATAATGTTTTACGATTAGATTTGACATTTATAATAATTTGCTTTTTTTTTAGATAATATAATGCAAACGACATTCTCTTACATTATAATTCTTTTTTAGAAAAAACAAAACATGATGTTAAAATATAAAATTTGAGCATAGTAAAATATTTTTCAGAAATCACTGTATTAAAATTAAACTGTTTTAAGATTAGATTCTGTTTAATTATTTTATAAAAACGATGTTTCGACAGATCGTCTTCATCAGATCAAAATTTATCAATGATATTAAAGTAAATAACTAGTATAAGTAACTAGCTCATAAGAAATATAGATGTTTAATTAATGGAAGCCAAATTTCATTTAACTTGGTGCTTCTTCACAGAGATTGATGTTATTCTTTTCTTTATAAATCTCTAACGCTTCTTTGATTAATCTGCTGCTAATATTGATTGGTCTAGCAGTTATTACTGTATCTTCAAATTTAACATCATGAAGATACTGTAGTCTAAGGCATGTTCAGTCATAGCAGATTTATCTGAATGATTTAGACCAGTGGTTCTTAACCTGGGTTCGATCGAACCCCAGGGGTTCGGTGAGTCAGTCTCGCGGGTTCGGCGGAGGTCAAGACACGCACCCGACTCATATGATTCGTAATGACTAGAGAACGGACTGAAATGTTGTCAAGTGACAATATAAAATTTCCACACTAGTCAACAAATGATAACGTACCCTCTTATTGCTAAGAAAGCTCTGGAGATTTGCATACCGTTTGTTACAACATATTTTTGCGAGCAATCCTTTTCGAGGATGCTGGACATAAAAACGAAGAAAAGGAACAGACTCTGTTGCAAAAATGACATGAGAGTGGCACTTGCCAAGGTAAAGCCGCGCATTTCTGAACTGGTCTCTAAAAGGCAACAGCAGAAGTCACACTGATTTGCAGTAAATATTCATTATTATGTTTTTTTTTTGTGTGAAAATCATGTTTTAATTGTTTTGTTCTTTAATAATTTTGTTCGTTTTGTGCACCTATGTATAATTATATACATAAATATATACCTATGTTTTAAATTTGAAAAAATCATAGTTTATTTTTCCAATTAAGAAGGGTTCGGTGAATGCGCATATGAAACTGGTGGGGGTCAGTACCTCCAACAAGGTTAAGAACCACTGATTTAGACGAATTGAAATTTTCAGAGTTGTTGTTTTTTATGTTATTTGTTTTGTATACGCTCTAAAAAAAAATTTGATAACTACAACAAATTTTTTTTAAAGTGTAACAACAACAAAATTGTTGTGTAAAAATATTGTAATATTTGTTTTTAATTTTGTAGGTAAGAATGGTTCTGGCGCATCGGAAACCAAACACTGGCAGGATATGATAACAAAACCACGTCAAACCATAGTCCAATGGCATAGATTAAAACCAGAATAAGAAGAAAGTCATTTTTATTAAATGATTTATTTGACAGGGGCGTAATATATAAGTTTTTCGAATAAGTACTGTATTATAAAAACATAAGCACAGTTTTATTAGTCATTGTTAATTTTACGTAAGGTAAGAGAATATAAATACAAAAATATATAATAATGAAAAAAAATTCTACATATTAGATAAAAGTAAAAAGAGAATTTAGATTTTTCATTTTTCCGTCAATTTCTCCATTATTTTTTTTTTCAAACAAATTGCACAAGCGAAAAAAATTAGAAAATCTTGTTTTTAGCTTGTTCATTTTTTTCTATAAAATTCATCTAAAATAGAATTTTTGATTAGTGATTATAATTTTAGTAAACTGCTAGTCTAAATTTGGTGCTAAGCAAATTTAAGTGGGGGTAAAAAGTTATATAGAATAATGGCTTTTAAGTAATTAGTATACGAAATAATATATTTTGCAAAAGCTTATTGACTGCTAATAATATTCTAAAATTGATTTTAAGTAAATATATGTTACAATAATGAGAAAAGAAAATTCTACCAGTTGACAATAATGAATCAATAATTAAATAATTTAATTGTTTTTCTTGCAAATTTGTAACGAAAAATGAATATGCTAAAAATCACATTTTCTAATTTTGCATATGCTGCATTTTTATTTATATTAAATATGGATTATTTCCAAATGCTGTTTGAATTTTTTATGATTCTTACAATAATATTAGAAATTCTCTTTAATACATTTTTAGTTTTCTATTGAATTTGTAAGATAAGCTAACAAGAAAATATAAGAGTTATGTTTTAATCATATAACTAATATAATATATAATAGCTGTTTGATAACAATATATCATAAAAAATATATATATATGAAAAAAATTAGTAAATGTCTTAGTACTGGCTGTGCATATTATAATTTTCAAGAGTTTTCAAAAAGATTTTAGTGTAATTATTTGTCGAAAACAAATATAAAATGGTAGCATTGTCACCTGAATCTTTAACGATTGTCACAAAACAAAATATAATCTGTTAAAATGAAACGATAAAAATATTTCGAAATTATTTTGACAAATTTCAAAATTTCTCACTAATTGGAGTATAATTTTAAAAAACAAAATACGTTAAAATATTACAGTTAAAATATATTATTTTCTTGTAAATTTAGAAAAAGTTTTTATTTTTTATAGATATAATATTTTAATCTAGACAATTATTTTATTATAAGTCAATATTTGGGAACCTAAAAAATAAAATATTTGTAAGATAATCTTAAAGCGATCAAGTGACGTAGCTGCCATTCATATTAATCTTACTTATTTACTTTTATATATATATATATTAAATATTGTAAGTAAGTAATGCCATTGAAAATTCATGCAATAATAAACAATTAGATTATTAATCTAAGTTTTATTAATGCGACGAAATTGCGTGGCTACCCCGTGTTGTGTTGTAATTTTTCTGTTAAAGAAATAATTTTTCTATAAAAAAAAATTAAAAGTATATTGTTGTCACCTCAAAATATTAAACGTATAAAAAATGATAAAAAAACTTATTTGTGATACCTTCTAAATAAAAAAAAAATTGTTACAAAAAAGTAATTTTAGCTGTTGTTGCAAGAAATAAATAAAAATAAAACATACAAAGAATTATTATTTAGAATGTGATTTATAAAAAAAATGCACGCACATATTATAATAATATGAAATATGTATTTTCCGTCACTTTTGTGATTGGGGAAGAAAAACATTTTTGTATTTGTACAATTTTAATGAAACCTCTATTTGCAAAAATTTATTTTAATTAATAACCAAATATTTAATCGCGAAATTGTGCCAAATGCGCCGCGGTATTGATTTTTGTAAAATAATAATCATCGTTTTAGCATAACAGTTTTTTGGGCCTGGCTTTTGTCGAAAAATTATTTGTATTTGTCCACATGTTTTTGCATAATTATCTCTAACTGTCAGACAACGAAAATGCGACGATAAATCGAACATTATCCAATTCATGTTTTCAAGAATTTTGTTGAAATAACAGTACTATTCAGAACCGTTTTGTCATTTTTACTCATTGTTATTCTTTAATAATTTAATAATTTTGAAATGTTAATAATTTTGAAATTTTTATTCTTACATATATTCATATGTGTTTTAATCTGAAACTTTAATTTTGGATTATTCCAAATGTCAAATTTATCAAATTTAATTTCATTAAATTTGAAAATATAAGATATATTTTTAAAAAAAAACTTTTGTTCTTATTATATTTCATTTATGATATATTTTGCTATCGAAAATAAAGTTCTTGAAGATTTCAAAAAACATTTGACATATTATAATTTTTGTTTGGAAGTTTTACAAGAACAAATAAAACTGTTGAAACTTGGTATTATGAGCAGACAAATGCATTTCTTAAATATAAACTAAAAATTTGACACTGCCGAAACTTTTTCAATTTCTCGATAATATTCGATTTATTCGCGTAGTTTCTGTGCGGGACCTCCTACCTTGCTCTAAAGCACCTAACATCTAAAAGAAATCAAGTTAAATATTTATTAATCTACTAACGTAAATATTTATATAAGTGCAATGTACCTTTTTACGTGTAATAAAAAGTACGTTGAATTAATTGCGAAGAATGATTGGAACTTACAAGACTACAAGTTGCTGACAATCTAATTTTAAAAGATGTTGGAAATTTACAAAAAAAAACAAAAAAGAAATATTTTTCGGTCAGTTGTCTGACTCGTTAGCATTTTTGTATTAAAAATGTGATTGTGAAATATTCAGTGTGATTATCTTATTTTTAATTTTTTTTTTGTATTTATTTTTGATATATACTAGTCAGTGTTTTAGACAAATTACATAAAATATATGTAAACAAATCTAAATAAAAAAATATTTATCACAAAATTAATGAAATTGTAACGCCTCTTTTGGTTCATAATCATTTAATTTTCTTAGAATGCCGAAGATTTATCATAGATACGAAGTTAAAACAATTATAAATTGTTATTAATGACCTTGCGGTTAGTAAAAATGATTTTTGATCAATACAAGGTTTATCAATTATTTCCTTTATTGATCAAAATCATTATTACAATTATAGAAGTTTAGATGATTAGTTAAGTTAAGTTAAGTTAAGGAATAGTTTTATAAAGAAATATCTTTTACGAAACTAGATGTTTTAGTCATTTTGTAAATAAAAATGGAAAATATAAATTTGGAAAGATTTTTGATAACTGATCAGGTTATAATTTTAAAAAATATATTATTTCACGAGAAATATATATTATTTCTAATTCAGGTTTTCAAATAACAAAATAACTTTTTCTTAAAAAAATTTGCAAGCAATTTTAATTGAAAACGTATAACTTATTTAATTTTATTCAGTTGACGTTTGCATTATTTTGTTTTATTAAATATAAAATTTAAGATAAGGGTTTTTTTTTATTTTTCTACTAAGCAATATCTGGAAATGGTAGATTTTTAAAAGGATATTAGGACATTTTGCTTAGCTTTGTATCTATAATGATTCTTTAGCAAATTTCTAACAAAAAAATAGAATGTTATGGACCAAATGTCAATTTAATCAGTGATTAATTGATAAATCCATCGGCATTACTTTTTCATTGACTTTCATTACTTTATTTGGCTAATAAAGCTACATATAGGAAAATAGTTTTGTTTTATAGTCATAATAGTCACCCGAATTTATTGCACGTAAAATTTTAATGAAGCTTTATTATTAAACAAAAAATAGAAACTATAGATTATGTGGTGTAATTCCTAATTTTTTTTTCTAACGATTTTATTAAGTTAGTTTATGCTACAAATTTCAAGTTTACAATACCGCTTTTGATGTTAAACAAAGTTTGTATGTAGATAATTATGTAACTGAATTGAAACAAAAAAAAACTAAGTGTAAATTAAAACTTGAAATATTGTTGCATTTTAATTTAATTTAATTGTTTCTAAAAAGTAAAAAAAATCTTAGTATTATAAAAATAAGAAACTAATTATGTAGAGAGCTGTATTTGTATAAAAAAAACAGAATTAATATTAAGACATATTTCATTTATATCAAGAATTAATTTATATTTACTTTTCTATAAAAATATTATATTTGTGTTTCAAAGATATTAAATTCTTGATGTAAACTGATTATTGGATGCTACAATATAGATGTTTCAATTGATGTATTTTTTTAAGACGTAGCGTAGATATTTGAAAAATTTCATTTATTACAAAGAAATCTAAAACTTAACTATTGAGTTATTCGTTATTTATCGATTTCATAAACATTTTTCAAATATATATATAAATTTATATATTTCATGTTTTATATAGTTTTATTTGCATGGTAATTTATTTTCAAATATTTTACTTGGTTTTTTATTTTTTTTAAAAAATCTATATTTTTATATCAGGTGTAGAACATGAAAATATAATAATATAAAATTATTAATGTAACATTGTAGTCAATTAAATTTAGATATTTATGTCATGATTTTATTGTGATGGAACAAGTTATGTTTTATTGCAAAACGTGTACAAAAGTTTATCATAAGAATTTATTTATTTATTGTTAATGATAGAAAGTGAAATAATTGATTAATATTTTTTATAAACATTTTTCCAGTATCAAGAATGTGAAATTCAGCGAGAACTTTCTAAAATGTTTAATTAACGTAATACATTTTCCAGATTACAAGATTTTTTTTCTTATTTCATTAATTTAAATATACTTTAAAATGGAATGAAAAAATTAATATGAAGTTTGTTCTAGATGTGACTTGAATGCTTTTCAGAAAAAGGGAGTTTTTGCAAAATATGTTGTTTAAAATCATATAAAATATAGTTGTTTTAAATAATAATATATTTTTAAAAATGCATTTAAATATTGTTTACTGTTTAATAAAGATTTTTAAGTTATATGTCTTGCATATTTCCTCTGGCGTTTTGTTTAACATTATATGATAATTTTCTAGAATTTTTAAGTGTTTATTTTTAAAATTATTTCAAATAAACAATTATTATCGATAAACTTTTTGAACAATTAATATGATGATAAAATCTACACCTGATAATTTATGAGCATAAAATATTGAAAACTAATTTGAATTATGTTAAAAGAGAATTATTAAAAAAATGAACTGTAGTGCCTACTTGCAAAGCAGACGTATCTAAAATAAAACATATTTATGTGCTACCCTGAGAAAAAGTTATTAATTACGATTTAAAAATACCTCTAGAGTAACGAACTTAACGTAGAAATTAGCGTTCAAAAAAACTATAAGAAATTAACGTTATGTATAGTAGCTCTATTTGTATGTTACCGAAGATATATCTATTACTAATTTAATTCGTTTATTTGATAAATTGTTAAATTTAATTAAAATTTATATTGGAATGTAAAGTTTCTATGTATATTTTTAGAATAAGTATTTTATAATTTAAAATCTGAACATATAAATTGAGCTATAAGATCCCCCCTCCCTCACATCTTGTATGTTTCAATGTAAACTCAAGTAAATGTTGATAAAACATAAAAAAGATGAAATATATATATATATACATATATATATATATATATATATATATATATATATATATATATATATATATATATATATTATATGCTATTGTCAAAGAAAATAAACCATTATATGTAAATATATGTTTAGTTAACTGTAGATTGGTTATATTGTAGGTATTTATCCAATAAAATTGTATTTAAGTTAAAAAATGTTTATTTTTCAACCTTATTCCTCCACTAAAGTCTAATGGTACTATTCTGTATAGTTCTGTAAGATATAGCTCTATAGAATTATTTCCCCAGCAAGGAATTACTGCATAACTGTGATAAAAATATAAAAAAAATCTCAATTTTTTTCTTGTTTTCTTGATCCAATTTCGTTAAAATGTTTCATTTCTTGCTTTCCTGACACAAATTTCGTCAAAACCCCTTAGCTTATACATTTCCGCAATGCATCGATGTTAAACTGGTCGCCTATAGGCAATGCATCAAAATGTATCAATCCTCAAAACTGTGATAAAAAGTTAACAAATTTGTGTATAAAAATTCAAAAACTTAATTAATAAGGGGGTGTCGTAGGGGGTTGATTTTTGGATATGTTGTAGTACGTGCCTGGTTTATTCGAGGTTCGTAAGGGGACGGCAAATTTTGTTATTTTTGCGAAATTCCCAGCGGTTCTCGAGATATTTGCGATTAAAGATTTTAACTAATTCTAAGGGATGATTAACGAACTTTATTCAACAATAAGAAAAAATACATTTCACCAAAATTTCAATTTCAATATTTTCATCAGTTTTGTTGGGGGCTTGACTTAATTAATAAGGGGGTGTCGTAGGGGGTTGATTTTCGGATATGTTGTAGTACGTACCTGGTTTATCTGCGGTTTGTAAGGGGACGGCAATTTTTGTTATTTTTGCGAAATTCCTAGCCGTTTTCAAGATATTTGCGATTAAAGATTTTAAAGTTTTGGGGGTTGGCTTAATGAATAAGGGGTGTCCTAGGGGGTTGATTTTTGGATATGTTGTAGTACGTACCTGGTTTATCTTAGAGGTTTGTAAGGGGACGGCAAATTTTGTTGTATCAATGTATCAAAATGTACCAATGTATCAAAATGTATCAATGTATCAAAATGTATTAATGCATCAAAATGTATCTAAGCTAAGGGGTTTTAACAAAATTTGTATCAGGAAAGCGTAAAATGCAAGATTTGTATCAGGAAAGCGTAAAATGCAAGATTTGCATCAGGAAAGCGTAAAATGAAACATTTTAACGAAATTTTATCAGAAAAACAAGAAAAAAATTGAGATTTTTGTCATATTTTAATCACAGTTTTGGGGGTTGACTTAATTAATAAGGGGGTGTCTTAGGGGGTTGGTTTTTGGATATGTTGTAGTACGTACCTGGTTTATCCAGAGGTTCATAAGGGGGTGGCAAAATTTTGTTATTTTTGCGAAATTCCCAGCCGTTTTCGAGATATTTGCGATTAAAGATTTTAACTAATTTTAAGGGATGAAATTGGGAAAAACATAAATACAACACAGCATCTGTTTTTAACGAACTTTATTCAACAATAAGAAAAAATACATTTCACCAAAAGTTCAATTTAACAATATTTTCATCAGTTTTGTTGGGGGGCTTGACTTAATTAATAAAGGGGTGTCGTAGGGGGTTGATTTTTGGATATGTTGTAGTACGTACCTGGTTTATTAGGTGTTCGTAAGGGGACGTCAAATTTTGTTATTTTTGCGAAATTCCCAGCCGTTCTCGAGATATTTGCGATTAAAGATTTTAACTAATTTTAAGGGATGAAATTGGGAAAAACATACATACAACACAGCATCTGTTTTTAACGAACTTTATTCAACAATAAGAAAAAATACATTTCACCAAAAGTTCAATTTCAATATTTTCATCAGTTTTGTTGGGGGGCTTGACTTAATTAATAAGGGGGTGTCGTAGGGGGTTGATTTTTGGATATGTTGTAGTACGTACCTGGTTTATTTCGTGTTCGTAAGGGGACGTCAAATTTTGTTATTTTTGCGAAATTCCCAGCCGTTCTCGAGATATTTGCGATTAAAGATTTTAACTAATTTTAAGGAATGAAATTGGGAAAAACATACATACAACACAGCATCTGTTTTTAACGAACTTTATTCAACAATAAGAAAAAATACATTTCACCAAAATTTCAATTTCAATATTTTCATCAGTTTTGTTGGGGGGCTTGACTTAATTAATAAGGGGGTGTCGTAGGGGGTTGATTTTTGGATATGTTGTAGTACGTACCTGGTTTATCGAGAATACGTATGGGGACGGCAAATTTTGTTATTTTTGCGAAATTCCCAGCCGTTTTCGAGATATTCGCGATTAAAGATTTTTTTTTGCAAACATTAATAATTAATAGCCGTGGGCTCGTGCGGGGTTGGGGGGTTGAAATAATGAAATCTGCTAGGCAGCACTTGTGTTGCTATAACATTTTCAACCCACAACCCCGTATGAGCCCCCGGCTATTAATTATTGATGTTTGCAAAAAAAATCTTTAATCGCGAATATCTCGAAAACGGCTGGGAATTTCGCAAAAATAACAAAATTTTCCGCGATTCACGAGAGCTAGTCAATTATGGCCACAACATATCCAAAACTAAACCCCCCACGACACCCCCTTATTAATTAAGTCAACCCCCAAAACTGTGATAAAAAAATCAAAAAAATATAATTGTTTTCCTGAATGAACAATAGATGTCACTAGTAGTATTAAATATAAATGAAATTCTGTTTGGCAGCGCTAATAGTATCCTGAAATTTTTTTTGAACACCAGGAAAATTAAATAACAAACAACTTTTCTTATGGTTGAAGATTTTTACTTTTAAAATAAAAACAGTTACATTAAACTTATATTTATAAAATAATTTGAAGCAAATGATTTTCAATATTTTTTTGTATACATATAATTATAAAATGTTAAAGATAATTTTAATAAGTTGTTATTTTAAAATATACCACTACTATTCATAAAATTGAAAATCACCTGCCTCTAACAGACCTTTAAATGAATTCCATATTCAATTTTTGATCTTACAAAAGAAAATATTTTCTAATAATTTAGTCTACATTTCACTGGAAAATTATCACAATTTGATTTTCAGAAACAAAAGTAAACATGTAAACTTTAGATTAATTAAATTCATCTGCATGAAATCGATTTTAAAAATTACTAAAACTTGAATAGCCAACATGAAAAAGAAAAATCATTCGAATAGGTTAATTTGAAAATAATAATAATACAAAATTAATATTTATATGTTGTAAAGAATGATAATTCTACGCGTCAATTTTTTCATCGTCTGTGTTCGGACTATGCCAAGTGAGTCGTTCTTCGTAAAATTGGATAACAACTTGCGGGCATTTTATATTTGCTTGTTTGGCTTGAACTAAATCTGCTTCATCGGTTCCTAAATTGAGCAAATTAAAATGGTTCATGAGTGTTACTTTGTGAAATTAATATAATAATATTCTAAAGTTGGCAGTTTTTCTCAAAATTTCACAAGTTACTCAGTCATTGAATCGTCTTACAACCGGCCAATTTAACCATTAGACACGTGTTGCAATCTTCAGGATCTCGTCAGTATGGTGATTTGATCACTGTCTGAAGACAATGATGCAGATCTTAAACCAAGTAAATAGCCAGCCAGACCTGAACATCTTCTGGACAGTGATCAAAACACCATACCGACGAGATCCTGAAAATCAAAACACGTGTCTATGGTTAAACTGGCCAGTTGTAAGCCGATTCAATGACTGAGTAACTTGTGAAATTTTGAGAGAAAAGTCTCAACTTTAGAATATTAAAAACAAAATATTTCACATTATTTTATAAGATGAGACACTTTTCATACAAATAGGATAATCTACAAATTTTTTTTATGAAAGATTGAATAAACTGAAAAAATTGTCAAAAAATCATTTTAATAATAAATTTCACATAAGTAATAATGTCACTTATGTGACATTTATTATTAAAATAATTTTTTGACATGCTTTTTAAATAACAATGATAATATTTGTATTTTTAAATTTACTGATCAAATAATGTATATTTTCGTTACATGTAAAACCAACTAAAATATTCTGCTAGCCCTGAAGAAGGCAATAGTGATTGCCGAAACGTAGTCTTACTGGTTTAATAAAAATATATAAAAGACTAAATTAGATCAATTACTAATTATTTATTAAATATTAAATAGTCTATTATTTTCCAATTTAATAATAATAATAAAATATAAGAAAAAAACCTTTCGCCTTCATTAGAAATAAATATTCTGCTAGCCCTGAAGAAGGCAATAGTGATTGTCAAAATATTGGCTCAGTAGTTAATAAAAATATATAAAAGACTGAATTCCGTCAATTATTTATTAAATATTAAACAGTCGACTATTTTTCCAATTTAATAATTAATAATTTAATAAAAAATTAAAAGAACCAAACCTTTCCACTTCATTAAAAACATTAAATCGCCGGAACTGTCAGTTGCTCCGATAATTCGATCCGGTTCCAAACCGCGATCGAAGCCATGCGTCTTCTTCTCTTTCTCTTCCGGTTTTTTCTTCGGTTTGGACTCAGGTGTTGGTGTACCTTGACTTTTACGTTTTTTCGCAATTTCCTCTTTCTTGAGAGCCTCCTTTTTCTTACGTGTTTCTTCAAATGCCGATATTAGATCGGGACAATCGAGATTTGATTCAGGCTCCCACGTATTTTCCGATTCTGGATAGCCTAAATGTTAAAACAACACAATACAGCTTACAATAGCTGTTATTACTAGTTCGAAATTCATATTATATTCAGAACCAGTATTTCCAACGCCCGATCAAATGTACCACTGTTAAAAATTTATAATCTAAATAAGAGATTTTACTTTCATTCAAAAATTTCACAAGTTACTCAATCATTGAATCGACTTGTTAGGCATCAATGACTGGCCAATTAATCATAGACCCTTTAGGAGCTCGTCAGTACGATGATTTGATCAATGACTAAGTAACTCGTAAAATTTTTAAAAGTACAAATCTCATATTTGGATTATTATATTAATTTCACCAAAACAATTATAAACTTTTTTGTTCAAATTTTTTTTAGAAAATTTATGTAATTTATGTGTTCTGTAAAAAATATATCTTAAATGTATGTAATAATAATAGCAACTTTTATAATTTTACTGTAATTTATGTAATTTATGTTATTTTTGCATGTTT
Organism: Clivina fossor; assembly: GCA_963966155.1. Classification (NCBI taxonomy): domain Eukaryota; kingdom Metazoa; phylum Arthropoda; class Insecta; order Coleoptera; family Carabidae; genus Clivina; species Clivina fossor. The sequence goes on from OZ014566.1 coordinate 6,874,170, forward strand.
TGTGAATGCAATTTTTCATAAAAAATTTATTATTACGTTAATTATCACAGTAAAATTACAAAATGTTGTTATTTGTACTGTCTAAACCTATGTAAAATTACATAAATTTACGATATATTTTTTACAGTGTAATTAAAACAGAACGCATTTCGGAATAAATTAAAATTTGTATTTCCATATGTTTATTGTATTTAACATGAAATCAAGAAAAGAAAAAAAAATAATTTATTCGTCATTAGCAAACCTCCGCTAAAGTTACGATAACGCCAAACTAAAGATAGTTGTAATAAATCATGTAATTTTAAAAAAATATGTTTTAAATTATTGCTCATAATAATAAATAATGATTTCGTCAAAATATTAATTTATTCGCTGACAAATCAAACGCTTCTTTCTATAGTTACCATATTTCACTCGGAAATAAAAGCGATATTGGTAAAAACCGATCTTGTAATACCAACCAATGGCATGTACCACAAGCTCGGTTTTAATTTGTGATTATGTGCAGAATTTAGCGTATAAGCGAGACCACACCAAGTAAATAAAACAAACAACTCATACAAATGTATATAAGAAATGTATTTAGTGATCAAAATATTTTCAACACATGACAGCTCTACAAAACAACGACACATATATTAAAAAACAAAAGATATAAAGCACACTTGAATATTATATTATGTATAAAATTGCGGGAATATTTGAACGTTTGATTGTTTGTCTTTTTCAACATAATTAATACGTTTTAAGACAAATGTAAAATAATTATAAGAGCAAAAATGAACTAAAACACTCAAAAACCAAGTTTGTGGTACGAGCCACTGGCTGATACCAAATGCTCGGCTTTAAAATCGGTTTTAACCAAATACCGGTTTTAAAACAAAGTAACTATATTATAAAAGCAGGACTAAACAAATGTACTAAAACACTCATTATGTTTAATCCGAAATTAAAATTTATTCTAGAACTAACGATTTGGAAATACCGTCCCTAAATATAATGACTGGTATCACAAGCTTAAATGTAATACCAGTCAATTAATCAAAAATTATACAAACCTTTCCATTTTAAAAAGTATTCTACAACACCATTTTTTATTCTTTTATCAAGTATTTTTTCCACGGAAAATTCTTCTTCGGTTTCTGCTGGTGCTTCTGGAGTAGGTTCGGGTGAGTTTGTGTCCTTTTTGCTCATACTATAAACAATATATTACATCAGCAAACATATATATGTATATATATATATAAATATATATATATATATCACTTACGTAAATACTATAAATCTTTTACAATTTACTTAAAACATACATATTTTTTATTGTGATACCAATATTTATTGGTTACAATGTGAAAATTTCACATATATAAACAAAACTAACAGTTTAAATTTGTATATAATAATGTAAAATAAATTATACGTACATGTATTAATGTGAAAAATAATAAACACACAACAATTAATACGGAAATTTAACAAAAGTTTGCAGTACACAGATTTTTTTTCAAGATGGAGGTTCACTTCGTCCGGCGCCAAATTGATTGAAGACGCGAGTGACGCTCATACACAAGATACACTTAAATGCATAAATATAAATATTTAATTTATTACTATGTTCGTAATAAATGTTAATTATGTTTTAATATAATTAAATACTTAAATTATTATATCAATTAATTTTAATCAAATAATAAGAAACGTAGCTACTATAGCTCCATCTGCTGTTAATTTCACCAATTTCACGAACTTCATAATGAACTGTCAAACTATTTAGGTGACATTTCGTGAAAGATGTTTATGTGTTTATTAAAGTGGTAGACTTTAATAGTATTTTATAAATATAAGAAAATTTGTATACATAAAACCAGCAAAATGCCGCAAGAAGAATTACCCAGCGAGACGCCAGCGTCTCAAAGACTTACCAATGATGATTTTCGTAAACTTCTGATGACACCTCGTGCGACACCTTCTTCAGCACCAACCAGCCATGCACCGGGTTCGATACGGGAGGCGATGAGCAAAGCGAGCAGCTCATCGATGCCACCACCGAAATCCGAAGATCGTCATGAACTACGTCGTAAACGAAAAAGTTTCTACGCGAAATTAAAGAAACAGGAAGACGATAAAATGGCCGAATTAGCGGAGAAGTATCGTGACCGGGCTAGAGAAAGACGCGATGGTGCAAATCCGGATTATCAAGCCGATGATCCACTAAACACTGCGAGTGCTTATCGGGCTGTTGCCCCCGATTTGAAATCGGGTTTTGATGCAGCAGAACGTAGGCGGCAAATGATACAGGAATCGAAATTTTTGGGTGGTGATATGGAGCACACTCATTTGGTGAAAGGTTTGGATTATGCGCTGTTGCAGAAGGTACGTTCCGAAATTCAAGTGAAGGAACACGAACAAGAACAGGAATTGGAACGGTTGGCCAGTAAACCGTTAGAACCGGAGAAACCCGATAAGAATGAAATCAAGAAGGAGGAAGATGAAATGCAGTTTAGAACAAAATTGGGGCGAAGTATACATCGGACTGTTTGTCAATTGAAATCGCGTCATATTGAACGATCCGAACTTTTTGTTCCGGGTCGAATGGCCTATGTTGTTGACTTGGAAGATGATGCCGAATCTGATATTCCGACTACTCTTATACGTTCCAAGGCTGAGGTATCTTTAAAAAATATATGTAATTTTATCTACAAACCATGAGACACTATGATGATGTCCAGTATTTCTAAGGTATAATTACTCAACTGCTATTAATTTTATCGTAATTGTTTAAAAATATATAATATCAGAACTTTTACAAATATTATGTAATATGATATTAACAACGGAATGGAAAAGTACATATGTATCTAATATTACAGTTTTTAGTAAAGTATCTTTGTAGTTTATTTACAGAACTTCAGTAAATTTGCTATCGGGAATTTTCCATAAAAAGCTAAAATTTGTTTAGTTCTCTAATATTATTGTTGGTATAATTACATACATTTCTAAATTTACATAACGGATATATTTTGAAATAAATGAATTACACTTGAAATATTTTACATAAAATATGTACTGTCTCATTATTACATATGTTCGTTTCCATTCCGTTGGTAATTTATCATATTACATAATGTTTGTAATAGTTATGATATTATATATTTTTAAACAATTATGCTAAAATTACATCAGTTGAGTAATTATACCTGGAAATACTGAACATCATAGTATCTCATGGTTTGTAGATAAAATTATATAATTTTTTTTAAATAATATTTTACAAACATAAATACTTATTTAACAGAACATTTATTTTTTCAGGTTCCATCATTAAACTGTACACCGACTTTAACAACAAACGATATAGTCATCAACAAACTGGCGCAAATTTTAAGCTATTTACGCCAAGGCGCCCGACGTGGCCGTAAGGGTAAAAAAGACCGACATGACGCCAATTTCGACGACTTAAACCCCACGCACAATTCATCTTCCTCAAACCAACCGCGGTCATCGAATCGTGGAGGCGATGATAGCATCTACGGTGAGATCGGCGACTACGTCCCATCGAAAACGAGCAGCAGCGACAAAGACGGACGCAAACGCACTCCGTACTTCGACAAAATGGACGACGATGAAATGCTAAAAGCACCCGAACCACCACAAATGTCCGGTACAAATTCCCGATCACATCAACTCCTAAATCGTTTAACACAAGAACCGGAAGGCTATGCGGAATGCTATCCCGGTTTGGATGAAATGCAAGACGCGATTGATGATTCGGACGATGAAGTCGATTATTCGAAAATGGATTTGGGTAATAAAAAGGGACCGATTGGGAGATGGGACTTTGATACGGCCGAGGAGTATTCGGAGTATATGAATGCGAAAGAAGCATTACCGAAAGCGGCGTTTCAATACGGTGTTAAAATGGCGGATGGGAGAAGGTCCAGGAAGCATAAAGATAAAAATGAGAAAGCTGAATTGGATAGAGAATGGCAGAAGATACAGAATATTATACAGAAGCGAAAGGGACCCAAGATCAATGATCATGATTATAAAATGGCTAGATATTAATTTTGTTATTTTATGTTTTAAACTTTATATATATATATATATATATATATATATATATATATATATATATATATATATATATATATATATATATATATATATATTAATGTAATCTGAACAACTGTTAAAACAGAATAATTATGTATCTGAAATTTTTTTTAATTTCATTAAAAACATCTATATTAGTGGCATTATAAAAAAAAATTTCCAGTAAGATTAAATTCGATAATTTTACATCGAAAAAACATCAGAAATAATGTTTTTAATGAAATAACAGGTTCCTCTACACAACTGATATTTTCGGAAAACAATGCCAAAACACGTTTTCCGAAAATTACAATTGTGTAGAGGAACCTGTTACTTCCTTAAAACATGCTGAAAACATTATTTCTGATATTTTTTCGATGTAAAATTATCGATTTTAGTCTTACTGGAAATTATATTTTTTATAAGACTACCCTAGGGGTTTTTCATATTTTGGAAGCTTTTCTTTTTGTTTTCGAACTGACAAATTAATATTGAAATGTAGTTATTGCAACCCTAGTAATAACAACTGACTATATTTTTTTCCATAAGCATTTTTGTTAGAAACAGTAATAGTAAAGTGTTAATTAAACAATTATTGTTTATTGTATCATATTTCCAAATAAATCCAATTTGTTTTTCAAATGATTTTTTACAGTGTGTATTTCATTAAAATCTAATTTTATTACGCCTATATCATATTATAAAACTTAATTTATATATTTTACAATGTTTTTTCTAAGAAATACCTATTTAACATCAAAATTAATAATAAATAAATATTTTTATATTCTATCAATTAGTTAGTGACATCTGCCAGAACGCAGATACATTAACTAGTTTAATAATATGATATATGGTGGCGCAAATTATCTATTCCAGTGCTACTCAAACAAATTATTTTAAATATTTTTCAATGTTTTCGTATAATTAAAGTAATTATAAACATATTAAATTATAATAATTTTATTATTAATTTATTATAAAACTACATCAAAATATTTCCGATTATAAAATGCATAAATAATATAATATTAAAAATATATATATCCCATTGTTTGAATGTTTGAAAACTACAATAATAAATAGTTTGTAAAATTATTATATTTACTTGTATTGTCATTAATAAATGAAATTTAAATAATATAAAATGGTATAAGTAAGAAATAGAATCCCGAGATGTTGCCGTGTTCACGTTAGTTGAAAAACCAGTGACTCTCAAAATGTGTATTATGACAAAATGTGATTTTAAATGTGTCTTAACGGTCTTTAAAAAACAAACTCCTACCTGAAACCTACCTACCAAACCTACCCTAACCTACCGGACTTCTTAACGGTCTTTAAAAAACAAACTCCTACCTAAAACCTACCTACCAAACCTACCCTAACCTACCGGACTTCTTAACGGTCTTTAAAAAACAAACTCCTACCTGAAACCTACCTACCAAACCTACCCTAACCTACCGGACTTCTTAACATAACATAACAAAAGGAAAATTACTAATGAAACATTTTGAGGTTCACTGGTTTTTATACACCAAATATGGGCGTTCCGATGCTCACGCATGCGCAAATCTAGTTTTTTTAATATTCGTGAATACAGCAACTTCTCGGGATTCTATTTCTTACTCCAGCCTATATTTACGCTTATTTTCTAATCAATTTTATTTCTCGCGCGCTAACACAAAATATGCATTCAACGGACAGTTTGGTTGTTCGACAGTGAACTCTTGTTCGATAAACATAAGTTTATAACCACAAACAAGTTTATGTCCGCTGAATGCAACCAATCTGTCGTGTATGATTTATTTTATAACCTATAATTTTCGTTAACGCGCGTTTTTAAACCATTGCATTTTATAAGTAATAATTCATAAATATTTATTTAATTCATATTTGTTATAATTTATACATAAATCACGTTCATACAAAAGTAAGTACCGTAATGTAAAATCAATTTTCATGTTATTTATTGGAACATTTTTACAGCTTGTTAAAGGTTATAATTGAAGTCCAAAACAATGGCAGAGAAATTAGAAGACTTAAATTTACCAAATGCTGTTGTTACTCGTATTATAAAGCAAGCAATTTCCGATAATATTGCGGTAGGTCGTGAAGCAAGAACAGCTCTTGGCAGAGCAGCCTCTGTATTCGTATTATACGTTACTTCAGCGGCAACAAATGTTTCGAAAAAAGCTAATCGGAAAATAGTCACAGGACAGGATGTCTTAGATGCAATGACAGACTTAGAATTTGAAGAATTTGTTGAACCATTAACGGAACAGTTGGAAGGTTTGTGATATTTTCGATTTATACTTGTATTTTTTTTTTCAAACTGTTCAAACTAATTTAAAATCATTCAAGTTCCCAAAATTTGAAGCCAATCGGACAACATTCAGAGGTCAATCAAGTCGAAAATGTGTTTTTAGAGATATTTAATAATATTTTTCCAGATGTTCCAAAGGTGTTCTGAATTAATCGCAAGTTTAACGACGTATTATTGCATTCAATAACAATGTATTGGATGTGTTTTACATCACAGTTTAATTCTTTGAAGTTTATTTTGAAGAATTAACCCATTTTTCACGAGCGAAAAACAGTGATTTCAGCTTCTTTCTTGAATAACTATATATTATGAGTTAATTCTTAAAAATAAAATTCAAAGATTTAATGTCACGTAAAACACATCCAATACATTGTTATTGAATGCAATAATACGTCGTTAAACTCGCGATTAAAGCAAAACACCATTGGAACATCTGGAAAATATGATTCAAAATTTTTAATAACACGTTTTCGACTTAATGGATCTCTAAATGTTATCCGATTGGCTTCAAATTTTGGGAATTTGAATGATTTTAATATACTAGGAAGAGCGAGAACAAAAAATATCGATTTTTTTGTTGGCACAATCTAATGCAAATGTATGTTTTATACAGTGTTTAGGAAGTTGAAAAAGGATGCCAAAGATAAAAAGAAATCACTAAACGGAACAGAACCGGAAGCAGAAGACGATATTGAAATGATTAAGGACGACGAAGAACAATAATTTATTTTTTTAATTATGTATTTTATAACAGTATATATCTTTACAAACACTTAAGTAGGTTATATAATAATAGTAAATGGAATGATGTTTTCTATGTTAAAGAACTCGTTGTAATAATATAAAATTGAGGTTTAAGAACTTTGTAACATATTTAGGTTTTTTTTTTTTTTTTAATATAATTTTAGTTTTTCAAGTGTGGGAAAAACATTTGGAAAACGTGTTTTTTTTTGTAATTTTTATAAATACACAATTGAAAGAGTAAAAACATTTTATTTATTTAAAGTTCTGTAGTGTAGATTTTGCATAAGGCCTCTTCGATTTATTAAAAATTGTGAAACCGTGAGAATTTGCATAGAATTTTTAACAGTGAGTATTGCAACAATGGCACACACGAGAAAGCAATTAAACTTTATATTAGTTTATAAATTCAAATCAAGCGTATAAAATTGGTTTAAGAGTATAAAAATATTTTGTATATATTCAGTTATTTTTAGAATGTAACTGAACATAAACATGGTCAAACTTTAAATATTTCCATTATTATGACGCGAATTTTATTAATATTTATTATAATATAATGCCGTAAAATTTCAAAGGAAGCTTGAACATGAAATAAATTTTGATTTATTTATTTAGTTTATATCACAAAGATTATAATAGTTATTTAGTAAATATTTAGAAATTTTCAACTAGCAAACAAAAATCTTTGGTATTTTTTTCCTAATTTACTTAGGGACGGAAAATCACAAACATCATATAAATCTAAATTAATTTTTGCGTAATCTTAAAATGTCTTGTTAGAAGTTCCTGTAGTATATATATATTTGAGATATTCTGAAGGGCATTTATAGAACAATGAGTAAAGACGTTTTTTTTATTATTGCATGGCTCTGAGTCGATTTTTCTAATGTCTTATGGAACCTTGTTCTGTTCAGTAGCTTTATCATAAAATTAACATCCAGTAAAGTTTTTCTAATTCCGAATTTGCTCAAAATTAGATTCGACAACTGCCACAATACAACTAATAAATTTTTAGCATCGCCAATTGTCGCAAATGTGCAAAATCACATCCATGATTTGAGCCGTTTTCTTTGAAAGTGGTGTAAGTCCATTTTATAGTATATGGAGATATTTAAGGTTTTAATGAAAATTTTGAGGGATTTTTTTTTGGGAACTGTTTATAGATAAAAAGCTGCAAGCAGATTGCATTCATTGTTATCATTAACTAACTTTTTGTCAAAAATGGACTTACACCACTTTCAAAGAAAATGGCTCATTTGTCTCATTGTAATAAACAATCTATTATTTTTTGATATTCGAATTATGCATAATATTTATTAATGAGTACAATAATAAAAAGATTTACTAATAAAATTAATTATTGTTCCTTAAATGCTTTTCAAAACATCTTAAATAACCTCAAAATTATAAATATAATTACTTTTATTGTTATCATATAATAATAAATAATAATAATTGAGGTATAAAGTAAACAAAAATATGGAATATTGCTTACAATATATAAATAATAATATTTGAATAATACGTAATGGGAAAAAAAGTAAATGCATTTTATGGCAAAAGTACTTTAATTTTACGTTCAATGTGACCTCGACAAAGGGGACATTCGCCGATTGTCGATGCACAGTTGGCACAACAACACATATGTCCGCATGGAACAAAAATCATTTCGCACTAGAAAATTCAAAGAAAAACAAACATTACTTTAGCTTTCTTTATCTCTAATATTTCATTGTAAAAATTATGTTCTATCGTCAAATTATTACTGTATCTTTTATTAAAGTTTAGACACATGAATTTTTAAGAAGCTCATAATTTATACAGTCCACGCCGCTTCTTGGAGTCACGGATATTGTTATAGCTTTTGCTAGGAATGGGCCAGAAATATACGACTATAGGAAAATACATCGTTTACAGTCAATAAAGATTTGTGTTTATATTTTTTCGTATATTATTATCAATTGGTAATTTTTATTAAAAAAAAATAGTCTCAATGTGGTTATTATTAAGCGGCGTACACTGTATAAGATACTTTATAAATTTCGCTTGCAATCAAAAGTTTTAGAAAAAGAAGTTCAATTACTAATAATTACTAAATTAAATTATTTTTAAAATGTATCAAATTTATCTATTATATAATTCTATTAAAATCATTAATTAATTTTTCATATATTTTCAATTGTATTAAAAATAAAAATAGTTAGATAAAAGAAACGTTACCTGAGCATCCATGCAAATGACGCATTCCGTACTAGCGAATGAATTATTCCGATTGAGTTCAACGGAATGTGCTGGCGAACCGAATGGCGCTGACGGCTCAACAACACTACTTGACGATGGCGTTGGTGATGGTGCAGAAGCTGCTGCTACCGCCAACTTTGCTCCATCGCTTCGCAATTTAGAATATTGATGATAAGCGTGCAATATTAATTTACGATCATCGCAATTTTTTATACCCGCTTGTTGTAAATCGCTATCGGTTAAATCGTTCTCCGAATCTAAAAATCAAAATGCATATACAATCACGCCATGTTCCCATAAGGGTGTAGTACAAACTCTTCATAAAGAAATTAGTCTCCACTCTCGATAATAATAAATAATAATAAATCTCTTTTATTAATAAATATACGTATACATATATAATTTTAAAATAATAATAACAGTAGAATTATCTAAAGAAACTGATCCGTATTAATTATTGCTTTTTTTAGAAGCACTTTCACTTAAAAGTAGTCACACACTGAATTTTCAGTTTTATTATTTATGAAATAAAATTATTATTATTATTTTTATATATCAAATACTATTTATTTTATTTATCATTTTCAAAATGTATAAATTGAGCTCAAATTTTTTTAAAATAAACCCAATTTTATCTAAAAGTGGTTATGACTACTGATCACTGTCACAAAATATTTCCTGTAAGTTTTATATTGCACTTTAAAATAAATTTTTACTTCTACCTCTTATCAAATATGAATAGTATTTCTATTTCTGATACATATTTTTATATCCAATATTATAAAATGCAAATAAACTACATAAAATAGCTTAAGAAGTACCTAATTTTTAAGTAAACGTCAATAGTAATTTTGACAAAAGTCACTTTTAAAAGTGAGATTAGAATACGGACCTATATCACTAGATATGTTCAGCTTCTCGAGCACATAGCCCCTAAGAATTACGGGAACTGATAAACACATTATTAAATATAATTACCAGCAGATTGTGCCCAGTCAGCTAAAAACGGTAGATAATGTATAACGCCGGCGAATAATAATTCTTGAGCAAATTCCGGATCAATATTCTTTTGTGTATCGGTTAATGATACCGGTTTTCTATCTAAAAGTTGTTGATATTGCATCAACCAAAAATCTTCGTGTGACTGGCCGACTTCTTCCAAATTTTGTAACGTCGACAGCAATTGCGCTCTTCTAACACCTTGCTGCTCTAATAGATCAACTAATAGAACGCTTAAATTTGCTCGTTTCTCTGCTAAATCATTCTAGAAAAAGAAAAATCAATAAATATACCATTCAATATCGAAAATCAATTCTACGTACTAAATGTTCGTCCATCTCTAATTTTCTTCGATCCATTTCAATGGTGGTTAGTTTAGCTAGCTGCGATTCGACTAAATGCACTTGTTGCACTAAACTCCAACTACGCGCATCGCCCCTTTCCAATAGGGCTCCGACAGCGATACGCTGCAATTCCATATCCATCTGTAACTGACTCACTAATTCGGCTTGTTGTTTACCTTGCGTTTTTAATACGCCCGCTAAATGACTATCGGACATTAATTCTCTACGAAAAAAAAAAAAACAATGTATATTATTTATTTGATGAGTGAATTGAAGAAGCACTTACTGTGATAGTATTGATCTAGCAGTTTCTTCGCGATTTTGATCGTATTCTTTAAAACGATTCGTTTCATCTTCGAGCAGCTGTCGCATCGCATCCAAAACATCGTTTTTACGTAACGCGTCCGTATGTTTAGCGGCCATTGCTAATAATTTTTGTTCTTCGAAATATTCTTGTTCTAATAATTGCGATAATGGTTCTCGCATTAATGTTAATAAATTTGTTATTGCCAAATCGGCTTTTAATTCCTCTAAAATATGATTACATAACTGTTATTAATTTCACAATTAAAAACTTTATTGGATTGTTGCATAATTATCAGGCGTTTTTGCAGGCAGGTTATTTGTTAATCAAAATTGCACGTTTTGTTTACTTTTTTTTTTTAATAAAAAAACCGTGACTTCTTTGCCCATGCAATCGACCATCTTCCAAGCAAATGGGAAGCAATTATTGAAGTAGATGGTGACTTGCGGTCCGAAATAATCATTTAAAATTGTTATTGTTGAATATTTATGTCTCTTTTTTCATAATAAAATACTAAAGAAACTAAAATATAATTGTAAGATTCATTAATATTAACAGTAGATTGATAAGAGAAGCAATATAAATTTACGTATAAAGAAAAAGATAACATCAATCACTGTGACTTTAATTAATCAATTATAAATTCTCTAACCTAGTAACTTGTAACTTGTTTCTGTTTTGTTTGTTTATTATTTCCTAATAATGATATACGTTCAATAAATTGAAACGTTGAATTTTAATTAAAAATTATACAGAATAAAACCTAAAGCCGTTTTATTTTAATATAATGAGTTCGGAAAGATTTTTTACTATGTTACACTAGTTTCGATTCTTACCATCTTGAAGTTCTTGAATTAATCTTATTCGTTCTTCTTCTTTCTTTTGTTGTATTTTACTTAATTCATTTTCTAATTTCGTTTGTTGTTCGGTGAGATCAGTTAAAAACTACAAGAAATAATTTCAATTTTATAATTAAATAATAAGAAGAAAATTTAAAGCTACGAATATACCAAAGTAACATTAAGAAACTTTCTGGCTTCTGTTAGAATTATCCCAATAACTTGCTTATTTGTCGTAATAATCAGGGCTTCGAACCGGAACTGAACCGGAAAAAACCCGTTATTTTTGCTGGAAAGAAACCCGCAACTGAACCGGAAAAAATATAGATATATATTTTTTTAATTGAACCGAAAGCCCTGGTCATAATAAATGTGTAAACTACAATGAGTAAATTACTAAAAGTTACTGTGACTGGTAGCATTGCTGTCGAAACGTGCACTTAGAATTTTAATAAAATGTTTGTGTTAAATTAAGGGTTTGATTTTTTTGATTTTAAATAAACCTTTATTGCACAATTACCAAAAATGAGTTTGAAATTAATTTACTAAAAATCTAATGGAATAATAGAAGCAAAATAGTTTCCGAATCGTGAATTCGTAGCTAAATTCACTTTACTTTTTGTCGATTGGTTTTTATGGCAGCTTGTAGTTCCAGTTCTTGTCTTTGATACATTTCATATTCTTTCTCAAATTTCAATTTCTCTTGTAACTTTTGTTGCTGCATATAAAAAATAATGATAAGAGTTAGTTATAAAATGAATCAAAAATATTCGATCAGTGTGTCGAAAAATTCAGAAAACTTCAGTGTGTGCAAACACATCGAATTAATGAACTAACACATTTAAATGATTGATTTAAATTTCGAAAAAACTAATTAAATTAATAAATAAATGCTATACATACCAGACAACTAAAATTTGATTTAGTGTTAAGTAAGATACAAAGCCAGAATGCGGTGTATTTAATGAATGATCTGATGCAAAAAAAATTAGGAAAATCAAAATAAATCATAGATTAAAAAAAAAATCAAAATGAATGACACAAGAAAAATAACATGCCTTTATTTTTTCAAACTCCCAAATTTTTTCCTAGAAAGAAAGAAAATTAAAGCCGATTATTATACAGGATTTTATTTGCGAAATGAATAAAACTTTTATAAAAAACTATTTATTGTTTTAAAATATTCTATTCCTAAACTAGAATCTGATAGAAAATTACTTTTAAATTCATTAAGTAGAAAGTTTACGCAATTAATGAAATATACTGAAATCTAATAGACTTATTTCGCGAAAACCAAAGAATTATTATTATTATTACAAATTTGTGATAAATTTTTCATTCACTTCTACTGAAACGATTCCCTTCAAATTTTGTATAAATGTTTTGCTTCGATGACAATACATTAATACATTTCATCAAAATAAAATATTATTTTGCATTTTTATAAACACTGTCCTGTTTTTTCTACAGTAATATTACAGAGAAAAAAAAATATTAAAAAGTAATTTTCAAACTATACAACTGCATTTTTAACATAAAATATTTAAAAGAAAAAATCGCTAAATTAATATTCTAAATATTTCTATTTATTATAAATCTAACAAATTAAGATGGCCGATCGTAAATAACATGAAAAGTTGATAGATACAACATAAATTAACAATTAAATAAAGTAATTTTATATATATTTTACCTGTAAAGGACAAACTTGGACATAATCCCCTTCATCTGTTTCCTTATTAATTGAATCATCTTCTAAAACATCTGAAGGTGGCTCATAACTAAAGCCGTTATCTAAACAAATTAAAATATTATATTAAAGCGTTAGTTTAAAATCGATTGTAAAATTTGTATCGAACCACAAACAAACGAATTAATAAAAATGTGTTAAAATGGTACGTTCTAAAGCTAAGTAGTGAAACAAAAATAAATGTCGGAAAAATAATAAATTAATTAGTAAATTACCATGACAAATGTATTTCATAATAGATTCTGTGCCTTCTGCAACAATATCCGATGGCGGATAGACGAAATCTTTGGAATCCACAGACAAATTTATAATTCGCTTTGCTCGACATATTGATCGCGGTAAATGATTTAAATGAATATTACCATTGGCAAATAAACGTTGTAGATTCGTTAAATTACCCAATTCAATTGGTAGAGCACGTAAAGCATTATGCGAAACATCTAAGATGCGAAGATTTTTGAACGAACCAATTGATTCGGGTAACTTTTTAATATTATTATGACTCAAGTACAATTCGCGTAAATTAATTAAAGACGACAGATTGTCGGGTAGTAGTGTAAACGAATTATGTTGTAAATTTAATAGTTTTAAACCGCACAAATCGTTCAAATTGCCACCACCCGAAAGTGAGGTTAATTTGTTATTATTTAACAATAAACTTTCTTTCAAAAATACGCGACAAAGCGAATATATTCCACTTGGTACTTGACGTAAACCACATTCACATAAATCGAAAGTAGACTCCGGATTTTCACGAGCCTATATAAATACAAAAAAAAAATATATTACTAATAACCTATAAATTGATTGCACAAAATTTTTTTACCAAATAAAGTTTATGCTCCAACTTGGCTTTATAATCAGTTTTATTTCGTCTAAACATCACTAACAATTATTATTATAACTTTATATTTGTATTTACTTTATTTAAATAACATTAAATATAAGTAGAAAAGGCACTGATAAGACCATCACTGCACTTTACATAATGTATTAATTGACTAGGTAAAAAACAATATTTGTTTTATACATTTTTAATAATATTTCTATAAATAAATGATCCCTTTGTTATTTAATCATAATGTAATACGATAAAATCCATAGCAACTATATATGAGAAATGTCAAAACAAATTTAGTAAATCAAATATGGCTTCTTTGTTCGTTTTTTTTTTTAATACTTATTCTTATTGATTTATTATTATTGAATATTGAATTAAAAAAAAATATATTTATATTAATTTGTAAAATATTTAATTTTAATTTAGATAAATTAAAATTTTATAAAATTGCAGTTCAGTTTGCAGGTGTATCCAACAAACGCACCATTCTCAAATAACCAATGAAAATCAATCAGTTAACTGTCATTAGTTTAACGTTAGATTTTAAAGTTGTGACCAAAATATGGATTTATCGAATAGTTATAATAATATTTGTACGCCAAAGGCAGATGATTTTAGTGCAGAATTACGTCAAGCAATACACGATAGAAATATATTAACAGTTCGAACTCGTACAAAAAGTAAATATCTAAATAATATAACCATATTTATAACCGTTAACACATATTTATTTTCAGTATTAACCGAATTAGACAATATGACCAGCCAAAATAAAGAAGAAAAACGCGAAATGATACGTACTCAAGCGTTAGAAGAAATTTATACATCGGAAAAATCATATTTACAACAGCTGGAAAAACTAATAAATCGTTTTATGCTACCAATAAAGTCGGCAAATTATTTATCTCAAAATGAATTCCATACAATTTTTGGCAATATCGAAACAATTTATAATGTGAATGGTGAATTATTAAATGAATTAGAGAAAAATAGAGAGACTGCACCATGTGCCTTGTTGAAACTAGCACCATTTTTTAAACTTTATTCGTTTTACGCTTACGATTATAAAAAAGCTATGTCAATTATACAGGTAACTAATTCAAATAAAGTAATTTTATTATAAAAATAAATCTTTTTTTAATATTGTTTAGAATGAGTTGAAACGTAATCCAGATTTTAAAAAGTTTCTGGAGAAACAAGAAAATATTGAAGAGGCACCAATTAAGTTACCGTCTTTATTAATAACTCCTATTCAACGAATTCCACGATACAGATTACTTTTAAAACAAGTTATAGATCATTCGATTAAAACGCAACCTTTTTATAGAGAATTATGCGGTAAGTAGTTTTATTCAAATAATTTAAGATAAAAAACAAATAGATTTTTTCAATTGAATTTAGATGCACTGAAAGAAGTTGAGCACACAGCTGAACACATAAACAGTCTCGTTGAAGAACACGAAAATATCGAAAAAATGTTGGAGATTCAACGCAGTCTATGCAATAATTACCCAGTTATTATCAAACCAGGTCGACGTTTAATCAAAGAGGGCATTCTAATGAAAATGTCGTTGAAGAAGAATCGTGCTTATTCGCGTTATTTCGTTTTAATGTCCGATATTTTAATGTACTGTAAAGTTATGCATAGCAATATTAAATTATCGAATTCGTTGCAATGTTGTTGCATTTTACCATTGAATAAATGCAAAATATCGGAGATGTTAAAGAAGAAATCGTTTAAAATAACGTGTCAAAATGAGAATTTTATTGTTTATTCGAATAACGCGCTGGAGACGGAAATTTGGATTCAAGTTTTGAAGCAGGCGATTCGGGAATATGTAGAATGTAGAAAGACTTTGAGGAAGGATAGTAGTAGAAGACAACCGATTAGGAAGAAACATGATTTGGATTTTGAATATCTAGGGCTGAGTCCGTTCTTGAAACAAAAGCGTAAATTTCAGGTAAGAAGCATTTAAAAGTTACGTTTGTCTGTTTTAACATTTTTTATAACAGATTTATTTTAAATTAAATAAATTCTAACATAGTAAAAACTGTTTTAGGATAAAATTCTGTTAATTATTTATATAAAAACGACGTTTCGACGAAACTGAACGCTCATATTTATCAGGTCAAAATTTATCAATGTCTGATGAAGACGAGCGTTCAGAATCTTATCCTAAAACAGTTTTTATTTTAATCCGATTTTAATGTTCCAGGATTATGAAGATGTTTTCTACGTTCACAATGATGAAAATACAAACAGCGCAAAAAAGAATTGGTTTAATTTTAATCTCGCTAAACGTCCATCATCTACCGATTACCAACCAGAAACGCCGGTTAAAAGAGTCCGATTATGTGAGAATTCTAGTATGTTGGGCGGCGAGTCGTCATCCGAAATTAATTCGACACCAAAACGACTGCCACTTTGTAATTTAGATAATCGAAATCACGAAAATACCTCAACCTTATATAATATATTTAACCGTTTAAAAAGTTCCGTTGGTAAATTATTTAGTTTTAAATAGGTATTAAATATGACACGTTTAACTTAAAACTGTTCTAGTTCTGTATTAATATTTATTAATAATTACAAATTTATAAATTTTATGATCTAATTACTTATTTTGTTACCAAATAACTTATTTCTATATTCTGTTTAATTACTGTAAATGTCATTTGCATCATTTTTTTTTTTTCCTGATGAAGACGTACGTTGAATTCGTTGATTATTAATAACTATTAATACAGAACTACAACCTAAAGCTGTTTAATTTTAATATAATGAGTTCGGAATTTTTTTTACTATATTACGATGCGTTTGTTAACGATAAAATATTCATTATTAAATCAATTTATTCACGTCAACAATTTTAAAAATCTAAAACAAAAATAGCAGATTCTTGCATTAACCTGGTTGTAAAATTTGTTTCTTTTTATAATTTTTTAAAATAATTACATAAATAAGACTAAACAAATGAAAATGATGATGTGTTTGAAGTGATTAATATAAAAATGTCAGTATTATAAAGTGTGTACTTATTTAGCATAAAATGCGCAATGATATTTTTCATAAACTTTATTGTAAACATATACAAAAATAAAAAATAAATTTATATATTTGCAATAAGTGAGGTTATTTTATTCATAAAACTTTGTACTGTACTAGGAACTAAATCGTTTTTCCATAAACCATCTTTTTTGAAATGTGATCCAATAATTAATGCATCCGCGGTTAAATAATCTATCAAATTATTTTCCTTTACACCTGAACCGACTAACACCGGTATCTGTAAATTATTTTTAAGGTCTTTTAGTTCTTGTTTACTTGCGGGACAGCCTGTAGCTGTCCCGGTTAGAATTATTCCATCCGATAAAAAAAATTCGGCTGCCTTTGCAGTTTCTACTAAATTTACGTCCGAAGTTATTGCATGCGAACTGAAAATATAATTTAATCAATAAAATTTAATGACTGAAAAAAAGGGATACGTTCCAAAAATAATACCTGATGGGAGCACACACACCACCCTAAGCACTATGAAAATAGGTAAAGTTTGGGAATTTTTTTCGGGTAGATAGAATAAAGCATATGTTCCGTGGTTTTTATATGTTTCAGAGCTTTATTTGGTCTACAATTCAGAAAAGTTTCAACCAAATTGGTTGCAGTGGTGAGCTGTAATTCGCTCATTTGTGGACTCGTGTTTAAAAAATATTGGTCCGTTATCCAAACTCCCGGACAGCACTCAAACATTTTTGGTTACTTTGCCCAAAAGCAAACTAAAAAAATCTAGGATCTAGAGTAGGATTATTTTGTAATTATCAAAATAGCAGTATTTTGAAGAAAAAAAGTGCGTTTTCCATATAAAAAATCAACTTTGAAAGCACATAAAAGATCGAAAAAAGTAGATATCAAAAATATCCTACTCTAAATCCTAGAGAATTCAATTCTCTTTTTTGTAGAGAGAAAATCAAGTCAATAGTTTCTAAGATATCTTCTGGATAAGTTATAAAAACATGGGCTCGTATTCTCACCTCATTTATAAAAGTGATTTTTTTCAAAAGTGCTTTTTTCATTTACTTAAAATTATTTTTTAAGCACTTTATAATAGTTTATTTAAATTTTATAATACCAAATATAATAAAAATGATCAAAAATAGAAAAATTATTCATATTTGATCAAAAACAAAAGCAAAAAGTTATTTTGAAATTAATGATAAAAGCACTATTTCACGAAAAAGTGAGATGAGAATACGGGCCATGGTTTCCAGAAAAGCAGCGATTTTGCACTCTTCTGTTACGCTCGAAATTTGTCAATGCTCTAGCAAGCTCAGTGTCTGTCGATGCCCGACTTTACGGCTACCGTTCCGTTTTAAGTAAAATTAAAATTGGATTAATATTACACTTTGTAGGTGTACACTTTTTATTCTTATAAACAACGATTACTATAATAATATAATTAACTAAATAATATAGAATAGGAAATAAGACAAGCGCAAAAGCGTTCCTAGGCACTTTTGAACGGGAAAACAGCAAAAACCTGTGGCACCGAAACGGTTAAAGTATGAGATACCCTATCTACCTGCCCCTGACACGACTTTGTAAAAATCGCTTTAACTCTGCAACAAGTTCTAACTTCGGAACACCAATTTAGCCAAATATTCTACACATTAAAAGTGTTAAAAAAAACAATTTTTTTTGAAAATTTCAAGGTGGTATCTCCCCTTTAAATTACAGAAGAAATTATTGGATGATGATCACGTGATTAAAAATTTTATTTAGTTTTTAAACGGCTCAGAGTATAATTTGACATTTAGTTTTTTAGTTTCTAAAAATATAGTAGTAATATACATATAGTAATATACATTTAGTCTGTAATTTATATTTCATAATCTACACTGTTATAACATCTTTATTTTCCAATAATATTTCTTTTTCATCTTTTATAATCTATAGTAAATTAAAATCATTTACATTTATTTCTGTCATAAATGTGTCCATATTTTTATATGTTTTATAATAAAGTTATAAGTAGTTTTTAGTACAATTATTATCACTCATACAGTTCCTAGCAAAAATAATTGGGTTAGAAATATAAAATTTAGCGCCGTAGTATTATCGTATCCTGCTATTTTATAAGGTAGAAAGAGTTTGCTCCTAGAGTTTACTCTCAGAATATTGAAACAAATCAGAGTTTATACTGGAGTACTACTCAAAATATTTGAGTATACTCTGTACCCTAGAGTTTTGGAACGCACCCAAGATAGATCCAAAAAAAATCATTACCTGTGCTTCTTCTTAATATCAGTGAAGACCAAAACATTTTCGGCATCAATACGGCGTCGATATCTTAACAAATCACCAGCAATGGCATCCGTAAAACCTTCATCAGCGATATGTGAAAAAACATAACCTTCCACTCGAATAAAATTAAGCTCGCAAGCTTTTGCAATCGCTAAGGCTTGTTCATTTCCACCAGCCAATACTTGAACACCGATTGGTAATTGAAACGAGCTTAAATTTCTTTTAATTTCCGAACAAACGCGTGTCATACAAGCGGTTGTTTCCGATTGTAATTTATTCGGTCTGACGTACGGAATATCGTTCATATTTTCAATTAATAAAGCATCCTAATTTAGGTATAAATTATTTTAGAAACAAATTATATATGTATTTTAAATTTTACATACTATTTTATTGTTGATATAAATATCAGCTTCTCTGCATGCCTGGTCGACAATTTTTTGAAATGATCTTCCATAATTCGGTGTGCCTAATGTTAATTAATTAAAAGTTAATTAATTTTAAAAACATTTATATAAAATAATAAATAAAACGTCACCTGGCAATGCATCTAAATGAATCATTCCAATAATAGAACATGGTTTGTTATTAAATAACAATTTGAAACGATTCATATTTGTTATATTAAATATGTAAAAAAATAAGACAAAATTATGGAAATATATAAAATAAAATAAGTAAAGACTTAAAGATTATTTTAAAATTAATTTTCTGATAAATTTAAAATGTCATTTCGATGGTACCCTAACAGTGGAACATATTGATATAAATCATTGAAAATAAATAATAATTACAAGAAATAAATATGTAGAGACTAATATTTTGTCAATAACAAATTAATACAATATTTAGAATTTTGTTACGTAATTAATTATTAGTAAACAAAGCTAAATTACAGTGATACTAAAACAATAAATTATAATTAATTTTTTAATTGCAAATAATTCTTGCATTTAGCACATTAAATTATATTTAACGGTTAAAAATATAGTAACATAGTTAAATTATAATAGTCACGATGTTAGATCTTTAGTATTTGCCAATACAAATTAATAAAATAATTTTCAATTTGTTTTAGATTCTCTGAAATTATCTGAAATTAATTGTCAGCGCCATCGTTTACATAATTTTTGAATTACATAATACATAATATTTACTATAATTATGGGGAAAATAATGACAGTATAGATGTAGATATTTATAATAATATATAAAAAAGGGAGAGAGTTCAACACTTGAATATTTTTCCCTTGAATTGTAAAACACAAGAATTGTAAAACCCAAGTCTTGTATAAAACACAAGAATGATTTTTATCTTGAATGTTGACCTTGAAAATGCTATGAACAAAAGAACGCACCTGTACTTATAATCTTTCCCACCAGATGTCGCGCTAGCTGGTTATCTCACAAATTTAAAGAACGTCTTACAACATAAAAATTTATTTTGTAAAATAATATTTGACAGTTATGTTAATCTATTAGAGAATTATTTAATTTAAAATAAATAATTATATTAATCTGAATAATACATTGTGACAAGAAATAAACCAAAAGGCCACTTTTAGTGGTCATTCTTGTTAAATAATTATTTATAGGAATTTTAAATTAGTAAAATAAATGTAAAATATTAATAAGGAAATAAAAACTAATTTTTGAAATAAATTATGAAATTTATTTTTATAAAAACGATAAAAACCCAGAGATATATGAATATTTGACAGCAGTTTGACAGTTCAAATGTTTGATTGAAGTTTGTAAATACAAATATGATCATAGACATATAATATTCAAAATGTGAAAACAAAACAAGAAGAATAAAGCGATTCTTAGTTTCATATTAATTAAAAAAATGTAAATCATGAAATTGATCGAAGAAGTGTGATTATATGGGTTACTCCAAAATAAATGTAATTCTTTAGCTAAAATGTAATTTGTAAACATTATTTACATAAAGATATGAAGTATACTATTAATTTGTAAAGTTTTTAAATATTCTAGAAAGGCATGTTACTGGATAATTCGCTGCAGACTTTTCCACTAACCTTACAATCTGAGATTGCTGCTGCTGCTGAAGATGAAATTGTTTTGGACATTGGAAATATTATCTATTAGATGTATATAAACTAATAATACATATTTTATTATAATGTACAATAACATTTGTTATTATTATATATCATTTAAATAAAATCATATCATGAAAAATAGATTAAAAAGAAAGCAACCAAATATTAACTGTTTTACTTTGGTAATAGCTAAATTTTCCCTTGTTGAATTAGTAAAATCTGTTTATATCAGTTCCTGTGATTTATTCAGAGTATTCTGTTCATCCAATATGGATTGGTAGTCACAGAATATTTACAAATAAAAGCTGTACTTCATTTAAGTTACATTGTCTTGCATATGAAAACGATCTGTATTTCCAAAGCTACAATCCCTTCATTCCATTTCCATAATAAAAAAAGTGTATAAATTTTATTTTAGCTTGCTCATTTTTTTACATCTTATTGGCGTGTTCAAGCCATTGGTTTAATAATGCTTGCATATTTGCATTTTTGGTACAAGATTGATAGTTGATCTTCATTCTATTATACCACAAAATCTTTTAGCTGAAATATAAACAAAAAAATATATATATAAATATTCTTTTACGTTAGAATATATGTAAAATACATCGCTAGTAATGTGTGTTTTCACAGTCAACTATTAAAAGTAATTTTGTTCATTTCTTCTTTCAATTAAATTATTAACACCTAAATTATTTATTATTGAGAGTGTATGAGACATCATTTAAATTTATAAAAAACACAAGATACAACTGTCAACCACAAAATGTTATATAGAAGATAAACAATTATTTCTAAAAAAAAATCAAAATGTAGGAATGGCCGTTGAATAAATATAATAAAATACTTTACTTTTAATATAATAAACAACTTTAATTTCAAAATAACATAAAATACGTAATGGTTCATAATACCTAACATAAATCATAATAATAATGAATACATCAACGTGTTCGAACGTTACCAATCACTGATTACCAACCTGTCTCTCTTGGCGCGAAATTTAAAACCAATGCTTACAAGAAATATTTAATTATATTTAAAAAATTCTGGCTAAACTTTACGATTATGTAATCGATTTTCTTCAAACTTTATATACCGTTAATTTTGCACATTTTATGAATATAAATCGCAAAATTTTAATGCGAAAATTATATTTACAATGTTAAAACTTATTTTGAAAACTAACATTTACCTAACCGTAAAGTTTTACTAAAATTCTTACCACTGTGCATACATTTTAATTTCATGTTTGATTTTATTAACTATAATTGAAAGGTTTATTATTGTTTCTCGCACTATTTACTTTTATCATGCTAACCCTGTCGAAATTGTAAGTTTCTAGATTTCGATTTAGTGAAACTGAAAGTTATATTCTGTGTAATTAAATTATTTTTTTAATGTGTGTGTTGTAAATATAAAAATTTTTAAAATAAAACTTTTCGAACTTTCCCTGCACATATAGAAATTTGTAAATTAACTTAATAATATAAAATAAAAATAACAAAAAACCGCTCTATAATCTGTAAATGTAAACAATTGCAATTATTTTATAATAGAGTTGTAAGAATATGTATAGGAATAAGCGTTTTTTTCTCCTCTTTTTTTCCGAGAATAATTTTTTGAACAATAATATGAGAAGCACAATAATATATTGTACTTATAATTTGGTTTTGTTGTTGAAAAATGCTTTCTGTGACCGTATTATAAGAGATATAAAAATGTTTATTAATTAAATATTATTGGCGTTGAAAATTGTTTTTTACTGTGAATTTTTGTGCATTTACGCCGTGTATATTTTATTACAAAGAACTAATTAAACATTAGTTAATTTTTTAGATAAAAATGTTTAGTAATTTTAATGTAAACAGTGTTTACATTGAAATAAAACGTTATAAAACTTTTTCAATTTATTATTAATTTTTGTTTTATTTATTACTGAAAAAAATATATCAACATTACAATTGATCTGATGTTACCACCGATTTTCACACCGAGATTGTAGTAGAATTAGCTATCGTTATTAGATAAAACGTATTTTTTTGAATATAATTATTTGTGTAAATTTTATATAAATTTACATGTACAGTAATATACACTAGAAAAAAAACACGCTACTTGAAAAATCAGAAATATTACTAATTTTCAAATAAGTACCTATAACCCGGCCAATTTTTAACTAAATTAAATGAAATTTTTTGTACGAAAAAATTTGAAGTCTCGTGTTTAAGGTCATGCTAGATATATTCCATTTGAACAGTTCCGCCCCTAACTACACCCCGCAGAAAAAAACATGTTTTAATTTTAAAAATTTGTACAAAAAATTTTTTCGACTTTATTATTTTTTTTTTATTTGTATTTGTATTTTTTTAAAGAATTGCATAATATTTAACAATATGTGATTTTGTGAAATTATAATTGTATGGGAAAATAAATAAACATTATAATTAACTTCTTTATTAAAAAATTGACAATAAACAGATTATACGAAATTCCGTTTCATTGAATATTTTTAACGGATTTACTCTTTCTCTAAAATTGCGTCTTTGCCTATGTCTTTTTCGTGCTTCACAACACTTTTTTAATGTCTAAAACAATTATCGACTTTCATCCATATTCAAAAAAAGTGAAAAAGTATAATATGAATTGCCCAGTATAATAATTCTTCCATTATTAAATTCTAGAATATTTAAAAACTTAGTGTTATCATATTTATAATAACTACAAATTAAAAACATTTTATGCAAGCAACTTGCATATTATATATCTCATTGTATTGTAGCAGAAGATCCAAATTTTTTTTTGGTTAACTTGTATGATGGCATTTTTTTGATTCTTAGTTTAATTTTATGATTTACATTTTTTTAATTAATATGAAACTAAGAATCGCTTTATTCTTCTTGTTTTGTTTTCACATTATGAATATTATAGGTATATGATCATATTTCTATTTACAAACTTCAATCAAACATTTGAACTGTCAAACTGCTGTCAAATATTCATATATCTATGGGTTTTTATCGTTTTTATAAAAATAAATTTCATAATTTATTTCAAAAATTAGTTTTTATTTCCTTATTAATATTTTACATTTATTTTACTAATTTAAAATTCCTTTAAATAATTATTTAACAAGAATGACCACTAAAAGTGACCTTTTGATTTATTTTTTGTCACAATGTATTATTCGGATTAATATAATTATTTATTTTAAATTAAATGAGATATATTATTAATTCTCAAATAGATTAACATAACTGTCAAATATTATTTTACAAAATAAATTTTAATGTTGTAAGACGTTCTTTAAATTTGTGAGATAACCAGCTAGCGCGACATCTGGTCACTGAACTATATATATAACGGGAATGACGATCACATATAAAATCACATTGCATTATGTGTCCCTACATGGTGCCCGCCATATTGATGGGTTGGCAAGCTTGCGAAACACAATTATAGTGATATTACAATTGATTTGTTGGTATTATCAATCTGTAATTTATTCTTGTTTATAATTTTGGTATACATTTTTATTGTTGGTTCAGCTTTTGTTGCTTTAAATTAGATTACCGACATAAACGAGTAGATATTTCATTGACAGCATAAAACAGAGTGACAGCTAGGTTGTGCAACATACCGGCTATAGATAGAACCAAAAAGAACTTAATGTTAGTTACAAATAGTAGAGCCAGATGGCGACATCTGACACAATTTAGCTAGATTAGATATTGTACAGTTTATATAATTTTAACAAGTTTAAACTAAACAATTTTTTTACTTTAATTTAATCAATTTGCTACTGTTTAAGTTTTACATTTTAAATTCTTAAAATATTTACTATAATTCAAAATAAATAAAATATTATTTTCAAAATTACGCGCTAATAGTATAGAAATGTGTTTCGCAATGATACCAACTTAATCTCCATGTGAGGGTAAAATTTATTTTAGTATAATCTTTCCCGTTATATGTATAGTTCAGTGCATCTGGTAGGAACGATTATAAGTACAGGTGCGTTCTTTTGTTCATAGCATTTTCAAGGTCAACATTCAAGATAAAAATCATTCTTGTGTTTTACAAGTCTTGGGTTTTATAATTCTTGTGTTTTACTATTCAAGAGAAAAATATTCAAGTGTTGAACCTACTCCCATAAAAAATATTAAATCGTTTATATTTGATTATAGAATTGTTTAAATACTTATATCTTTATCTACAAATACAATATATTTATGACGTACGTACTACCCGTACTACTATTGGTTTGACTTACTTCCAAACAAAGATGTTGAAAAATGCTAGGAGTATTAAATATTGTTTTATACCATATTGTTCAAATAATTCACAAGACACAGAAAAGATTTTTATTTTAGTTCCTCAAAACAAAGAAAAACGAAACAGATGGTTTCAGGCTGCAAATATAGACGATGTTTCCAAAACTTCATATTTATATTGTTGTGAAGACCACTTTGACGTAAGTATTTTTACAGTTACATAATATGTTTACAATTCAGGCAAGGCAAGGGCAATGCACTCAGTAAAATTTGCAACTTTTAAGGATAAATATTGAAAGATTACATTGAAACAATATCCTAACATATTTTAATGAATTAAAATATATTACAGTATTTTTGCGCGTCAAACAATACGCATTTTGTGTGTGACGTCATATAGTTTTTCAATCAGTGCAATAATTGTGATAACCTTACTATTCTGTCACTTCGAAGAAAGATAAATATTATGGTTATGAAACATTGTTTTGTACCAATTTGTAATAATAATTCAGTAACATCGAATAAAATATTTCTCAATGTACCAGCACAAATTGAAAGACGAAAAATATGGTTTCAAACTGTATTTGAAAAACATTTTAATAAAATACCATCTACAAGGTTATATATTTGTGAAGATCATTTCGATGTAAGTAAATTTATATATACTATATGTAAGACGAGCCCGAAATTTTCACCCCTTAATATATTGTGTTCAGTTACATGTTTTTTAAGTTCTTGGCTTATATTACAATACAAATGTAAACAAACTTGATAGACTGAATATATTCGCTCAGTAATTAATCAAACAACTTTTAGTTAGCAACAGATGCAGAGAACTGGATGAATTTCAAATTTATCGGACAAAGATTGCGTTTAAAAAAAGGTGTAGTTCCGCATAAAAATATGCATCCGGAGAAAGTACAGATAACGGAAGAATCTCAATTAACACCATCCGAAAAACAGAGAAAAGCGGATAATATCACAGCGTTTGAATTACAATCAAAACGATGTCGAATATTTGATGTTGCTAAAGCTAGCACCAGTTCTGGGAATATATACGAAAGTTCTTTATCGGCTGATGTTGATAAAGCTAGTACTAGTTACGAAATTGTACCTGATAGCCAAGAGATGTTTGATGATCCTGCAAGTAACAGTAGTTTTGAAAGTGTGCAGGAAATTTCTTTAGTACATTTTCAATCTAAAAAAATAGAAACAATAGAATCTGATATTCAAATACAACTTTGTGAGTGTAAATCATTTACACAAGAACAAAAAAGTTACGTAGTGACACCGTGGCCTGCTTCGTCTAGTAATATTAATGAAACATATCAGTTGTCCAGGGAGGAACAAATATTTGATGAATCCGTACAAGTATTACAGATTTCAAATGAAAGAATGATTTTAGAAAGTCCAAAACAGCAGAGTGTTGGTGTGCAAGTAAATATTAAAAAATCTGTAAAAAATGTAGCTACTTCGTGCGATTAAAAATCAATGAAGAATTAAATAAAAATGGATTAAAATAAATAATTGCTGCTGTACGGCTGTTGTCACGATTTTAGACGTTTATTTTTTTAGTACAACTACCGAAACAAAACGAGAAAATTGGTTCAAAGCAATTTTCGGTTCCGAAACATCATTTGCATCAATATTTTGTTTCGGAAATAATTTCGATGTAAGTATTTGTCACATGTATACTGTATTCGCGATAGCATTGCCTTGTCTGTTTTAATTTGAAGAACATATAGGCCCGGTTGCGCAAAGCATTGTTAAAACGATTTGTAAGTTAACATTCAAAATCAATAATGCGATTTGAAGGCCTTGGGTGCTAGCCTCTCAAGTATGCCAAAAGTTAGGACAATCTAATTGCCTAGTTAACTAATTGATTCAGTTAATAATGCTTTATGCAACCGGGCTATAGTGAATCAGGTATATTTATTATTATGTTTTATCAGTTAGAAAACGATGCAAAAAATTGGATGGCATTTAAAATAATTGGGCAAAAATTATATATGAAAAAAGATGTGGTGCCGCATAAAAATCTAACATGTACAGCTGCCGAAAATCTAACACATTCTCAATTATCGCCCGATACACAAGAAAGAAAACGAAATAATATTGAAAAATTTCAGTCATCCAGGGAAGAACAAGTATTTGATGAATCCGTACAAATCTTACAAATTGCAAACGAAAGAATGATTTTACCGACGACTCCTTCAGCCACCGTAGAAAGTCAAAAGCAACAACAGAGTGTTGGTGTACAAGTAAATATTACAAAATCCGTAATAAATGTGGCTACTTCATGCGATTGAAAATCAATGAAGTATTACTTTAAAATGGATCAAAACTATCAGTTTTATAACAGTGTTTCTCAACCAAAAACACACCGCGGACCAGTAAAATATCTAATTTTCTTACGCGGACCACTAATAATAATTGGTGGTTAATTTTTTGCAAGAAAACAAATATATTTAATATAATACTAAATACATTTATTTCAGTTGTAGAAAATCACAGAAAGTTCACAGAAAATAAACAATCTGCATAAAAAATAACAATAGAAACTGCAAAAAAACATATAATAATTTGAATGAAATTAAAAATCTTATTTAATAATTATTAAAGAGTTTCGTTATCGCGCAGATCACTAAAATTTTCCTGCGGACCACCTGTTGAGAAACACTGTTGTAAAAGTTGTAATAAAATGTTTGAAAAAAAAAAATGATAAACATCTTGTAAATAGGTGTAAAAAATTTTTTTCTTAATTTTTGTACTAAATAAATTTTTTTTTTTTGAAAGTTCCTGTATTTTTTTAAACATCCTTTTACCATCCACTAACAAAGAATTTTTACATGAAAATTTCATATGTAAATAGTATTAAATGTCATTCATGTTTATACTTTGATTGGAATACTAATAAAAAATGAGTATTTAAAGCATTTTTGTTTTAAATTAATGTCAAAATGTCACTTTTCATTTATTCAATTCGCAGTTAAAAATGTGACGTTGATTAATTTGAGCTATATTGTATTTCACGGAAAATCACATAAAAATTTTATTTACAGTTTGAATATTTATTTTATTTTGTTATAAATATGTTAGAATATTTTAATTTTAAAAGTAATTTCATATAATTTATATTATTATGTTTTGTTCAGGTAAATTTTTGGAAATACCAAGTATATAAACTAGTTTTATTTTACTATTTATTAAGATAAAAGACGTAATAAAACAAACAAAAAAAAAAAAAATTCTATTACATAGCAGTATTTATTTATCGAATATAGAATAAAAAACTAGAGTCTATCAGATGGAATAACTTCCCAAAGTTTTTGCAATGTATAACCTTCTTTAAGCTGTTCAACAGCCAGTCCAATATCATTATTATAAAGAACCTCTCTGTCTTTCGCATGACCTTCATCCGCTAAATAAACACTTAACGCATTCGACATTTCGCCTCTCGGTTCGTCTAAGCTTTCATCGATATCATCAACCAGAGATGTGTCTTGCTGTACATCGTTTGGCGATGACCAATTATATTCAACACCATAAATCGGATTGTTGCTATAAATTGTATATAAAGACGATAATTCTTTATAGACGGTTTGTAATTTTTCCTCGGGATCAATTTTAAAACCCAGCACGTAACCGCCACTATATTGGTTACTGGTTACTACCAATGCCATACCGAATTTTGATTCGCGAAGTTTTATCTAAAAATACATTATCGAATAAGTAATTATTAATTATCATTTAGGGCTGAATCTGAAGAGCAACTGAGAAGGATGATTGATAGAATTAATGTTGTTGGTAAAGATATGAATGTTGATGTTGTTTTGGATGCTTTGGGTACTTTTGCTAGGAATGTAAATGTTTCCAAAGAAGCTACTCCCGCGTTTGAGTACACACAATGGTGCCTACATTAATGTATGTTAGTGAATGTTGATATAAAAGAAAAATTAAAAATGCTGTGGAAATGAGATTTTTACGTGGGGTATGTGGTGTAACTAGGAGGAATCGAGGGTACGAAATAGATTAGTGTATTTTACCATGGCCATTTGTAAATAAGGCAACGATATATTAAATCCTTCGTTCATGTCGGCAAACCACACCATGCGAACGTTGGTAATAATAAAAGTCCCTAAATTTCCTTGGTCACTAGATAGATTCCAAACGCCATGCAGTGTGGTATAGATTTGTTCTAACGGCAATATTCGCAACTGTTTATTATGCACAATTGCGCCTCGCATTTTTAATTCACGATATAATCTCGACGAAATATATGCTCTATAATAATATTTCTCAAGTTAAATCATCTTAATTATATTATATACTGAGATTATTCATAAGTCAGCTTATCTCACATCATCAAAACCAGATCATTAATAATCATTTACCGTTTGTTAAATATCAGAGGATAAAATTCCTGAAAGAAGTTCAAACTCTATTCTTTCACGCCCAGAAAACCGCGGTTTGATATCTTTTATAGTTTCGCAGAAAAAATTTATAAAATTAGTCAATTTTTTAGATTGAGAAAGGTATATACCCCTTAAGTCAAATGCTTAATAATCTGATTCGATACATTACTTATATTTGAAAACAATTACTTATGGACGCCCATAACTGAAGTAAAATGCCGTTGACTTCCAGGGATTAAATTAGTGAAAATAAATTCGAAACGGACTGCATTTGATAATGATAAAATATGTAGTGCTTGAGTCGTTCCACGTAATTTCTAATTAAAATATTTGAATTATTATATATACAGAATTAATTTGTAGAAAAAAATCACTTACAGAATTGACAATTTTTGTACTGCTAGTAATAATACAATTATATCCAATTGCTAAAACAATTAAATAGTTGAATAACATTAGATTATTAAAAATAAATATCACTTACATAAACTGATGCGAGGTGTAGTAACCGAATGCCATAAAATCCTTAAATTTGTGACAATTAATCTGCCTTTATCACCACCATTGCCTTTCGTATCTTCAATTGAATCCAATCGATCTATGATTCTTTCCGAGGGTCTCAATTTCATCTCACTTTTAAATTACAACAAATATTACTTAATTATAAATACAATATTAAATATTTTACTTACGAAAATGGTATATCAAATCGAACTTCTTTATCTTCCCATGTTAATGCCATTTTTTCCCAAGTATTATTGTTATTATTACCTTTTAATTGTTACATTTATTAAATAATAATATCGATTAAACAGTTGAAGGTTAGAATAATGTTTGAATACATTTTTTCGTTGCCGTGGAAACATATCAAAATATGAATATTTGAATAACATTTTTAAGAATATAATATTATTAATTAGTTTATTTTAGAAACAATTCAGATATTTGACATGATTTATTTTAATATCAATATTTTATAAACACAACAAAAGATCGAAGTTTAAATTTTGACATTACAACAAGCAGTGTTACTAAAACAGTTGAAATTTACTTGATATGAAAAATTGGATCTAAAAATATTATTTAAATTTAACACTTGATTATGAATAAATAATAATAAAAACCAATTTGTAATATACAATTATTACTTTATTTTGTACATACAACTTTAATTATTCTTATTGTTTAAGCAGTACTGGATTTGATTACGAGCGCCGCCACACGTACAATTAGAAAATTATATATATTTTTTATTCTAACTTTTGCAATATTTTTATTTTGAAATAAATATATTTACAAATATGCGTTTACATAAATTATATTAAAATAATAAACAACTGAGTATATTAACCGCCCCAAACTTGACTGAGCGCTTTTAATTCCGCTTTATCAAGAGGAATTAACGATCGTCCCGAATAAGGTGTTTGTTTTTCAATATCTTGTAATTTGTAAACTTTTTCTCTTATTTCATCACCTTTCGATTTTATCTCTTCGTTTAGCTCTTTGAAGTTTTGTTTTAATTTATCTATCATTTGCTCTCTAGTTTGTTTGACAAACAATGCACCTTCGTACATATAACCTTTAGTAAAACTACCTTTCGATACTTCAGCCAATGCTTCTCTACATTCATTCATTCTTTTATGAAGATTCAATATTTCTTCTTTTAATGTTAATACATCGGCTGCAGCTTCTTCTGCCTCCAGTAAATATAGATAAGTGTTTGGAATATTATCCATATTTTTTACTATATAACCTCAAATTCTTATAATTGGAAAAATACACAGTAATTGAAAAATGATAATACACCAGATTAGTTGAAATAATTAAGAAAGATTATAAATTATAAAATAATTAATACATTTATTTTTATATATCATTTAAATTTAATTTGACTATTATCGCCCGCTGTAAACAAAATTTGAACTACGGTATATAAAACAGTGACTCTCAAACAATAACAATTTGTAATTAATTTTTAAGAGCAAATAAGTAGCCAATTTACAAAATAAACTAAATTTACAAAAAGAGATTATTAGTATTACTAGATTCCTCATCTCTTTGCCTATAAATCAAACACTCTAGAAAGATGTAAAAAAACAGTCAATAAATATTACATAAATTTGTCTTTCATTTATGTTACTTTATAAACAAAGCAGTCGTTCGTTTATTTAAATAGGAAAAATTACATTTGATTTTTTAATAATAATCAATTTTAATTAATTAGTTTTTTACTAAACTTTATTTTAAGAATTGACTAATTAAAATATCAAGATACATCTAGCACAAAATAAATATTAAAATAAAAAATCATACAATACAATATTAAAATTATAATATTCAAAATATATTAAGTAATATTTAATTGATAATGCAATCTATAATGATAGGTATGCAAAAGGTATTACAAATTAAAGTCGTCTTCATGGAAACTCGCTTCTCCAGGTCCTGTAACTCCTATATTTTTTAGATTTTTGTCAAAATTTCTACGTAAATTTGTTATACATTTTATCTACTACCCGTTGACACCAATTATATGGTCACTATCTTCATGAATATAACAGACATTACCTTCAAAGAGATTTGTGCACTTGGTGGTATAGATAAACTGTAAAATGTATTTACGTAGAAAATTTGATTAAAATCTAAAAAATATAGAAGTTGCAGAACCCAGAGTAGCAAGTTTCCGTTAAATATTACACATATAAAATTATTTATTTATATTCATAAGTGCGTAAAAATAGTTAATCAACTCTTATTTTTAAAAATCGTAAAAAATCACCAACAGCCCAACCCTTTGTAATTTGAAAATTTCCACTTCGACATTTGCGAAAATAAAACTAAATACAAAAAATATAATTAACTGAATTTTTAAATTGATCGTGAGAAAAATAGTAGTGCTAATAACAGAATCTTATAATTAATTTAGCTAAATTTTATCTCGTTTTTTTTAATCAATCCTTTTATAGTATACTTACCAAACTTGTATCGTAATATACTAATTTATTTATTAATTTTACTTCACTGGAAATAATCGGGAAATAATTAAAATCATGAAACAGTATTAACAAAAAAAGTAATTTTATTGAATTTTCATAACATTTTTCTTATTTTTTTTTCTTTTCTTATTCAATTAAAATTCAATCGATTAACATAATATAAAAACAATTGGATTTTTATTACATTGTGAATTGCAATTACAATTAGAATAGAGAAAGAAAAAAAAACATATCCGATTTTATTTATATAAATATTATTTTGTCTTGGATACGAAAATAAATTCTCTTTTTTTCTTTTGTATTACGACAAGTAAAAATGAAAAATTCCTATATTAATAATTATTTTTCATATTTTGAATGACATAATAATATAACCTAATAAATATTTTTTCAATTTTTCTAATATTTTGAACACACGAACACTCTTACAATATACTTACAGGCTACAGACATACAATTCAATCAATTAATTCGATTTTTTTTTTGTTGAACATTCTATAAGAATAATTACATCATATATATATATATATAAATCATAAATTTGTGTTTCTTTATATATATATTAATATGTACAGATTGTTTTTTATTTATTTTATATATATATAATACTCGCTTGTTAGTGTAAAAAATATTATGTGCACGATTAATTATTTACAGTTTTTTCTTTAAATAATATAATATTAATTCATTCATTTGAAACTGCAATGTCGTTAATAATAATAAAAACCTACACTTAAAATTGAGAGGGTGCACCATATTATTATTTTTTCCATTTTTATTACCTATATTTTTTTATTGTTATTTATTGTTTTCATGAATTATTTCTATGTTCTGTGTGCACGAATTTAATACGACGAACATAATTTACAATCTGCAATGCAGACAAAAGTTTGGCTATTATTTATTTGACCATTTTGTTCGACAATTAAATTTAACGCAAGTAAAATACAAGATATTCTTTTTGAGGTTGAAACAGTTTTAAATTGTCACATAATGTTTTAAGTGACTTATGAAAATTTCATTGTATTAACTTGATAATAAATAAATCAAATTATCGAACAGAATGCCTGCATTTACGTTGAAACATAATAAAATTGTTTCTTAATCAGGTACACGATTAAAAAACATCAATTTTTTCGTGAAATTTTTAAGTTTGTGACTATGGGGGATGCTTTTTTTCCTATTTAATTGAAATATGTGTTTTTTTTATGTCTTAATAAAATTAATTAAAAAAATAAAATATTCATAATAGCTACTACACATTCAGATTAAAATTATAAACCCAGTGAAAAAAAAATAAAATAAAATAATTTAACTAATCGTATAAATTAAACAATAAAAATGTCATTTGTGTTATGAAATGAGAAAATATGAAAAACGTGGTAAACAAATAAACAAATGAAAGACTGCGATAGTTAATTACTAAAAAATAATAAAAATTAATTAATAAAATACTTGATTAAAGATGGCCACAGCACTAAGATTAGGTACTTCTTATTTTTTAAAAAAAATTCTGTCTGATTTATTTTTGCCTCTGTTTTTTCCAGAACGGACCCGTGAACACAACTTGGTACTTTGGTTATTTTTAATTTATTCGGTTTTTTTTTTCTTCTCTTTATTATAGATCACATGTACTTTGATTTTTTCATTAATTAATTAATAATTAAGATAGGTTAATTAGAACTCACTGATTACAGCACTAAAATGCCTCAATTCTTATCAATTATTAATTCAATCAAAATTATCAATATTATTACTTTGTAGAAGGTTAGAAATGTGAGTTTATGTGTGTGTGTTGAAATTTTTAACAATAAATAATAATTTATATTTTAATTGAATTAATAATAAATGAGAAGAATTGAACGCCAATAATTGAATTAAATATTCAGGCTTGATTTTGTAATTTACGAATTACAGCGAACACACTACGTATTTTAAAAATAGTGAAATATCATTTTTACCAACTTTATCTTCCTTAAAACACTCTACAACGTTCATAATATACTGTAAACAGTGTTACCAATATTATAACATAAAGCGCTACACACTTTTATCTCGCACGACTATAATATTTTAATAATAAACCTCATTATTTTTTTTGTTTTAATAATTAATTATAATTTATTTGGAAAGAATAAAATATTTGCTCTTATTTTTAAGATAATATTTACACTTAAAATATATATATATATATACAAAAAATTTAAAAAAAGGTAAATTATTGCACAGTTCATTTTTGCAAGTTGCTATGTTCCTTTCTGTTTGTAATTGCAAAATTGAAAAATTTGCAATTTCAATATTTTTTTAAATTTATTTCCTGAGTAATGCAACTTCGCTTGAAAAAAATATGTATTTTCATGTTTTAATCTGTGCAATTATATCTCTCCTTACATAACTAAATTTAAATTTAATTAAAAGTGCCAGCTTATATACTTATTTCATTATTTTTTAATATATTTTTGAAACTAATATGCTAAAAAATAAAAATGATCAAATTATAAATACAAATATTTTATTCCTTCGATTTTAAAATCTAATTTTAATAAATTTTTTTTTGTTGTTTAAATTCAAAAATTCTACTTTCTACAAATATTCATAGTGAACAAAGCATTTTTAAAATATATAGAATAATTCAATTAAAACTTCGATTCTCGAAATAAAATATATAAATAAAAACCGTAGAGAATCGATACAAAGATTATTCGAAATTCGAATAAATTACGTCATTGTTGTAGCTAATATTCTGACGTAGTTTTAAAATATAATTAGAATCGTTTAATTGAAATAAAAATAAAAATCTTTAAAATAAGTTTCGC
The DNA here is from genome assembly GCA_963966155.1 of Clivina fossor. Lineage (NCBI taxonomy): Eukaryota > Metazoa > Arthropoda > Insecta > Coleoptera > Carabidae > Clivina > Clivina fossor. The sequence goes on from OZ014566.1 coordinate 6,910,513, forward strand.
CCCAACAGTGGGACAGAGAACTCGACTTTTGTATATACCTTGTTCACTGAAATAATTTGATATATAGCAGAAGCATTCATGGCGTAAATTAAACATTGAACGCTTTTTATATATATAATTAGAATCGCTTAATTTAGAAAGATACGGCCCAAAAGTTTGGGACTCGATTTTTAGTTTTTTTTTCTCGGATTGAAAAGCACGTGTATTAGAGTTGTTTTTTTTTTAGAATGTGTTGTTGTGTTTCGGATCGCGGTAAATGTGTGTGAAGGGTGTTTGTGAATGGTGTTTTGGAGATGAGATCATTTTGTTGTGGGGGGCGGTAGTGTTCCTAGCAGCACTTGCGATTGTTATTAGCGTTGGAACGTACCGAACCCTGGGAGCGTTCGCCGCGCCTCTGTCGATGGTTACGGCAGTTCACTTCACGAGCCTTATTGTTGCGCTCTATGTAGCCGCGTTTTAATTGCTGACACGCCTTATGAATCTGTAACTATACAAATACATCGTAACATTATTCATTTTTATAAATATTTAAAAATTATAAATATTTTCCAAATAGTTTTAGACATTATCGTAGTTTTTTATTCGTACAAATTTGTTCAAGAATGAATGCCTAAAAAATCGACTAACTTTATGAATTTTTTTCTGTGAAACTATAAAAGATATCAAACCGCGGTTTTCCGGAAGTGAAAGAATAGACTTTGAACTTCTTTCAGGAATTTTTATTTTTACCTTTGGTGGAAATCGTCCCGAGTTCTAATCCTTTCTTCGAAGCTCTGCTGTGCGGTTACAATAACTCCTTCACCTGTTTCATCTGAAACAAAATCAAAAAGCATTTCTGAAGTATGATATATTATCTGGTTTTTAACCGATTTTTTTCCACAAATATTCATTCGGGACAAAATCGGTAAAAAACCAGATAATATACCTATACTTCAAGGGTGCCTTTCGATTTTAGTTTCAGATGAAACAGGGCAGGAGATCATTGTTACCGCACAGTCGTTAGGGTTTTGCAGAGCTTCGAAGAAAGAGTTAGAACTCGGACGATATCTAACAAAAGTAAAAATAAAAATTCCTGAAAGATGCTCAAATTCTATTCTTTCACCTCCGGAAAACCATGGTCTAATATCTTTTCTAGTATCGTAGAAAAAAAAACACAAATTTAGTCGATTTTTTTAGGTCGAGAAAATTTTTTTTTTTATTTCTTGTAGTTTCTTTTGAGAAAAATAAAATTGTTTTATTGGTACAAATTTCTTTTCAAGATATTTCGAATGACAAATACCTTAATTTTGTAAAGCTTTTCCATTCAACGACTCAATATAACAGTTTGACAAGTATTATATAAACTTCGTTCGAATGTTAAAAATAGGTTTTTAATTGGTGTTTAGTTATCTATTACAGACGTGACAGATTTTAATAGAGAAACTTACCTTCTGTGCACTCTTGATCTTCAGACACTGTCTCTCCTGCTGTTTCAACGTATCAACATTGCCTCCACGTCTAGGTGGCAATGCAACAGCCTGTTGTTCAACACCATCATTCTCACCATCGTCCTCTTCAACAATCCGTTGACTTATAACATCACTATACCTTTCTCGTTCTTCAACAACATCGACAACAACACGTACCGGCGATGGACTAACAGTTCTCGAATTCACATTCAAACTGACATTCAAATTGAGATTGGTCGTAGCGCGTTGCACAAGCGTCGGCTGCTGATACACGCTCATACTCGGGTGTTCAATAAGGAGATTTTCCAGCGGTGATGTTTCCATGTGTATGGGACCGTTGGAGGTGAAACAGGGCGGTGGTGTTATGAACCAGGATTCGTCGATGGTGCAGGGTAGCGATGACGTGGATGAGGTGCGTGTAATTGCTAGTGGAATACGTCGGAGTGCCGCTGCGGTCGCTTCCGGAATGCTTTCGAGTGAACTATTCACGTCCGTATCGCCTTCGCTATCGTAGGCGAGAAGCGGGTTGGTGATGTCGTGATCGACGAGCACCCAATCGCCATCGTCTGCGACCACAGCAGTCAGTCTTACGTCCGGTTCGGTTACATCTTGGTCGGAACTCCCGGTGGCGGCGGGTGGTGTTTGTGTGTAGCCCAGTAAATAGCTTGCTAAGTTGTTGAACATTGTTGTTGTTTTTGAGAGATTACTTTTCTTTCTCTAGAAATTACAGAAGAAACAATATTTTCATTATTATGGCCGTACCAGTTTCCCTGACTTTACAAGAAAATTTTTATTCATTTTTCCCTGACTTTTATTATTAAACAAATGTAAATTCCTAAGTAATGTGAATTACATAAATAAAGATTTCTAAGTGTAAGGTGTGATAAAAATTGGGATACGAATAATTTTAATATACTAAAAGGTGAAATTCATTAATTTTTGCCGATATTATAATAATACAATTTGTGTTTGTAATTTTGTGAATTCGCCAAACAAATTTTTTCCCTGACTACAAATGAAAATTCCCTGACTTTTCCAGGATCAACAAATTCGCTAACTTTTCCCGGTTTTCCAGGTTTTAGCCACCCTGTTAGAAAGCAATGATTATTGTGTTGAGCCAAGGCTAGGGTGACCAACCGTACTCTTTTAAGAGTACATGTACTCTTTTTGAGCAAGGAAAATTATGTACTCTTACTTTTTCAAAAAATACTATAAATGTACTCTTTTTAAAAAAAATACACTGATGCCACAATACTGAAAAAAATGTAAACAAGTTGTAAATATCCATACTTTCAAGGCTCAAACGCTCTTAGTTTGATCGTATTTTTGTTAATATTGTTTATTTTGATTTTCTATTTACAAGTATTTCGTATTCTACGAACTTTTCGTTTGTAAGTTACGTTGTGTTCGTCGTATAATATGTGGTAAAAAGTACATTGTATATTTTTGTTTAAATTGTTCATTTTGATATTAAAATACATGTATCTCATATCTTAGCAATTTTTTATTTATTAAATCTATAAATGATTATTGATGAAAATGATAACACGAGATATATATATATATATATATATATATATATATATATATATATATATATATATATATATATACATATATGTGTGTATGTGTACGATTTTTGTTTAAGAAATGTACTCTTTTCGGCCTGGGCCGAGTTGGTAACCCTAGCCAAGGCAAAACACAAAAAGCGCTATTATATTTAAAAAAATAAAATAAACGTCAAATCCTTGCATCAAAACTGCTACATCTAAAAAAATCTCTTCAATAAATGTTTGTTTTTATTTTAGAATATATGTAAATATAATAAAGTTTAAAGATTGATAGGTAGGGTAATATTTAACTAACTCATTTTTAATAATAACATTCTTTTGAATTGTCACTTTTTTGAAGAGGGTTGCGATGTATTATAAATTTTAATATTTAATTTCAAATATTATATTTATTGATAAAAGTTCATTCGCATTTCAAATACTTCTATAAAATAAAATGACTTTAGGTTTAAGTTCTGTATTAATATTTATTGACAATCGACGTTTTGTTTTAAATTTATTAGATTTACAAAATAAATCAAATTTTATTTATCCATTTTCTTTTGGAAAATGGAAATTTTATAATAGAATCCAGAAATTACAAATGAACACCAAACTCTATGTTCTTTAAAAAATGTTAAGTTGTACAATATTATTGTAAAAAAAATTTGTAGAGAATTAAAAGATTTATATTTAAATGATTTATTATTTTAGATGATTATATATTTCTTGTATTTCATATTATTTAATATTGATTTATATTTTTTTTTTTATATATATATTTTTTTAGTTTTGTATTTTTATAATTAATTGTATTTAAATGTATTTTCTATTAGCGTAAGCTATAACAAATATTATTATTATCTATATAATTAATTTATTATTCTCGAAACAAATTATTTAAAAAAAATAAAATATTTTGAACAAACATGTTTTCGATATTTGTGTTACAAATACAAAAATTAACTAATTAAATTTAGTACTACATAAGTACACATTTTCCGCTAGAACTAAAAAAGACATTATACAAAATTATTCCAGATTAAATATTATGTATTATTAATAAATAATAAAAAAAAAAAACGCCTTAAAACAAGTTGCTATATAGGTATATCTTAATCGACAACAAAAGAAAAAAGCAGAACATTATAAAAAGTAACATGAATCACAAAAATATAGTTTAATTTTATACACTGACGTCAGATTCGTATTTCGTGACAACAAATCATAAATACAGTTTAGACCATCAGAATATACATTATATATAAAAAAAATTAGTTAAAAATTCTATTTCCATTTCCAGCTACTGTTTTTCTATCTTTATTATTATTATTTAGCTGAACTAATTTACATTAAAATTAGGTTATATAAATATAAACATGTAAATATGACAGCGCCATCATTTATATGTTACATAAACTACAATCGTCAAAAAAACTAAATATTTTGCGTCCGAAAAAATTTGAAGTCTCGTCTTTAAGGTCTTGAAAGACGATGATGGACCATTTGAACCATGTTTTGACTTAAAAAAACTGTCAAACTTTAACAACATGTATTATGTTATACAAAAAAAATCCTTGAAATTAAGCGAAATTTCGTCAAAGTTTGACAATTTTTCTTGCATGATCTTAAAGATGAGACTTCAAATTTTTTCGGACGCAAAATTTCATTTAACTTCGTTCATTCGGTAATTTTTCTGATTTTTCAAGTGGCACATTTTTTTTTTTTACAAATTTTCCGTTAAATAATATAATTAATCAAAATTTATAATAAATTTAAAAAATATTATCAAATAGCTACAACAGTGAATTAGCTACAAAAAAACAAAATCATTTTTACAGACAGAAAAAAAATGACACACGTTATATTAAATAAACAATAGAATAATTATGTACTAAACAATAAATAAATGCAATAAAAATGTAGTTTTATCAAATTTGACAAGTAAATGGCTGGGCTAATGCAAAGTACGATAAGAAATTATCATGCATTTTTAAATAATTACAGTGTACTTTATCGATTGATGAAGTCAACATCAGTTTTAGCTAAAACACCTAAAAAAAAAAGTTGTACTATAATTCTATATGTGCACCTTTGCATAACCAAGTTATATATAAATATTATATTTTTTTATAATTTATGAAAAATGAAATTGCAAAAAACAATATATATATATATATATATATATATATATATATATATATATATATATATATATACATATACAAAAAAATGTGTTAAATGATTTAAATTTTTTGTTATATAAAAGTTTTACAGAGACACTTTATAATGGAAATATTTTTAGTAAATTAAGAAAGAAATTTATTTCACCAATGATTTCACACAAATATAGAAAACCAACATTACATTAGATCAAAGCTGGTTGCATATCAATAAAATATCTTTGAACACTTTTGCAGGAATGTAAAAATGTTTCTTGAGTATATAAAATGCTGTTTTGGTGTCTAATGTATGGCTAGTAAATGTTGGATTTGGCTGCAAAAGCATAAAAGGGAATTTACTGTTGTAGAAATGAGATTTTTACGTGGAATATGTGGTATAACTAGGAGGAATCGAGTACAAAACAGATTGAGTGTGAAATTGAAAAAAGTTGTTGTATCTCTTACAGTTTCAGAGATCTGCCATGCAGATTAAATACAAAAATTTGCTTTAGTTTTTACTATAAACTGACTAAAATTATAAAATAAAACATAATTGTATTATTTTTTTATTGATTTTTAAGTTGGATAATAATAGATTTAAAATATTTGCTTTATAAATGATATATTAATTTGTTATTTATTATTTTAAAGTAATTTATAATTAGAATTTGCGTTACACACATTTGAATTTCAATCAATTTTAAATAATATATATATTTTTAATAAAAATTGAGTTATCAGTTATTAAGAAAACTATTTAATTTCAACAGTATCCCATAGATGGACATCACTTGTATTAATCGTTAAATATATTTACGAATAAATGTCATTGCCAATAAATTCATATACTTGTATTATATAAATAATAGTTAGCATTAATTAATTGAAATTCATTATTTTCACATTACGAATATGACAAAACAACGAATGCTTTTTTTATATGGTGACAAAACAAGTTATGCAAATTGAATTGGTAATTTTTTTAATTAGTATTGTTGGCTGTTCAATTTGACTTATGCTAATTCAGGTTCTTTGGAGCTTATTCGAAATATTGGTAGCAATTGATTTTTGATCCAAGTAAAGGAAAAAAAACTGTTAAATTATATTAAGGTGGCCTTCAAATATTTATCAAACATTTCTTGTTTTCATATAATTATTTTTCCAATTTTTCTTGTAAATGAACTGTAATTATGAAAAAGATGTTATTTGAGTATCAATTTTAAGATATATGAATTTATATTTTTGATAAATTATTAGTTGAAATTAAATTATAATTTATTGAAGTATATAATAATAATAATAATATGTTAAATTAGTTCTTGTACAATTTCTATATATTTTAACAATTTGAAATAAAATTAACAATACGTATAAAAATATTAATGAGAAAAACAAAATAGGATTTAATTAGAACAGAGTTGGACTAAATGCAAATGAAGACTTAGGCCCGTATTTAGATAAAAGTGTATATTTTAAAATATTTATTTAAAACATATTAGAACTGTTTTTAAAATATTAAATGTAATAAAAAGTATTTAACATGATAAAAAATCTTTCAGAACTCATTATATAAAATAAAACTGCTTTAGGTGCAAGCTCTGTATAAAAATTAATTTATAATCGACGTTTCGACGAAACTCAAGGCTCGTCATCAGGATTTGAATCAGTTTATCCCTGATGAAGAAAAATGAAAGAAAAAATTAATCTCACTTTATTTCTATTAATTGTTCTTTTACAAGAAATAATTACTTCAAAAAAAATAATCTTTTTCATTTCATAGAAACAGCGTATATGTGACACAGAATTACGTTTTCAAAACAACTCAATAATATAGAATTTATTATTATTTCAAATATTTTCTTTAAATAATTTAAATACATAAATTATTTGTTTAAAAAAAATACCACTATTTCTTTTACCACTGCAAGAAAAAGTTGTATGTGTTTGGCAAGGTGTCAGTAATATTTCCAAAAATGACTATTATTAAAAATATTCTGTTTTTGTTTTTTTTTTCACATTTTACTTTCAAATAGTTTAAAATTCGATTTAATTTGAAAATGAACACAAAACTGAAAAATATCTTTTGTTTAGTATAAATCTAATTTATAATCCAAGGTCTAGATTGTAGAAATGATTAAAAATAAAATAATAATCTTTGAAAGGTAGAGAGAGAAAGAGAGAGAAAGAGAGAGAGAGAGAGAGAGAAAAGTACAGTACCATTCATTAAAAAATCCTTGATGCATCTATATGTAATATGCTCATATAATAAAATCAAAATAGAAAATAAAATTGTGAAACAAACTGTACTTGTATTATAAGTTTTATACAACTTAAAAGTTGAAACAGTTATAGACTGTATTTATTGTACTTATGATGACCTTTTGACGTATCGTATAGAATTGTGTGTTCGTCTTCTGTTTTTTTTTCTTCTTTTTTTTCTTTCGATTCGTATTTGCTTAGTTTCGAATTTGTTTTTCGTTTTATTTCTTGAATAATTATAGTTTATTTTAAAAATAAAACGGCTTTAGGTTTAAGTTCTGTTTTAATAATCGACGTTTCGACGAACTCAACATCCGTCTTCATCAGGAAAATTGATACAAATGATATTTACAGTAAATAAACAGAACATAGTAACAAGTTACTAGGCAACTGAATAAGTAACTAGATCATAATTAGAACATGCGTTAGAGTAATTCGAAGATACTGTATTAATTGCAAGACCAATCAATATTAACAGCTGATTGATAAGAGAAGCAATAGGAGTTTATAAAGAAAAACATAACATCAATCACTAAAAAGGCATTGATTTAAATAAAATTTGACTTCCATTAATACAAAATTTATAAAAATTTCCTTATTTGTTACCTAGTAACTTGTTTCTATGTTCTGTTTATTTACTTTATGTCATTTGTATGAATTTTTCCGATAAGTTCGTTGATTATTAATAAATATTAATACAGAACTTAAATCTAAAGCCATTTTATTTTATATAATGAGTTCTGAAAGATTTTTTACTATGTTAAACAAAACATAGTAACAAATTACTAAAATTAAAAATTATACCTAATTTAATCCTAAAGCTTTTTTATTTTAATATAATGAATTCTGAAAAAAATTTTGCTATGTAAATACACATGTATTTTTCTATCAATTTTTAATTAATTGAAACAAAAAAAATAATATGTTCTAGTTACTTATTGGTTAGTTTCTATGTTCTTATAGTAACTGATTTTAAAAAAAATTTGGCTTCTTTTAATCAATAATTTATAAATTTTATAATCTAGTTACTTATTTTGTTACCTCAACTTGTTTCTATGTTCTGTTTATTCTAAATGTCATTTGTATCATATTTCCTGATGAAGACGTACGTTGATTATTAATAAATATTAATACAGAACTTAAACCTAAAGCCGTTTTATTTCAATATAATGAGTTCTGAAAGATTTTTTACTATATTATATTTTATTTTTATTATCTATAATAACAACATATTGTAATATTTTTACATTTCGAATAATTTATTTATAATATTTTGACGTATGAGATAAGTTAAGTCTTTTTCTTTTATTGATTATAGTATTTTTCGATTTTTTTTTTAAATAATTTTTTTTTATGTATAGTGTATTGTATGTTACCTTAGCAACAAAATATTACATTTTTAGATAAAATTTATTTATTATTTCAGTAATAATTGCATATATATTATAAGCGGCATTAATCGTAAAAATATTGTGTAGGTTAGTAAAATATTATTTATGATAACATTTTAATGTTAACAACAATATTTATTAATAATTTTGCTGATTTTGCAAAAAAAAATCAAAATAAATGTTGCAAATTAATAATGTTTTCAATTTAAATTGATTATGTTTTTACGTTTTATTTATAATATAAAATAATTGTTTATTATTAATTACGGGTTTGACAATATTTTGTATAAATGTTTATTTATAATCTTACAAGATAACAATTGAAAAAATATTTATTTAATATATTTATCCCCGTATGCATAAATATTTTCGTTAAAAAAATTAAAATTCTTGGATCTCATAAGAAATTTTTCAGAATTCATCTTCAAAAATAATGACATTTGTAAAACAAAAAATTGTTCACCATTAGTTTTTAAAACCACACTTTTAACGAAAGTAGATTTTAAGCCGACAAAAAAGCATCTCTTATTAGCAATAATACATTTAGAAATTTGAAAAATTGACGAAAAAACATAGTTTTATCGATAGCAATAATAATTATATCAGTAGAATAAAACTGTTTTAGGTTGTAGTTCTGTATTAATATTTATTAATAATCGACGTTTCGACGAATTCAATGCCCGTCTTCATCAGGAAAATGATACAAATGACATTTACAGTAAATAAACAGAATATAGAAACAAGTTACTAGGTAACACATAAGCAACTAACTTGTTTCTATGTTCTGTTATTTACTGTAAATGTCATTTGTATCTTTTTTTCTGATAATGACGTACGTTGAGTTAGTCGATTATTAATAAATATTAATACAGAACTTGAACTTACAAGCTTTTTTATTTTAAAATAATGAGTTCTGAAAGATTTTTTACTAAGTGTATCAGTAGAATTTAAAATCAATGCTTTTTTTGTCAACTTAGTAAGTATTTATATACTGTATAAATATACTGTATAAATATACTGTAAAAAATTTAATATATATTTAATTAACGTAAAATTACATTTATAAAAAATGTAAATTTACATCAATTTTTTACAGTGTAGACGAAATTTTAGCTATGTAAACTCACCTTATCTTTTGAGCAATTAATAGATTTAACATAACAATTTATTTAATATAAAAATTTCACAGATCTATTTGGTGATAATCATTACTTCATTGTGTGTTAGAAAAATTATTTAAAATAGGATACACACGTTCGGATCTCATGTTACTAAAATAGTTAAAACTAATATTTATATAAGTATATCATATCATATAGTAAAATTACACGTAAATGATGCAACTTATTACAGTCAAAACAAACTATATTTTATGTACACAAACCAAACACAAGATAACTAATTTTTTTTTTAACTTCAACTATAATATATACTCACACCAAAAAATAATTCTGCAAAACTTTTTTTGTTATTATCAAAACTTAAATTACCTTTATTAAATATAATAGTTTTGCATAAAAAATCAATTTTAGTCATACATTAAATAAAAACAATTATAAAATGAAAAATTAGTCACCCGAAAAAACAAAAACACCAAAGATAATGAAATTTTCCTAAAAAAAACTTTATTGTTAACTGTAAACTTGTAAAACTGTTTTTAATGATTTCTAAATCAAATTATCCGTTATTTATATAAATTGTACTATTATCATTTTACAATCATCGCGATTTAAAATGATGTAATTCGTTCACTAACTTATTCAAATCATTTTTATTAGTAAACACAGAGAGATCTAAACCTTGTAAAACACAAAAAAATAAAAATTCAAAATACAGTCAAGGTTAGTAGCGTCGGTCATTGGATCAAAACAAAAGCCTGTCACAGCCAACTCAGACTCACACAATCTACGAAAAATATAATACATTTATTCTCTAAATATTAATAATTTCTCGGAAAATAATATGAAAAAAAATGCCATCTTACGTTATATTATGAAACAGTACGGAGTTGACCAAACACAACACACGAAAACTGAACTACTAAACAAATTGACAAACTTTGTAAGCACTGCGCTCAGCTGATTTAAGTTTGAGTAGAGGGAAAATTTGAGGGGAAAGAGGGGTAAGGAGACGTCAGCTGTTGTCAGCCCAGCTGGTTAAATGCACATGCGCAGTAAAAACGCACAGAATATACAATGTTCTTTGTTTTATATTGACGTGTCGTATGGACTGACTACATAAAGTCTAGTTTAATACACATATTGCGGTTGGAAATAAGTTCTGATAATATTTCGTTCGCGTTACTAACTCCCGTAATTCTCATCGTAAATACGATCAATAACACTGATTTTCTACATTTTATTTATTAAATTTATTATTTATAAATATAAATAGATATGGTGTAATTCTATCGTCGGGCTACAGAAATAATCAATACTTGGCTTTAACCTTTTTACAGATTTTCTATTTTGACATTTTGATGTTCTTATACTTATTTTTGCTTTAAAGTTCTCGGAAAAATATGTTATAGAAAAAATGAGACTTGTTCTACTAAAATTACATCTGTTTTTAGTTAAAATATTGTTTTTTTACTATTTGTAAAATTGTGCTGAAAAAAAGTCATATTTTTTTTAAATTTTGAAAAGAAAAAAATACTATTATGTAGTAAGAAGACAATATTTTCATATTTACATATTAGATTGTCCTGAAAACGTAACTAAAAATTATACAAAAGCGTTCGTATCAGGCATTTTTTTTTAAATTTCGTTATAATTCAATACAATTCAATAACGTACGTCAAAGTTATAAATTAAATTCTGTACTTAAATTATGTAAAATTACAACTTGCATATTAATATCTGTAATAATTCATCAAAATAATGAGACTTAGTACATATTTTGTGTAATAATACTAATAACATATTTTAAATATAATATTCAATACATTTCAAAATACATCCTTTATATAAATTTAGAAATGTATAATAATATTACAGAACTAAACAAATTTTGGCTATTTATGAAAAATTTCCGACAGTAAATTTGCTGAAGTTCTGTAAATTTACTAAAAGAGACTTTACTAAATAATTGTAATATTACTGTACTTTTAAATTCCGTTGGTAACATCATATTACATAATGTTTGTAATAGTTCTGATATTATATATTTTTAAATAATTATATAAAATTACAGCAGTTGAGTAATTATACCTAGAAATAGTGGACATTTGTAAGTAAAATTACATATTTTTTTTTAGAGTATAATTACATTTTTTCCTGATAATGATATATGTAGAATATATCTAAACGTCGATTCTTAATTAAAATATATACAGAACATAATCCTAGAGCTTTTTAAATTTTTATGTATTTGATGATATTCAAAGAATATTTTTCGATAATTACAAAAATACACTGTCAAATCTGAACTAAAAAATTGATAACATACAATATGAGTTACAAATACTGTAATATCAATAAAAGGAAGAAAGACAAATGAATTTAATTATAATGTAGAATAAGAACGCTAATTATTGAATTTACATAAAATTGTATTTTCAATGTCATTTATAATTTTCAACTATTATTATTTTCCGTAGAATTATTGTTCAAAATAATAACAGTAAAATAATGTAGTTGATAAAAGCTATTATAGTGTAATCAAGGTGACTGCTACTACAAAAAAAAAATTATAATAAAATGGGTTAAAAAACTACGTGTTAGTGTTATACTTTCTGTATATTCTATAACACACTTTGTAAATCTTAAAATTTCTCTATAATTTTCGAAGAATATCAAATTATTTTACATTATATTTATGTCGTACGTGTATGTGTGGTTGTGTTTTGCGTGAACGAAAGTTTCCAAGAGCATGTATGAAAGGTATCATGAATGTGGATGAAAATAAAGTTCCTTGTCTACATAGGAAACAGATTTCGGGACAATTGTAAGAGTTTATGCCAATTTTTTTTTTTTAGATACACAGCGTGATTTTGTATGTATGTATATTTATTATAAAACAAAATTAGAAGCATTTGATATCAGACAAATACTAAAAAGTAGAAATAATTTTTTTATATTTTCTCTCCAAAAGTTGGCAACACTGTTAAAATATATAATTTTTAAGGTCATTAAAATAATTTTTATTAATCTTGAATAAACAATGAAACCGAAATAAAATTTTAGTAATTTTTTCTCAGAAATTTGGCTGTAAGACATTAAACATATAATTTATATAGGCACTAATAGAACCATTTGTAAAAATTTGATGAATCTCGGATAAATAGTAAAGCTAGAATTAATTTTTAAAAAATTTTATAAATTTTTTTCTCGAAAACTTGGAAACACTGTATATTAGTAGAATTATATAATTTATATGTTAGTAGAAGAATCTTTTGTGAAAGTTTGTTTAAAATCGGATAAATAATATAACCTTACTAAATTATTTAAAAAAAATTTTCGGGCACTAAATAAACCTATCCTGAAAATTTCAAAAAAAAATCGGTTGAACCGTCAATGAAGAGTTGCGATCAAAAAACTTCAATAAATATACTTCCCAACAGTATAATAGTTATTTACTATATTTGTTTTAAAAGTACCCAAAAAAAAATGTTGAAAAAACCCCTAAAAAATCGACGCTAAAACGGGAATACCCCCTTAATTTTGGACAGTGTTACAGACACCGTACCGAACACTAAACCCATCTTCCATTCAGCCAAAATGGTAAAAACTTTTTTAGAAATTAGTACTTTAAAATCCATAGATTGTAAAGCAACCAACGAGTAAAAAAATCTGATTAGCTGATAATCTTGTTATTGCATTATAACCTAATTGAAGAGGGGTAATAAAAACGTCCTACCACTTTAATAAAATCGCTGACGTGAGCGTCTTTTCTGAGGTCATTGGGAGAGAAAAAAAGCCGTAGTAATAAAATCACGTACATAATATTTTAAGTGCTGATATAGGTTATTCAACGAATCAATTTGTTCACGTCATCATTTTATAGGGAAACATTAAAAATAGAGAAAATTTCCGATTAAAAATATTGATTTTGAAAATGGAATCGTTGCATCATTTGTTTTTTATTTAGTTATATTGAAACTACAGAAAATACAGAATACAAACAAACGAGATTAAAAAGCAGAAAATAATTATTTAAATAAAAAAATCCACATCCCATGCTGTTTTCAATTCAACTGATTAGTTTCAGCAACTTTCAATGAAACATCCCTGTAATACATTGTCTCGGAAACGTAATTCTGTATCATATAAATATTATAACATTTGTTTATACATACATACATACATACAAACAAGCAACTTTCGCTTCGTCCACATTCATAATTCCTCTCGTACATGCTCTTCTATTCCTACTACTTGGAAACTTTCGCTCACGCAAAACACAAAACATATCACTCCAACTACTCATCGGACGTCCACGCAAAAGTATACCATCAAAATCATTCAAATAAATCTTTTTAACCAAACGTTCATTAGACATTCGCTCAACATGTCCGAACCATCTTAACTGACTAACACCAACTTTTGCTACAACATTTCTTTCAATTTCACACTCATCATACACTAATCTATTTCGAACCCGATCTCTCCTATTTACACCACATACCCCACGTAAAAATCTGTTTTAAATTGTTTTAATGACATACATAAACTGTCTTGTTGAATATCCTATACAGGGTGTAACAGAATATCTATTCCTAATTTTCAGAAATGATAAAGGGCACATAAAGAAACATTTTTTTATTAATAAACTAGTGTCCGAAAATTTTTTTTTTCTTTTTTTTTCGGCAGTCGATTGTACATCGTTACAACTTGTGTATCGAAAATGGTGGTCGTAACTTCGAACAATTTTTATAAAGTTTAATGCACCATTATTTCTAATAAAATGTTCCTTAACTTAACTACTCTTTAATGTTTTGATTAAGATTGTTTTTAACGATATCTAGTGTATCTTGACACCGAGAAATTTCCGGACACTATTTTATTAATAAAAAATGTTTCTCTAAGTACACTCTATCATTTCTGAAAATTAGGAATAGTTATTCTGTTACACCCTGTATATACATAGTATGATTTGGTTATGAGTAAAGAAAAAATTTTCATGCTCAACTTGTAGGTTTCAGCACGTGTGATCCCCGTGACGTCATGCGCGTTTTATTTTTGGAAATGTACACAGAAAGAAAGGATTTGGTAATAACATATTAAGTGCGATTTCATGGTATATTTTGGCAAATCTATCTGTAATAAACACTTAGGCAATGATTGAATAACTGTCACTAATTATTATATTTACCAGATCTTATTGTAACGTAAAGTTTGGACACAAAATCTGCATTGGAAATTCTAAATTCTGCAGTAGAAACTACATATTTGTGTAGTTGAAATTTTATTTTTTTAACAAAACTTAACTGGACAGAGATCTTTTAACATTGAATATACGATAAAAATATGCATACATTTTTTTGAAAATAAATTATTTTTGTTTCATATTACTTACAGTACACTGTAAAAAATGTAATTTCAATTTATGTAATTTTATAATACATAGTTTTCACACAGTAAAATAACAGTATTTTGTAATTTTTACTGTAATTAAAATAAAATTAATATTAAAAAATCCCAAAACCACACTTAAATTAAAATAAAGCTAAATACGTATTTCGGAAGCTAAGCAAAATTCTTACTTGTGATCCAAAGTACATAAACACTTAAGCACTTATCGAAGATCACTGATCTAAATATACAGTGATCTTCGACAAGTGCTTAAGTGTTTATGTACTTTGGATCACAGGTAAGAATTTTGTAGATTTTATTTGCTACTGAAGATGGAAGCTTAGCTTCCGAAATACGTATTTAGCTTTATTTTAATTTAAGTGCAGTTTTGGAATTTTTTAATATTAATTTTATTTAAATTTCGCCACAGTAGATAATTTTCTAATCTTTTACTGTAATTATTTACATAATATTACGTACATACAGATTCCTGACCCCATACCCTGCATGAGGGGTATTTTTAATAAATTATTGATTTTTTACTGCACAACAGTTAGTCATTTAAGTTTGTTAGTAAAAATGTCTTCGAAAACTAAATTATTAATGTATAAAAATAAAACGGCTTTCGGTTTAAGTTCTGTATTAATATTTATTAATAATCGACGTTTCGATGAACTCAACGTCTGTTTTCGTCAGGAAAACTAACCGATAAATATTACTACAGAATTTAAACCTAAAGCCGTTTTATTTTATAAATCACCTGTACATAGAAATTAATTTTCTAGAATTATTTCTATTGATAAGTTTATAAACAGGAATGTATTTTTAAATTTGAGAAACAGTTGCATAACAGGTCATTGTGTGCAAAATTTTGACCTTTATCTGTCATTGTTAACTTTATATCTGATATATATGTGCAATGTCAAGAATTTTTAGCCAATTTTTTTTATTTTTGTAATAAATGTTAGTTAAAGTTTAAGATAATACAGTTACAAAGCGCATGTATTTGCCAAAATTTTATATTTTTCTCTTTTATGTTCCAAATGACGAACTAACTATTAAGAAATTTTTGAAAAATAATAAATAAGACAAATTTTAACATAATAAAAAATATTTTGGAACTCATAATAAAATAAAACGGCTTTAAGTTGTAGTTCTCTATTCATATTTATTAATAATCGACATTTTGATATACTTAACGTACGTCTTCATCAAGAAAACTGATACAAATGACATTTACTAGGTAACAAAATAAGTAACTAGATCATAAAATTTATAAATTTTTAATTAACAGCAGAGAGAAGTAATACAAATTTATAAAGAAAAAGGTAACATCAACTAGTATAAAGATACTGATTTAAATAAAATTTGGCTTACTTTATTTAATTTATAAATTTTATGATCTAGTTACTTATTTTGTTACCTAGTAACTTGTTTCTATGTTCGTTTATTTACTGTGTTTAATTTTTCTTGATGAAGACATACGTTGAGTTCGTCGAAACGTCGGTTATTAATAAATATTAGTACAGTAACTACCTAAATTCGTTTTATTTTAGACAAATTTTATTTACAGTTTGTTCATTATTAATTCCTCTCTTAGCATTTTTTTTTATAGATTTTTTTTACCTTCTCTACCAAAGGCCACTTTAAACGGTAATAAATTATTAATAAATATTTGAAATAAATTATAAATAAATATTTGGGACTGTTTTATTTTTGTTTCACCTAATAACTTATTTCTATCTTCTGTTATTTACTATAAATGTCATTTGTATTAGATTTCCTGATGAAAACGGACCTTGAGTTCGTCGAAACGTCGATTATTAATAAATATTAAAGCTATTTTATTTCATTTGTTTTTATTAATATACGTCAATTAATAACGCGCCAAATTAATAAATATTTTATTAAATATCCTGTATTCTCTATTACATAATTTTAAATAGAAAAAATTGCAATGTGTTAAAATACATATCAGAAGAAAAAAAAACTAAAATACAAATAGCGTTTTAACATGACACAATTAATTAATTAGTGTAGAATCTCACATTTACGGTCCAAGGTTAAATTTAAATTAGTATTTCATTTACAGTGTGATTAAGAATTGCTGTTATAATATATAATTTAATTATATCTTTCAATACTTACTAATTAAATTATTTATATTATATTATTATAAAATTTATTAAAAATTATTATTATTATATAATGTATTGATTGGTCTAGCAATTAATTAATAAATTGCTAAACCAATCAATATTACTATCATATTAATAAGAGATGCAATAGAGACTTATATTTTAACGTAATACTAAATACATTTATTTCATTTGTAGAAAATCACAGATAGTTCACAGAAAATAAACAATTGTAATTAAAAAAGTTATTTAATTGTTTAGTTAAAACTTTTTGTTAGCAAAAGTATAATAATTATTAAAAAGTTTCGTTATTTTGTGCGGGCCACTAAAATTTTCTTGCGGACCAATAGTGGTCCGCGGACCACCTGTTGAGAAACACTGGTCTAGATTAATATTTACGTTATGGGGTGTTTATATTATATGGTGTTTTGAGATATTGGTTTATTTGTTTTGTAAACATTCATTTTGTAGATTTATAATAAATGAAAACTCAACAGTTTCAAATATCTATTGGAGCTGATCAAATTTATCTATCCTTGCAGAAATTAACTATAGATAAATCAATTCTCTTTTGTCTTTATGTTAAAAATAGATAATATCAATCGTAAAAATCAATCAAATTAATTTAAAATTAAAAAAATAGGTTTCGGATAAAATTCTGCATATATTTTATTTAAAAATCGACGTTTCGATATACTAAATCATAGACCAATCAATATTAGCAGCAGATTGATAACAGAAGCAATAGATATTTATAAAGGATAACATCAATCACTGAGTTAAATAAAATTTGGCTTCCATTAATTAAAAATCTATAAATTGTGTGATCTAGTTACTTATTTTATTACCTAGTAACTTGTTTCTATGTTCTGTTTATTTACTGTAATGTCATTTATATTATTTATCCTGATGAAGTCGGGCGTTGAGTTTCGTCGAAACGTCGATTTTAAGTAAATATTAATACAGAACTATATCCTAAAGCAGTTTTATTTTTCTGAAAGTTTCTTTACAATATACACTGAGAAAAATAGATATTTAACAAATTGTATAATGATAAGTAGATATTTATTTGAAATATACGAGTATGTTAACTGTATTCAGAAATTTATACATTTTTAAAATCTACTCACATATATATATTTGAATACTATATTAAGAATTAAGACTGTAATACTATATACAAATGGATGGTATTAAATTTTTGTTTTTATTATATTTATAGTTAATTTTTAAATATACTTATTTTGTTATTTTTAATATCTTGTGTTTGTGTCACCTTTTTAAATATAACTAGCGTTACGGTAACTATCCATTTTTCTCAGTGTAAATAAATTTATTAGATACTATATTAGGAAGTAAATAATTGTAAAAATGTCAATATTTATTTATTTATTTTTCTGTAGGCAAAAAATGTGTTGTAAATAAAAAACTATTTTGATAAATAAATTTATTATGAAAACATAATAAAAAAATCGAAAATTAAATTTTTTTCTAGTGTTTATTTACATGTTTATCTATTTTTATTTGATATACGTCGTTTTCTTCAATTTCGTCACATTCTTTCACATTTTATTTGGAATTTATCCAAAAGATAATATCATTTATAGCTGTTGATATTATTTATTTATTTAACTAAAAAAATAAAAAACGATATAAAAATAAACAAATCCATTTCAATGTTATTTTTGTCAAACTTAGAAATATACAGTGGCCGGATTCCGTAGCATCTTCGCAATATCCTTTGTTCAAAAAATAACATCATTTATAGCAATTACGTCTGATGCGATTGAAAATAAATAACGTCATTTTAGAATTAACACCATTTCGAAGATGCTATATAGAATTCGGCCACAGATTTTCGCAGTTGCTAGTTCAACCTATGATTTTTGGTATCAACAAATTACAAATATAGGCTCATCTAATTTTGATTTTTGTTATTGAAAATTAAATTTAATTTTTTTTTATTATATTAAATAAAAGTTAAATTAATTATTTAATTTAATTAAATTAATTAATTAGGTTAAAGTTAAAGAAGACTATAGAGCAAGAAATGA
Source organism: Clivina fossor (assembly GCA_963966155.1). Taxonomy (NCBI): domain Eukaryota; kingdom Metazoa; phylum Arthropoda; class Insecta; order Coleoptera; family Carabidae; genus Clivina; species Clivina fossor. The sequence goes on from OZ014566.1 coordinate 6,930,027, forward strand.
TTATTTAAATAAAAAAACTTTTTAATATATCACGTTTTTAATACGGACTAAAAATTATAAAATAATTTCTCCTAACCCCATATAAATTTAAAACGTGGGGGTGCATGCAATAGATAATAGTAAGGAGTGTAAGGAGTAGCTGTCGTTACCCCATGTTTTTCTCTATGGGATTATAAATCTGTATGGGGCTAGAAGAAATTAATTTATACTTTTTAGTCTGTTTTAAAAAAATTGAATATTAAAAACATATTTTTACTTAAATAATTATCTCAATAATTTATTAATATCTACTGTTAATTAATTACTTTTACTGCAATTGTACAAAAACCAACTTCTTGTAATATTGTTGCAATTTTCAAAATAAAATATTTTGTAAATTGTAATATTATTTACAAAAATTTTTGTCTGTACTTTCTAGTAAAAAAAATTAATAATCAGTAGATATCAATAAATTAAATATTAAAAAAAAACAACAATTTTTTTGTTTTGTTACAATATTATTGTAATTTTTCAAATAAATATCTCGTGGTCTATATAATGTCCACAATTTTTTTTGTGTAGGATTTAATTTGCGATCAAACAAATCAAACAAGTAATCTAAGAAAAGCAGTGAATATGTGAAGATGTTTATTGTTCTAGAAAATAGATAATAATTTATAAAAATATTTCTTGTCTTTTTTTTTTTGGTAAATTTATGCTAGACTTGCTTGAAAACAAACGCGTTGTTACTAAAGAAGAAAAACGAGAAGCAAAGTGACCAAAAAAGAAACAAAAACAAACTTAAGTAACAAAAGAAAAGTCTAGTTAATCTGCAAGTCTGTGAAACGTGGCAAAATAAATGAGTCAAATCTGTGCCACTAACTCAACTATTAAGTCGTCCAATGCTAAACTTAACTTTTGTCTATTGCGAGCTGTGCTGTTTCGTTTTAAATTATAAATGTGTGTTAGTTGCTATTTATACTTAACAAGGAAAAGTTACTGCAATTTACAATAGAAAATTGCCATCTTTTTCTTTTCACTATACCAAACGAAACACTAGTTCTAGAGAAAACAATATACCACATAAATAATAAATAAATGACAGTCGCGTGTAAGGTGATCTCACCCTGGAGTTTGTTTCCAGTTTTTAATCATTTACCATCATTTGGTGTACAAGTTTATTAAAAACCCTTATAATCATGGTAAAATCTATTAAAAATATTCTTAAAAATCTTTGGTAAAATCCTAAAAATCCTGGAAATTTCGTATAGAATCCGTAAAATCAACGAAGAATGACTACAATCTCAACAATCATACGTGAAATTTGTAAAATCTGGTGTACAAAATTTGAAGCAATGCTTTTCCTCTCGCTCTAGACTCAAGATTTTTCAATTTTTTCTCCATTTGTAGATTATACTCATTAGTTTACATTAACCCCAGTTCTGTTTTTTCCATAAGGGCACATGGGGCACTAGCCCAAAGTCCCCGGCTCAATGGGGCCGCCAAAGTGCCGAAAAAAAAAGAGCTCAATTTTTTTTGTGTATTTTACTAAGAATTAGAGTTAAAATTTCTAAATTTGAATATAAATCGGAAACCCGATAAGATTTCTAAATATTTTTTTTAAACAGTGAACAAAATTTCACTAAATCGAAATAAATTTCTGAAAAATACGTACCGTAAAATTTAAAAAATAAATTACCGACGACTTTGTTACAAGAACGACTTACTAATTTGTCAATTATCCTTCAAAAATTAGACTTGAGGACATAGAAGATTTTGCACAAGAGAAATCCCGGAAGAATCATTAACGTAAGTTCAATTTAAAACAGTAATCATTTTACTTATATTCAATTTGTGTAAAGTTAACCATACTAACCACCAATAAAGTCACTAAATAAAAGTACATACTGATGTTTTCTTCATATTTTTTTTTACTTTCTAACAGAAGCCCAAACTTTGTGTGCCCTGCATGGCCTAAGATTATCCCACGTATGCTGAAACATTTTCGTTAAAAATAACGGCTCGTTAAAATAAAAATTCTTTATATTTGCAACAAAATTTCCTACCAGATCCAAGAATTTTTATTTTAACGAGCCGTTATTTTTAACGAAAATGTTTCAGCATACGAGTATAATTATAATATTAAATTATGTATTAAATTTATAATAAATCTATAAATCTTATGATCTAGTTACTTAGTACCTTGTTTCTACGAATATTTTCTGTTTGTATACTATAAATGTCATTTGTATCAGTTTTTCTGATGAAGATGGACGTTAACTTTGTCGAAACTTCAATTATATAAATATTAATTAATGTAAAACTTAAACCTAAAGCTGTTTTATTTTATAGAAACAAGTTACTAGGTAACGAAATAAGAACAATTTACTATAAATGTCATTTGCATCTTTTTTTACCTGATGACGACGCACTTTAAATATTAATACAGAACTGCAACCTAGAGCCGTGTTATTTTAATATGATGAGTTCTGAAAAAAAATTTTATTATGTTAATTTGTTATTGTTTCAAGAAAATTAAGAGATAAAGTTAGATATTTTTTTAAGATTATTAAACCAAACAGGACAAGTGTAAAAACCAGTTTACAAATTGGGTAAAAACTAATTTTATAAACGAGGCAATTATACAACTGGGCCGTAGTATATATATATATATATATATATATATATATATATATATATATATATATATAATATATATATATATTATACATACAATGCTCAAATTGTATTTTAATTTAATTATAATAAAAACAATTTGTACATATATTTTTATTGACAAAATAAAACTGCATGTAAATTTCCATTGTAACAAAATTAAAAAAAAAATTCCTTTGTACATATTAAAACAAGAATGAAATGCATTTTCCAGATCCATACACAAAGACTTTTGACTGTATTTTCGAAAATGTCCATGAGAACGATTTCGATAAACATAAAATATGTAGTATTTTGCAAAAAAAAACAACAACAACTATGCGTACAACATTATAAAAAAAAAGTTTTCTAGCTTTTAGCATACTTCGATATAAATTTCATTTGTTAGAACGTAGAAATAGGTATACAGCGATAATCTTTTATTCGTCTATAGGGGTCAGAAAAAAAAATTGTACACTACTTCGTACACTCAAATAGAAAATTATTTATAAGGAAATTATTGCACAATATTTTACAATATTATAATTACACAATATTACACATATTTTGTAGTGGACAATGCTGATTACTTAGTAAACTACTAGAGTTTAAAACAAATTAATCGTTTTTAATAAAAACTAAATGAATTATTATCTCGTTTATGAGACGACTTTTACTAAGGTGTTTTAAGGTTCATCGATTTTATTTGAAGTTGTGCTATATCGCTCCCTAAAAGAATACAGAGAAGATCGTAAACACCCTGTATAAGTTTGGATTTAAACAAGTAATTGTAAGATTTGTTCAAGTTCAAATTATGTCAAGCTTAAATTAAATTTTATACTAAACTACAGTAAATCAACACAACCAAATATTAATCTTTAGATTAAATGTCAGTTCAAGTTTAAAATGAGACAGAGAAACCTACTCTAAAAAAATAATAGTTTCGTTTATTATCATAACTTTGATTTTTTGGTATATTTTTTTTTCTTTAATTACTATATTCATCAAAAACGCTTAAATTAAATTTTGTACTAAACTACAAATACTAATCTTTAGATTAAACTTCAGTTAAAGTTTTAAAATGGGACAGAGAAACCTAGTCTAAAAAAAATAGTAACAAACGTGTCTAATTTATTATTACGAGCTAGATTTTTGTTATATAATTTTTTTTCTTTAGTTACTAAATTCATCAACAAAAGCTTAAATTAAATCTTGTACTAAACTGCAGTAAATAAACACAACCAAATATTAATCTTTAGATTAAACTTCAATTAAAGTTTAAAAATGGGACAGAGAAATCTAGTCTAAAAAAAATAGTAACAAACGTGTCTAATTTATTATTACGAGCTAGATTTTTGTTATATAATTTTTTTTCTTTAGTTACTAAATTCATCAACAAAAGCTTAAATTAAATCTTGTACTAAACTGCAGTAAATAAACACAACCAAATATTAATCTTTAGATTAAACTTTAGTTAAAGTTTAAAAATGGGACAGAGAAACCTAGTCTAAAAAAAATAGTAACAAACGTGTTTAATTTATTATTACGAGCTAGATTTTTGTTATATAATTTTTTTTCTTTAGTTACTAAATTCATCAACAAAAGTTTAAATTAAATCTTGTACTAAACTGCAGTAAATAAACACAACCAAATATTAATCTTTATTCTTTAGATTAAACTTCAGTTAAAGTTTAAAAATGGGACAGAGAAACCTAGTCTAAAAAAAATAGTAGTAACAAACGTGTCTAATTTATTATTACGAGCTAGATTTTTGTTATATAATTTTTTATCTTTAGTTACTAAATTCATCAACAAAAGCTTAAATTAAATCTTGTACTAAACTGCAGTAAATAAACACAATCAAATATTAATCTTTAGATTAAACTTCAGTTAAAGTTTAAAAATGACACAGAGAAATCGAGTCTAAAAAAAATAATAACAAACTCGTCTCATGGCCTTGATTTTTGGTGTATAATTTTTTATTCTTTAGTTACTACACAATATTCATCAAAAAAGGTGTGTTCTTCAACTTTTTCTGTTTAGGGTTTTTTTTTTCTTAGCTAAACAAGTTTTTATTTTGTCGTCATCTCTTTTATAATGTTGTATTGGTAACAAAAGTTATAAAAATAAAATATTGTGCGAAAAAATTTATATTTCTTATCCATTTGATTAATAATTTATCTTGAGTATAAGGACAATGGCATTTTATTTATATTTACATATTTATGAAAGTTCGTGACAATTACAAATTTTTTTTAAATTGATTAAAATTACTTATTTTTACTTTATTTGTAAATAGAAATAAACAAAGATTATTTCATTACTTCTAGATAATTTTTATTTATTCATAAAGTTATTGCTCTCACAATAATAACAAAGATTTCTTTATATATGAAAATTATTATTAATATTTTTATTTACTTAATTATTATTAACATAGTAAAAAATATTATAGATATATTTATTAATAACCGACATTTCGACAAACTCAAGGTCCATTTTCATTAGGAAATTTTTTTTGTCTATTTCATAATAAATACTTTTATTAAGTCGACAAAAAAGCATCGATTATAAAATCTATTAAACTTTCAGTATCATATCTTTCAGAACTTATTATATTAAAATAAAACTGCATTAAGTTATAGTTCTGTATTAATATTTATTAATAATAATCGACGTACATCATCATCAGAAACAAGTTAGTTACTTATTTTTTATCTAGTAACTTGTTTCTATGTTCTGTTTATTTACTTTAAATGTCATTTGTATCATTTTTCCTGATGAAGACGGACGTTGAGTTCATCGAAACGTTGATTTTTTCGTCCTAAACATGTTATTATTTTGTTTTGTAAATTGGGCAAAATTTTGCACAGTTCGTGAATTGGTTGCACGTGAAAAATGTGGTAAAATTACATGATTGAATCAATCATGATTGACCATAATCGATCAGAATTAATCAATATAAAAACGCTATTTATATTTAAAAAGGTGACACAAACACAAGATATTAAAAATAACAAAAATAAGTATATTTAAAAATGAACTATAAATATAATAAAAACAAAAATTTAATACCATCAATTTGTATATAGTATTACAGTCTTAATTCTTAATATAGTATTCAAATATATATGTGAGTAGATTTTAAAAATGTATAAATTTGTGAATACAGTAAACATACTCGTATATTTCAAATAAATATCTACTTATTATTATCCAATTTGTTAAATATCTATTTTTCTCAGTGCAGAAATTGGCAAAATACTATTACTATAAATTTGAGATAATCTATTTGTCAAAACGAAAATTAGTTTTGTTTTTCTAGGAAGAAAAAGTAAATAAAAATGTAAATACAGTTGAAATGTCAAAAGAAAAGTACGTCGTGTGTGTGTATGTGTGTTTGTCATGTCATAAATAATTGAACATATATTTAATTAATTCCACAATGATGCAATCTTTGTTCATACTAACACAATTCGCGAAAATTATTTAAATTTATGTTGTTATTTCAAACAATAATACACATTAACTATATACATATATGTATTTTGTTATTTTCTTTTTTTTTGTGTCATTATTTAAACAAAATATATCTCTCCATTATTGTATTTTAATCTCGCGATGGGAAATCGGATAACAAACTGTATATATTTGATATTGAAAACAAAGAAAAATATATTTTTATTATTACTATATATGGTAGTTGTTAAAATTTGAAAAATATTTGTCACGTACACAGTGGTATGATTAACAATATATAATCAATAAATTTGGAAAAAATATATTGACCTCGCCGGGATATATATATATATATATATATATATATATATATATATATATATATATATATACATATACCAATATTTTTTCAAATTTATTAAATAATTATTTAAATAATAAAAAAAATTAATATACCACGTTTTTAACACGGACTAAAAACATACAGAAAAACGTGGAGCAATAACAGCTACTCCCTACACTCTTTACTATTATCTATTGCATGCATGCGCCCCATGTTTTTCTCTATGGGGTTATAAATCTGTATGGGGCTAGAAAAAATTATTTTATACTTTTAAGTCCGTGTTAAAAATGTGGTATATTAAAAAATATTGTATTTAAATAGTTATTAATATTTTTAAGACATACGGTAAATAAATTTTATAAAAATACTAATTTGCAAATAAAAAAATACTATAACACAAAATCTGTAAAAATAACTATATAAAACCAAACAGAATATAATAAATAAAATATTAATATTAAATGAATAAAATTAACCAATTGCATTTAGAAAATAAAAATGCATCTCTAAAAAATATTGTATGCAATAAATTTGAAGGTTAATTGCTAAATTCCTAGATTTTAAATCATATAAACATATAAAAACCTGATATGGTTACTACATACCACTTAACTAATTAATTTATTAAATTTAGCGCAATACACTAAATACTAAATTAGAAATAAAAAAATAATTAAAAAAGAAATACTATAACACAAAATCTATAAAAAAATAAAAATATAAAACTAAACAAGTAAACAAAATATTAAATAACCAACTGCATTTAGAAAATAAAAATGCATCTCTAACAAATACTGTCTGCAATAATTGCATTTGATGTTATAAAACGTGTCCTTCGCAATCATAGATCATATAATATATCTATATATGATCATATATATGATCTATGTTCGCAATACTCAAATAAGACCATATGACAAAACTTATTACGACTTCAGCGCCACACACATGTAAAAATGATAACTGAATTTCGTTTTCTAGCGTAATAAATAACATAATAAGTGACGATAAACAAACGTTAGCAAAATAAATAATAAAAAATAACAAATATTACGTTTCTTATTATGACATATTCGAGAACTACGCTTTTGTTTTTTTGTTATTACAATTTACTATTTATATTATAAGTAAATACGTATTAATTTCTAAAAATTCATTCATACCAAAATATTTCACGAAAATACATTCAGTATTTATAAATATAATAATAATTATATATAAATTAAATGAAATACAGCCATAAATAAATAAATGAAAATGAAATAAATAGGTAAAAATATAAATATCACTATTATTTAAAATAAAACTACTTTAGGTTAAAGTTCTGTATTAATATTTAATAATAATCGACGTTTCGACGAAGTCAATGTACGTTATCATAAAAAAACTGATACAAATGACATTTAGAGTAAATAAACAGAACATAGAAACAAGTTAAATAAGTAACTAGATCATAATAATTTTTTTTGTAAATTTTTATCCCTAAAGCCATGTTTTATTTTAGAATGAGGCTATTTATACATACGGTATGTATACGCAATTGGCTATTTATACATACTAAAAAAAAAAAAAAAACCCTAAACCAACCTACTAACCTAACCTACCCTAAATAGCCAATTACGTAAAAATACTGTATGTATAAATAGCCAATTGCGTATACATACCGTATGTATAAATAGCCACTTTCTTTATTTTATATAATGAGTTCTGAAATATTTTTTACTATTTTATCACTATTATTTATAAATAGTTATAAATAATAATAGTAAAAAATCTTTCAGAACTAATTATATTAAAATAAAACTGCTTTAGGTTAAAGTTCTTTATTAATATTTATTATGACGTTTCGACAAGCTAAACGTTCTTCTTCATCAGGAAAACTGATACAACTGTCATTTTTGTTATTTTCCTGCTGAAGACGACCGTTAAGTTCGTCGAAACGACATTATAAATATTAATACAGAACTTTAACCTAAAGCAGTTTTATTTTAATTATAAATAAATTAACAAATCACAATTATAGCAATTATATAAAAAAAAAATGACAATTACCTTATATAAAGATTTCTGGTGACAAATCTAGTTAGAATTCTTCAAATATTAAAATACAAATATCACTATTATTTATAAATATAAGAACAATAAATAATTATAAATAAATTAAATGAAACACAGCCACGAATGAATACACTTTAGGTTAATGAACAAATATCTTTGTTAAATTAGTACAAAGATTGTAAAAAAAAATTACGTCTATCTTGTTTGAGAGTCTTTATTACACTGACAGGGCAAGCTGTGACGATAAAACAAAAAAACAAAAACAAAACACTGATAAAATTATTACGCATCAAAATATACACGCATGTAAACAAAGAATAACGTATTAAGTGAAAATTTATAATAACAAAATTTTAGTTAGACGAAGTTAAACTTTTCAAGTTTTATATTTTGATGCGAGCACACAGCACAGCAAAATATCCGTATTGAAAAATATTTATCAGTGTAAACAAAATAGCAGCGCGCGCACTTGTAATGACTTGAGTACTTGTACCAACTTTAGAAGTTATCTAGACATAATGTCGCCAAAGTGTTGTTTTCATTTTAATCATCAGGTCTTATCACTTGATAAGTAATAAATACAAGATTTGTTTTTTACTACTTTGACTGCAAGGAAAAAGTAGTATAGTGTTTGGTACGGTGTCTGTAACATTTTCAAAAAAAAAAATAAAATTGTATAGAAATCCTTCATATAGCCTGTAGATGACGAATCTGAACTTAGTTTATAAGTGGGTGTATGTGTGTGCGTCGTCAGCTCGCTCGCTCGCTCGGTCGTCAGACAAAATATTGTGATCGCAACTCCTCCTAGACGATTCAACCGATCTCAATGAAATTTTCAAGATAAATTTGTCTAGTGCCCAAGATGGTCATGTGGTTTTGGTTTTTTCCAGTGATGCCAACTTTCCAAGAAAAAAATTACTAAAGTTTTTAAAAATTTATTGTGGCTACATTATTTATCCGATTTTGATCAAATTTTCAGGACAGATTTCTCTAGTGCCCACATAAATTACGTAATTTTAATATAATACAGTGTTGCCAACTTTCCGAGAAAAAAATTACTAAAGTTTTTTATTCCTATTTCTTATGATTTATGTGATGTCAAAGTGGTCTATATATGGGTTTACCCATATACTTCTAATCTTGTTTTTTATAAATTTTTTTTGTAAAAAATAAGATACACTTGTCAAAAGCAAAAAACGCGCCATTCAAAAAATCAAACCGAAATAATTCGGTCAATTTTGAACGAAATTGAATGAATTTTTGCGTCCGAAAAAACTTGGTCTCATCTTCAACAAAAAATTCAACTCAATTTACCAAGAGGGCGTAAAAATTCAAAAAATTTGAGATAAATTGTGCTTAATTTCAAGGACTTACAATGCTTTGACCCAAAGTGATTTTTTTTAAATTTAACCTGCATTTTGCGAGTTTTTATTTGCAGGTTGAGTTTGCAAAATGCTTCACAATTTCGAACTTTTCTCTTAACCGAAGAATGTCTTAACATTGAACACATTTGTTTGGCCGTTGAAATGGTCTAAATGTTCAAAATTTGTCCGAACTTCGAACTCGCAAAAAGCAGGGTAAATATCAAAAAATCATAACTTTTCGCCAAAGTATCGTAAGCCCTCTTGGTAAACTGAGTCAATTTTTTTTTTGTATACCATACATGTTGTCAAAGTTTTACAATTTTTTAAAATCAAAACATGTTTTTTTCTGCGGAGTGTGTTGGGGAGCGCAATGGTTCAAATGGTCCATCATCATCTTGTATGATCTTAAAGTTGAGACTTCAAATTTTTTCGGAGACAAAATTTCATTCTATTTCTTTCGAAATTGGTCGAGTTATACCAATTTAAAGAATCGATAATTTTTCAGAATTTTCGAGTAGCGCGTTTTTTTTTTTTTTACGAATGTATAATAATGTATGTAGTAGTAACATAATGACCTCCTTCTACATAGGCAATAATACATACATACACAATCACGCCATGTACCCAAAAGGGTGTAGCACAAACTCTTTACATCATCCCGAAATCAGTCACCTACAAACATTCCTATCAATAATGGTAATGTAATATCAATATTTTAATACGCTTTGAAAGAAAAAATATTTTTAAAGCAAAATAAATATTAAATATTTTGTTTTAGATGCATATGAAAAAAAATACGGAAATAGGATTAGTTGCCAAGTTTTGTGTAAGGAATGTAATAATTGATGTTACAACAGTTTATGTTATAATATATATAATGTAATAAAACTAAAATAAATTTGAAGGTAATTGCTAAATTCCTGAATCTTAAATCGTATAAACATATAAAACCTGATGTGAATACTACATATTTCGATACATATAAATTTTATTCGAGGGAAAAACCACTTAATCAATTAAAATCTTAGTAAAATCAATTGAAGATTTTCTTAAAATCATGTAAAATCTTTAAAATTTTAAGATATTACCTACGTAAAAATCAACAAAAAATTACAGTGTGACAACTTTAATGAATTTTCTAAATATACCTCTTATCATTCGTTATACGATCAATAATAAAAGTTTTTAATATTATTCCATTTAAATAAATCACACTGTATACATATATGCTCCTTTATCGGTTTGTTGCTGTATTATGATATCATACGACGGTAATCATAAAAATTACTCAAATAAAAGAAATAATTTGGTTTCCGGTTAACAAAAAAAAAAGAAAAAAAATTAGAGATAAATTAAGAACAAAAGAAATATTATCTTTGTTATTGCACAATTTTTATGAAAATTACTGAAATATACAATGACAATATCCGATGAACGCATATCGTACACAAAGTAAACAAAGAATTTTCGATGAAAAAACAGGTTGTAATGCATTATATATAGTAATTTTCTTACTATACTGCATTTCATTTGCAATTTATAGTGTCTCTCTTATAAATATTATATTTTTTAAAATAATTTTGATATAAAAACTATACAATATACAATATTAACATTAGACTGATAAAAGAAGAAATAGAAATTTATAAAGAAAAAAAATAACATCAATAACTGTGAAGGTGCACTGAGTTAAATATAATTTGGCTTCCATTAATTAAAAATTTATAAAAACTTTTATAATCTAGTTACTTATTTGTTACCTAGTAACTAGTTTCTATGTTCTGTTATTTACTGTAAATGTCATTTGTATTAGATTTCCTGATGAAGACGAAAGCAATAGAAATTTATAAAAAAAAAAAGATAACATCAATCACTGTGAAGGTGCACTAAGCTAAATAAAATTTGGCTTTCATTAATTAAAAATTTATAAATTTTTGTATGATCTAGTTACTTATTTTGTTACCTAGTAACTTTTTTCTATGTTCTGTTTCTTTACGGTAAATGTTATTTGTATCATTTTTTTCTAATAAAACTTGAGAGAGTGGTTTCCTGATGAAGATGTACATGTAGTACTACGATTATTAAGAAAATATTAATACAGAACTACAATAACCTAAAGCAATTTTATTTTAAAAATAAACAATTTTATTAATACTTATTATAATATTTGTACTCCGTATTATTAAATGAATAAATTTTCTATATTAAAGGTACAAAAATAATAATAATTGTAATAATGATTGAAGCGAAATAGAAATGAAAACAAGAAGATAAAGTTCAAGTTCGAAGTGTAGCAGTAATAAAGATAATGATTAAATATATATGTCATTCTGATACAATCAAAAAATTCAAAGAAATTTGTTTATCTAACATCCTTCAAAAGTATCTAATGAGTAATAAAACATGTTTTGTTTTTGTTTGTTATTAATTTCCAAATCATAATAAATGAATAAAAACATAGGCCCGTATTCCCACATCTCTTATTTATGAAAAAGTGCTACTATCTCTTATCAAATATGAATAAGATTTCTATTTTTTGATATATTTTTTTTATATCTAATATTATAAAATACAAATTACTTAATAAGTAATTTTAATTACCAAAAAAAATCACTTTTAAAAGTGAAGTGAAAATACGGACCATAGATTTTTGTTCTAGAATATTGTTAGAAATAAACCTCCCAACTTACGACGTATTCGAGTTACGACAAACCACAATTTTGTACATGTACTTTGGTTTACTAAACAAAATTTGTGTTTACGGAAAATTATTGTATGTTGAACACATATTTTATGGAATATAACAAATAACTATGTTAGTTAGGTTTTAAAGAAGATTTAAAATAAATCTAAAATTTACGTTTGAAACTTAAATTTAAGAACCTTTCCACATTGGGCTAATATACCCAATAATTTCTTACATATATATATATATATATATATATATACATATATATTCATAATTTATTGTTATCAATTAATTACAAATTTCAACTAAAAGTAGAATAATTATTACGTTCATGTTTGGTATATGTGAAAAAACTATTTAATCGCATGATATTAGCATGAAAGATTAGACTAGTATCATTTTGATAAGAAATCTAGGTTTTATTTTTTCATTATATCTGTTCATGTCTAATGCGAAAATATACAAATTGATACTGCATATTTTAATGAAATTAATATAAAGAATTATAGTTAACAATCCAACGTTTCTAAACGATTTGGTCATCACAATGAACTAATTTAAATTAGTTAGAAATTGAAAAAAAAATGTATTGATTTCGCCGAGATTCAAACTCGGGTCCTTCGTCTACATTTTTACATTTTTTCAATTTGTAACTAATTTAAATTAGTTCATTGCGATGACCAAATCGTTTAGAAACGTTAAATTGTTAACTATAATTCTTTATAACGTCGTCACCGAGTATTTAAATCTTAACATATTTAGTAGAAATTAATATATATTAGGATGTATCAAAAAAAAATTTATTTCATCGGCTAAAGCAAAAAACCGAAGTTTCTGATCAGAAAAGTTCTTACGCAAGCCGATTTGAATATTAAACAAAATCTAGCGGACGCACCGAGCGCTAAAAAATACCATTTTTTGGACTTTTTTCATATAATGACCTAAACATATATCAACATTTATCTGACCGAGCCGTAACTCTGTATTTTTAAGCTCATATAAAAATGCGACATTTTTTTCAGGCACTATAAAATACAAGAAAACTGTCAAGAATCGGTTGAAAATTACCGAAATTAGTATTTTTGTTGCAATGCCCCTGAAAAACAGATTTTTCAAACACTTATAACTAAACGTCAAACACTTCAATTTGAATGAAAAAAATGTCGCATTTTTATATAGGCATAAAAACACAGAGTTACGGCTCGGACAGATAAAATATTGATATATGTTTAGATCATTATATAAAACAAGATTAGAAGTATATGGGTAAACCCATATATAGACTACTTTGACATTTCTCGGAAAGTTAGCAACACTGTATTTTAATAATTTTATAATTTATGTGGGCAATAGGAGATACTTTTCTGAAAATTTGATCAAAATCGAATAAATAATGTAGCCATAATGAATTTTTTTAAAATTTTGTGATTTTTTCTCTCGATAAGTTGGCAACACTGTATTTTGTTAAAATTGCATAATTTATTTAGGCACTAGAAAAAACTTTTATAAATATTTGATTAAAATCGGTTAAATAAAATGGTCAAAATAAATTTTTAAAAATTTTACTATTTTTTTTCTCGGAAAGTTGGCAACACTGTATTTTGTTAAAATTACATAAATTATATGAACACTAGGAGAATCTTTTGCGAAAATTTGAGTAAAATCGGTTGAATAACATGGCCATAATAAAAATTTTAAAACTTTAGTAATTTTTTTCTCGGAAAGTTGGCACCACTGAATATTAATAAAATTATGTAATTAATGGGAGCATTAGGGAAATCTTTTCTGAAAATTTTATCAAAATCGGATAAATAACTTAGCCAATATGAATTTTTAAAAACTTTAGTAATTTTTTTCTCGGAAAGTTGGCATCACTGGAAAAAAATAAAACCACATGACCATCTTGGGCACTAGACAAATTTATCCTGAAAATTTTATTAAAATCGGTTGAACCGTCTAGGAGGAGTTGCGGCCACAAAATTTTGACTTACGACCGAGCGAGCTGACGACGCACATCCATACATCCACATAAACTAAGTTCAGATTCGTCATCTACAGGCTATATGAAGAATTTCTATACATTTTTTTTTGTTTTTTGAAAATGTTACAGACACCGTACCAAACGCTATACTACTTTTTCCTTGCAGTCAAAGTAGTAAAAAGTCCAAAAAAATGGCATTTTTGAGCGCTTGGTTTCTAATTAAAAAATTTCGATACTCCCTAATATATACATAGAATTGGATTAATCAGTGAGCAAACCGTCAAACGACGTCTAACATAAATTAAGTTCAGATTTATTAATTAATGCTATATAATATAAAAGATTTCCTTATAATTTTTATCTATCACAAGGTTTTTGTTGAATAAATCGCTTTAAAATTAGCAGCTTGAAATCTTGATTCAATACAAATTAAAAATAAAAAAATACCAATCATGTAATTTCAATTTAGTTTCTCAAATTGTACCATAACAAAATAAATAAATAAATATATTACGGAAATTTGAACTCATGATCATATATAAAAAAACATAACCTACATATATCTAAAACGATAACGAATTGACGAAAATCGAAAAAATAAATAAAAAATCCTGATTGTCTGGTTCTTTGGGAAAAATTATATTTTGTTCACGGTACAAATGAAAACCTTGTACTTTGTACGTCTATGCCACAGATATGAGTACATCATATATTATAATAAGCCTGTTTGCTGTGAGTGTATTCTAATACAGTACTATTCAAACTGTAGATGATGGGCTACACTGTAAAAAAATATGTAAATTTTAATATTTTAAAAAAATTTTCTATTTCATTTCTTCCACTCCTTATTTTTCACAACAATTTTCTTCTATCAATACATTTTTTCCACTGTATTTTGACGAAAAAATAGAATATTTCGTCAATTATACATACATACACAATCTCGCCATGTACCGAAAAGGATGTGGCACAAACTCTTTTCGTCATCCCGAAATCAGTCGCCTCCAAACATTCCTATCCAAACACGCAACTTTCGCTTCATCCACATTCATAATTCCTCTCATACATGCTCTTTTATTTCTACTACTTGGAAACTTTCGCTCACGCAAAACACTCTCAATCATACCACTCCAACTACTCATTGGACGTCCACGCAAACGTATCCCATCAAAATCATTCAAATAAATCTTTTTAACCAAACGTTCATTAGACATTTGCTCAACATGTCCGAACCATCTTAACTAACACCAACTTTTGCTATAACATTTTTTTCAATTTCACACCCATCATACACTAATCTATTTCGTATCCGATCTCTCCTATTTACACCACATACCCCACGTAAAATCTCATTTCGCACAGCAGTCATTTTCCGTTTACGCTTTTGCAACCAAACCCAACATTCACTACCCTATACATCAACGTAGGCACCAAAACTGCATTGTATATACTCAAACGGGCTTCTTTGGAAACATTTACATTCCTAGCAAAAATTCCCAAAGCACCCAAAACCTTACAACCAGCATTTACTCTCCTTTCAATTTCACGTTCAAAACGGCCATATATATATATATATATATATATATATATATATATATATATATATATATATATATATATTTTAATGTAAGTTTACAAATATGTACTAGTCTTTCGTACAGACGTTAAATATAAAGTTCATATTTTACCATACCTCTATACAGGGTGTAACAGAATAACTATTCCTAATTTTCAGAAATGATAAAGGGCACATAAAGAAACATTTTTTATTAATAAACTAGTGTCCGGAATTTTTATTTTCGGCAGTCGATTGTACATCGTTACAACTTATGTATCGAAAATGGTGGTCGTAACTTCGAACAATTTTTATAAAATTTAATGTGCTATTATTTCTAATAAAATGTTCCTTAACTTAACTACTCTTTGATGTTTTGATTAAGATTGTTTTTAACGATATCTAGTGTATCTTGACACCGAGAAATTTCCGGACACTAGTTTATTAATAAAAAATGTTTCTCTAAGTGCACTCTATCATTTCTGAAAATTAGGAATAGTTATTCTGTTACACCCTGTATACAGACACCGAATGAAAATACAAAGTCCTATCGTATGATTATCATGTGTTCAGAACATGATATGCAAGCAATATATGTGAATGTACATATGTACAAATTAAATCAAATTATATATTTGTTTTATTTTTCCGATTTTACTATTTACTATTTTAATAAGCTAGCACGCACTGACAATTGTTTTGTGTATCTGTATTATTATCAAAGTTACAACTGCATAGAAATGTTGCATGTTAAATATACAACGGAATAATTCTATTCGTAAAATTATTTAATAATTAAAAATTATTACCAGCGAGCACAAAATATAGTAATTACTTCATTTTATACAAATTTATTTTAAAGCAGTTGAAATATTTTTAAGCTTGTCTAACTATGATTTTAAATAAATTTTGGATGAGGCTATTTATACATACGGTATGTATACGCAATTGGCTATTTATACATACAGTATTTTTACCTAATTGGTTATTTAGGGTAGATTAGGTTAGTAGGTTGGTTTAGGTTTATTTTTTTATTTTTAGTATGTATAAATAGCCAATTGCGTATACATACCGTATGTATAAATAGCCTCATCCATAAATTTTTGCTTATAAATTCAGCGTAATTTCAAATTTTAAAGATGAGGCTATTTATACATACAGTATGTATACGAAATTGGCTATTTATACATACATAAAAATAAAACCTAAATCAACCTACTAACCTAGCCTACCCTAAATAGCCAATTACGTAAAAATACTGTATGTATAAATAGCCAATTGCGTATACATACAGTATGTATAAATAGCCACTTTCAAATTTTAAAGCTTTGGAGCTGAAGTTCGGAGGTGCATGATTTTCCTTGGAAAAGAAGTGTGAAATATATGTCAAATATAATGTCCATTATGTAAATTTATATGGCAAAATATGTGTCATTGAAAAAATCAATTTTATTAAAATTTTGCAATGCACTGTTAAAAAATAAGGCCCGTATTCTCACCTTATTTTTAAGGATGAGGCTATTTATACATACGGTATGTATACGCAATTGGCTATTTATACATACTAAAAAAAAAACTTAAACCAACCTACTAACCTAACCTACCCTAAATAGCCAATTACGTAAAAATACTGTATATATATATAAATAGCCAATTGCGTATACATACCGTATGTATAAATAGCCACTTTCTATTTTTAAAAGTGATTTTTGTCAAAATTACTTTTGACGTTTACTTGAAATTACTTATTAAGTAATTTTAATTAATTTATTTGAATTTTATAATATTAGATATTAAAAAAATAGAAATACTATTAAACTGGTAAAAACTCTTCCAGAACTGATTATATTAAAATAAAACTGCTTTAGGTTAAAGTTCTGTATTAATATTTATTTAAAATCCGTCTTCATCAGGATATATGATGTAAATGACATTTGTACTAAATAAACAGAACATAGAAACAAGTTACTAGATAACAAATAAGATTTTAATTAATGGAAGCCAAATTTTATTTAACTTCACAGTGATTGATGTTATCCTTTTTTTTTATAAATTTCTATTGCTTCTCTTATCAATATTGATTGCAATTATTACAGTATCTTCAATATGTAAAATTTGAAGAAACTGTAATAATTAATATTAGCAGCAAATTGATAAGAGAAGCAGAAAATTTATAAAAAAAAAAGATAACATCAATCACTGATTTAAATAAAATTTGGCTTCCGTTAATTAACAATCTATAAATTGTATGATCTAGTTACTTATTTTGTTACCTAGTAACTTGTTTCTATGTTCTGTTATTTACTACTGATGAAGACGTACGTTGAGTTCATAGAAACATCGATTATTAATGAATATTAATGCAGAACTTAAACCTAAAGCAGTTTTATTTTATCAAAACTATATAGTTAACCGTAATTTATTGAAGTTACGTTATTCATATTTCATTCTACAAGAAAAAAAAAATTAAAAAAAAAATTGACCTTGTACTAAGTATACAAATGAAATCATTGTATGTAGAAATAATAAATTTATTAGCGTGTACAACTTTTTCTGGACAAACTTGAAATTATTAGCAAAAAAAAAATCGATTCTTTTTTTGGTATTGTTTGGAAAACTAGTGACATTCAGTTTTCAATTTAACAATAAGATATTTTTTTTTTGAAATCTTTTTTATTTATTATGTCTCAAATTTATTTAAATTTATGTTTGAACAGTTTTACAAGAAAATATTGATACTGAAAGTAACACATTGTAAATAATTTACTTAGACACATCGTATATAATTGTCTCGTACTCTGTAACTCCGTGAAATAATACAGCGTAAAAATATCGCATTTTAAAAAAATGTAAATAGTAGATAGCTGAAAAAAATCAATAATGTTTTTTCACCGAAATATTGAATTTTGTCTTCCGAAAAATGTCAAAATGATATGAAAATAATGAAAATATCTCTCACACAATATTCCCGCACTAAAATCTATTTATCCAGCGGTTAGAGTGTACGCTTACCTACAGTTTAATGTGCGCCACTATAACATTTGCCTAATAATAATTTTAATAGCAAAGTTTAATTAACTATAAGCACTATACGTTATAAGAGATAAAGTTAAAACTGAAATATATGCATCAAATTTACTTTTCGTAGTAGATTCAAATTTGCTAATAAAAATAGGTTTTTTTTTTATAAATTAATTCCCTTTTGCTGATGAATTAAAATTTTGGGTTTGTAAATTTTAGTAAATAAATTATGAATTACTTATTAATTCTTTTCTTAAGTAAATTTACCCACGCTGTAAAAAAATATATCAAAATTACAAAAAAAATTTGTAGTAAAATTTTGATATTAAAAATTCTGTAATTTCATTTTACTATAAATATACTGTATTTCTACCTCAAAATTCTATAATTTTTACTTAATTTATAATAATCATCTAAAGTAAGTAAAAATGACCTAATAAGTATGTAAAATTGCTTACTTTCTGCAAATTGCATCACATACTTAATGTAGAATTACATTGTGTTGGTATAACTACTTAAATTAAGTAAAATTACAGTTTGCATATTAATATCTGTAATAATTCATCAAAATAATCAGACTTAGTACATATTTTGTGTAATAATACTAATAAAATATTTTAAGTATAATATTCAATACATTTCAAAATACATCCTTTATATAAATTTAGAAATGTATGTAATTATACCAACGATAATCTTACAGAATTAAGCGAATTTTACCTATTTATGGAAAACTTCTTAAGGCATATTTTACTAAAGTTTTGTAAATTTATTAATTTTTGGAGTGTTAATTCACCCAGCTCAGATTCTGTGACTATAACTAATTTTAATATAAAAAATACTCGTAGAATAGTTTATTAATTTGGAAAAAAAAAATCATTATAACAAAATTTGTTCTAATAAATTTTTATCGAATGTATAAAAATCTAAAAATATAAAAACCGACTTACCTTAAAGTTGTTAAGCTGCCTCTTATTTTGTTGTAAAAATGTTGTTATGTTGTTAAAATTGATTTCTTGTGCGTATTAAATATTGTCAGTTAACTGAAAATAAAAAGTTACGTCAGTTTGTTTTTTTATGAAAATTATCTAAAATATTTATTACTTATTTTCTTTGATAGTGTGAAAAAAAATCTATTTACTCAATTTTAAAATTATTGAATATAAATATGAATAATAAACAAAATATGTTTATATATTTTGTAATTTTATCAACAAAACTATTTGTTTATTGCATGTAAATTTAATTATTTATCTAGACAATTGCGCAATGTTAATTAAATAATTAAAAAAAAATACTAATACTAATTACATTTAATAAATAAACAAAATATTTCTTTAGACATCCTGTATATGCCAATTTGAAAAAAAAAAATAATGACGAATTCAGATAAAACAAGTTTTTGGTGTCAAATAGTGGGCTTAAAATCTGATGCAAACTGTATATTAATGCCAATTGTAAAATTGCCAGTATTTTTTTTGCTTATTCGACTTTGAATATTTTCGCCATTGCAATGTTTTGTTATGTATTGCCAAACCAAACTACGTAACTAATTATAAAAAAAAATGTGACGTCAGATTGCCATTTTTATCAACCAAAATAGAGAAAAAAATTACGACAAGAAATACTTGTTCCTACAATAGGTATATCATGTTAGCGAATAGAAAAAAAAATTACTTGTATTAATAAATTATCGAAAAATAAATTTATTTATAAAAATTATAAATATTATTGTTTCAAAGTGACATCTTTCGTTAAAAACATGAACAATTTTAGTTTTTCTCGGGCACTATAGATGCCACTAACACGGTCTTTTCATAATTTATTTTAATTACTTTAAATTAAGAATATTTAAAATTTAAAAATAGAATATACATGTAATCATTTACAAGTAATTTAAGTTTATAAAATTTTCCATATTTCAAATATTAGTTTTCCCCCTTTTCTTATATAAATGGCCTTGGTTATATACAATATTATTTATTAATCGATTCAAATAAATTGTAATATAAATATTACATTATTATATCTGGAATATTAATTTAATACTTTATAAATGGTTTAGCTGTCAAAATGAATGGTAAAATGGTTCAATTTTAAAAAGCAAAATTTTCTAGAATTTTAAATAAACTATTTTTACAATATTTGCTCATTTCTTTTTCGCATTTTACGTGGAGAAAATAAGAAAAATTGAAACTGGCATTTTGATATTAATTTAATGCTTTATAAAAACCATTTATAGCCTAAAATGGTTTAGCTGTCAAAATGGTTTAATTTTAAAAAGCAAAATTTTCTAGAATTTTAAATAAATTATTTTTACAATATTTGCTCATTTTTTTTTTTCGCATTTTACGTGGAGAAAATAAGAAAAATAAAAACAAAACTGGCATAATGCCGTATAGTAACCAAAGAATCAAATATGTCAGCTATTTTGGCCTGATAAAAGCCAAATTATATGACTAGGTCGTTTCAAGATCAAGGAGATTCTTAGAATAAAAACAAAATAGACAAACTGAAATTATATTAACATAGTTTTAACTTTATTGCAAAATAAATATTTAGAAAAATTTTGCGAACGTCAGCTCTATCCCGTAGACAGCTGGGTTACATATTGGCGAATTTATTTATAACTCATTTTTTTTTTTTCGCTTTCGGGTCTTAAATACGTAAATAATATTACGTATTTCGATACACTGACCCCAATACGAAATTAAACTATTATTTAATAGGATTCGCAAATATCACGTAAAACTATGTAAAATTTTCCATTACTTTATATATTCAAAGTACTTAATTATAATATAAATAATTATATTGCAAATAAATAAAATTTATAATAAAAAAAATTTAATTACTGTATAGTAGTGACATCTATTCAAAAAGTCTTAAACTAAATAACCTAAAATTTAGTATCTGAAGCCGTCCAAAGTTGAAACGTCAAAAACATGTCAAGTAGGTAAGTAAAATTTAATATTATGTTATATTTACGTAAAATTTCCCAATGAAAATATTTCATACATAAAATCTATTTCTGTTTTCATCGTATTAAATACATAACAACAATATTTTAATAGGAAAAATATGAAAGAAACAGGTTATGACTAAAAAAAAAATGTATTGTTGATGACCGGTTGTTACAGAACATTATTTATTTATAGAAATAGAAAGACATTTGGACTTTTATCACGTGAATTAGATAGTGATTCTTCATCTGGAGAAATTTATTTTAAAAGTATATAAATGTTTACTAATGCATCAAAACAAATCTGTCAATTAAAACAACAAAAAATGCTTTTTTATACAATTTTGAACAAAGTATTGTATTTGTGAAATTGTTAGTCAAATATCGTAGGGAAAATAATTTAATATTAAATGCTTTTTTAAAATGTTGCATGGCAAAAAAAATGATTGAATAAAAATCACTATTTTTAAAGTGATAAATATTTACTAATGCATCAAAACAAATCTGTCAATTAAAACAACAAAAAAATGCTTTTTTATACAATTTTGAACAAAGTTGTGTATTTGTGAAATTGTTAGTCAAATATCGTAGGGAAAATAATTTAATATTAAATTGCTTTTTTTAAATATGTCGTATGCAAAAAATGATCACTATTTTTATAGTAATAAATGTAACATAACGTATTCATGCAAATTAATAGAAAAAAGAATAAATTTTCCATGAGATAAACATAAATACATTTATAAAGGCCTTTTGTAATAACAAAGAAACTATATGAAATAACGGCTCTCTGACACATTGACCGTAGCGGAGCCACGGTGTATAACATGCGTGACACAAATTATCATAAAACATTATTAAGATGTTGGAAAAATTACAATGAAAATTATGACAACATTTATTTTTGTTGGATTTCAAACTTTCATTTCAATTTTTATATGTTCAAAATAAAAATTACTGTAACCGTTTTTGTTTCTACACTGTTACTGTTACCAAAAAAAATAATCGCGATTTTCCATAAAAACATTAGTGAAAATATTATATTTTATTTTAATAAATTGATGTTTTACATAAATTTGCTGTAAAATTGGGAAAATTTTGTCAAATTTTGTAAAATAAAATGAAAATGATCGCAAGATCGAAACGCGTCGTAAAAAAAGGAAAATCAAAAAACAACACCATAAAATAAAATAATGAATTTACCGTGTTATATATGTGTTTCTACAAAAAAAGTTTGTAATTATTTACTTAAAATACGTATATTCTGTGATTTTACACATAATTTGGATAAATACATATTTTGACTGTATTACTACATATATATTTAATAATATATTTGTTTGGTCACCATATATGGTGACTTTTTTTTGCACATAATACACACAATTTTCATTCAAATAAATTTTTATTAACTATATATACATATATATATATTAAAATATATGCATCAAATTTACTTTTCATAGTAGATTCTAAATGGCTAATAAAAAAATTGGTTTTTTTTATAAATTAATTCCCTTTTACTGAGGAATTGAATTTGTAGGTTTGCAAATTTTAATAAAAATAAAAAAAAAAATAGCGAAATTACAGAATAATAATGGTAGAATTTTACTATAAAAAATCTGTAATTTCATTTTACTATAAATATTCTGTATTTCAACTTATTTCAACTAAGTAAAAATGACCTAATAAGTATGTAAAGTTGCTTACTTTCTGCAAATTGCATCATATATACTAATGTAGAACTATATATTGTGGATATAACTTCTTAAATTATGCAAAATTACAGCTTGCATATTAATATCTGTAATAATTCATCGAAATAATGAGACTTAGTACATATTTTGTGAAATAATACTAATAAAATATTATTAAATCAATTAAATATATTAATAATTTATTTTTAGGTAATTTAAAGTCGTTAAACTTTTATCTCAGGACATTGTTTTGAACGGATATTTTTTTAAAATTCCATAATTAGTTAATTATTTGATAAAAAAATATTATTTATTTTTTGTTTTTTTAAACAATATAAGATACTTTTTTCAAGGTTAAATAATTTATTTGTTTTTAAACAGAATTGAAATCTAGTGTATTTCGTTTAAATAGTTTTAAATTAGCATTGATTTATTAATAATAATATAATCGATTCGCGAATATCATGTAAAAATTAAAGTTATTTTTTCAAGGTTACAATTTATTTGTTGACAGAACTGAAAGTGTTAAAATATATTTAAAAAAAATAATATTAACTATGTATAATATAATATAATCGTGCATAAAACATTAACACACAGAGCTGATGTAAATTGATAAGAAAAATACTTGAAAATACATTTCTAATTGAACTCGTCGAAATGTAATCTATATATGTTGAGCACTGCGCGTGTACCTAAATTTTATCGATTAATACGTGCTTTGCGGTCGTTTTAAACTGATGTCAAATTTTCAAGAACAAAGAAACATATCTAATAAACAATTCTAACACGATTTGAACAACAAACAAACGTAAGTTCCTAGCTTTAAACTAAATAAAACACAGCAATTTCGACTTGTATTTTGTTTTACAAAACAAAAGAAAATAAACTCTAGCTAAATTTAGCTTTTGACAATCAGCTGAGCGCTTGTGTAGTAAATGCCAGTTAGCAACGGGACAAATTTAATTGTTTCGGAAAAATAATTTAATATGCAAATGATTTACCTTGTTGTCAGGTCTCAAGTGGATGGTATTTTTGTGGTGATTAGTTGAAATCAATGTTTGAAAATATTGGTCGAAAATCTCCGGGCGAAGCAGCCGTACAGCTTAACTGACTGCTGATAGTCGCGAAATCTGACCCCCGAACAGATCTAAACACAACGTCAAGTTGGTTCTAAAGATGCACGCATCTATATCTAAATTGTATTTGATCTAAAAATTTCATTCTAATATTCGAATTTAAGATATTTATATTGTTATTAACTTGATTTTATTAATAAAAATATGTTTAATATACTTATATGTAAATAATTATTTAAATAAAACAAAAAATTTAATGTACCAATTTTTTAAAATGTACTAAAAAGTATAAAATAATTTCTTCTAACCCCATATAGATTTATTACTTTACTTTAAACTAATATTAACTAATTAATTAATAATATTAGAAATATTAATTTTTATCTTGTGCCATATTCACGAATTCCGTATATTCGTGTATTTAGAAAATTATTTTTTATCAAAATACAGACACCACAGAAAATACAAAACTCGCACACATACGACTAAAAAGCAGAAAATAATTATTTAAATAAAATATTATTAATTAATTAATTTCGAATGAAATTCACAATTACAAATTTTCAGGAGCTAGGAGAAATTATTTTATACTTTTTAGTCCGTTTTAAAAACGTGATATATTAATTTTTTTCATTTAAATAATTATCTTTCAAAGCTATTTTTCAAATATATTATTAATTTAATTAATTTTGAATGAAATGTTGCAGTACAATGATTGCAAGATCAAAAATTTTCTTCCAAAGATGTATTTCCCGAAGCCTGAACACCGAAAATTTTTCAAAAAATCCAGAACGAAATTATAAAAAATATGGCCTGTTTGCAATGATTGCGGGCAGTTCTTTGTATTATGCAAGTTTAAATAAGACTGAAAGACGTAAATTATTAGCGAATATTGGAGCTATGCATCGATTTACACGGTAAATTAACTAAGCTAATTAATTGATTATTCAATTATAATTTGTTGCACAATTACTTTTAACACTGGCAAGAAAATAAAAACTTTCTTAAAACTTATTATACTTGAACATTGTATAACTTATGTCTAGTTTCAAATCGATAATTGTGGAATAAAATATAATAAAATAATAAATTAATAATAATAAATGTATTCATTAAAGATCAATTTATATTGGAACACTAATATCATTTGATTATTATTTCTCAATGCTGGGTTTAAATGAGAACTTACAAAACTATGAGGCTTTAATGAGCCGTATTCATCAAAGGGCTGCCGATCGAATATTAAAAGGCTGTTTAGAAAATGGTGGATTGTATATAAAACTTGGACAAGGTTTGGTCGCAATGAATCACATATTACCGCAAGAGTATTTAAACACTTTACAAATTTTACACGATAAATGTCTTCCAAGAGAGAGAGATGAGGTTATAGATTTATTTGTTGAAGATTTCGGTCAAAATCCGGAAGAAATATTTCAAGAATTTGATTTGACTCCGATTGCGGCTGCAAGTCTAGCTCAGGTAATTGAAAAAGGAATTTATTTTTTAGTACAAACAAGGGAGAAATCGCTACCTTAAACTTTGTATACCAGATTGTAAAAAAATTAATTATGACTGTTGAAATTTGTAGTGATTTTTCGTTGATTTTACAGATTTTAATCGAAATTCTAAAATTGTAGGAATTTCACTCGAGATTTTACAATCTTTAATTGATTTAAAATTATTTTTATTTATCACTTTAGTGTTTTTATTAAATCGCATGGCTTCGAATCGTTATATTTTTCGTTCCAGTTTAATTAAAAAAATATATATCGGTTTGGTTCCGATTTTCGTTCCGGCAAAAATAACGTGTTTTTTTTTCGGTTTTCGGTTCATTTCCGAGTGATTTTTTAATTTTTACTTAAGAGAATCTTTAATTGATTTTAAATGAATTTTATTTATTACTTTATTAAATTATTTTTATTAAATCAACTGAGGTGACTTTTTGATGCTCAAATTAGTAATGTCCCAAAAACAAATAAATATCAAAAAATAAATTCGAATATTTCAGGTATTTAAAGCGAAAACAAAAGATGGAGAAAACGTAGCAGTTAAAGTACAATATATCGACTTACAAAGACGTTTTCATAGTGACATATCAACAATAGAAGTCTTACTAAAAATAATTTCGGCAATGCATCCAAATTTTAATTTTACTTGGGTGTTACGCGACTTAAAAGGCTCCTTAGAGCAAGAACTAGACTTTATTAACGAGGGCAGAAATGCTGAACGATGTGCCAAAGAATTAAGTCATTTAGATTTTCTACATGTTCCGAAAGTACTTTGGAATCAATGTAGTACGGTAATTTTGTAATATAAATATATATTTTGACAAATAAAATAAATATCGAATTGAAAAAGTTTTGTTTTAATTATTTTAGCGTGTACTTACGACTGAGTTTATAGATGCAATTAAAATCAACGATGTCCAAAAACTAAGGGAGCAGAAATATTCGTTAGCGGATATTGACAAAAAGATGTTTCGAATTTTTGGCGAACAAATCTTCCATACCGGATTTATTCATGCCGACCCACATCCCGGAAACGGTAATTATTTCATTTCTTGTATATAACAACACTTTTAAACAGTTTTTTTAATTACACTTGACACATAACTTACCGCGAAAATATTGCATTGAAGGTGGCCATTTTGCACCAAACGTTACAAACTGCAAATTGTTAAATATCACTATTACATTAAATACACTAAACGCACTAAACTACATTTTAAATTAATAAATAATAAAAATATATTTCTAATAATATCAATTATCTTTATTATTAAATATTTTATAGGTTCATGTACAGACATGATAAATAATTTTTAGAAAAACATTTTGTTTACAGTACTAAAAACCTATGTTGTTAAATGTCAATTTTATGTGATATTTTGAAATAAATTAATGAAATGCTGTTATTTCAGTGTTAATACGAAAGGATAAAAATAAAAACACACAACTAATATTAATAGATCACGGTTTATATAATTATTTACCGAGTCAACATCGTATGGCTTTATGTAATTTTTGGAGTTCGATAGTATTAAATGATCGCGTCAAAATGAAAAAATACGCGAACGAACTTGGAGTTGAAGGTTGAAAATAACAAATATTTATTTATTAAAATGTATTAATTATTCTATATTTTTAATGTAGATTATGAAATTTTCGCCGAAATTTTAACACAAAGACCGTTACGAACGGGAATAAATTTCCAGAAAAAATTGAGCGATGAAGAAATTAAATATATGAAACAAATGGCTCAAAATAAGTTTGATATTATAATAAAAGCAATTAGAACTATGCCACGATCTATGTTACTTGTTATCAGGTATTTATCGATCAATTATTATTAACGGAAATTTTCAAATTGTATGATTTTATTACAGAAATTTGAATACAGTTCGATCGGTAGTGCGAGATCACGGTGATCCAGTAAATCGATTTACAACTTTTGCGAGAATTGCCAGTTATGGCCGTTTTGACAGTTCCGGAATGACGTTAAGTAAAAAAATTATCAGTTGTAAACAACGAGCTTACTTCGAATTCAGTTTATGGTATGTCTTTAAATAAAAAAAAATTTCAGTTTATAGTATTTTGTTTTTGCTTAAATTGCCATTAATTTATTTTGACCCCGGCGAGGTCGATGCATTTTTCTTCATTTAAAAATTAACTAATGATTTAATTAGTTCATCAAAATAAATTAATGGCGATTTAAGCAAAAACAAAGCACTATAACTTATTATATAATACGCCATGTGTAATTAAGAATATAAAAACAAAGATTATTTTTTCTTTAACCGTGTAAATTTTAACAAAAACTGTTAACTGTTAAATTTTGACAAAAATTGTGAAATTGTAACGAAACAATTATTTTGATAAAAATTTACAATCTTTTATTTAAAAATTTAAAATCTTAAATAGATCAAATCTATGGAACTTTTGAAGATAAATTATGTCAGAGTAAATGCTCTTTTTGTGTTTTTAGTTTTTACTCCTAGTAACATATACTATTTTGAAATTAGTGAAATTGCTTTAAAAGTTTATTTATTGTTTTTAGGTACGGCAACATAAAAATGTGGTTAATAAAGTTTATGATAAATTTATTACAAATGATTGGTCGATTACCTGATATTAGTAAAATTACGAAACAAATTGCTTAGTATTAAATATACCTACATATATATAAACTATAAATACAAATACCCCATTTGAGATATTGTTATATTGTTATTGTTTTACATATTTTGTGATTTTAATAAAAGTATTTTTGACAAAACTTTTGTTTTATTTGTTTACCCTTTCAAAAAGTATTATGATTTATTAAGGTCATTTCAAGGCAAACAAACGGCTATATTCAGATAGGTGGTGGGAATACAAAAAAGGATAATTTTACATTCGATTTATTCGTTTAATACTACATATTTATGGTAACTAATTATTAGAAAAATTAGCTAATTTATGTACAATTAATAATTTAATAATATTTTTTATATATTTACAGAAGTAGCATATAAAAAAAATTAATCAAATATTTAATTGTCAATATTTTCTTTGTTTATTATTATTTTGATTTCCAAAAAAGATATATGTTGTTAATTATAATAAAGATTAATCATATTTTTTTTTCAAATAAAATATACGTGTGAAATAAGAGAAAATCGCATTTTTCAAGGAAAATGATAAAAATTATTTTTTTACAAATAAATCACACATACAAAAATTCTGAAATTAATACATAAGTACTATAATAACAAGTAACAACATATATATTTTTTGGAAATCAAAATAATAATAAACAATGAAAATATTGACAATTAAATATTTGATTAATTTTTTTTATATGCTAATTCTGTAAATATATAAAAATTGTTTTTAAATTATTAATTGTAGATAAATTAGCTAATTTTTCTAATAATTAGTTACCATAAATATGTAGTATTAAACGAATAAATCGAATGTAAAATTATTCATTTTTGGATTTCCACCACCTGTCTGAATTAGCCTTTTGTTTGCCTTGAAATGGCCTTAAATATAAAAGTTTTTACAGTTATGTGAAAAAATATTTAATTTAAAATAATTTCAAAACATCCAATAATTATTTATATAATTTTCAATAAATAAAAAACTTATTTTCTGCAAAATATATTTTTATTACGTACATAATGTACTTGTTTTTACATCTGTATAAAATATTATAAAATTTTACATGGAATGTTTAACCAGACAAATAAAAGTGAAACTTTAATAAAAATGCTGTAAATGACAAACGGACAAAACGAATTTAAAAATATAATAAAAAATATGACCAAACAAATGAACAAATTAAAAATATATCTAAAAATCCTATATGTACTTTAATAGAGAAAAAAAAAAACTATATTAGAAAGAGTTAATATTTAATCTTCCGGTACTCGCCAATTTAATAATTTTCCCCTTTCGTATAATTCAGTAAGTGCTTCGCTAAGTTTATTTTCAGCTTTTAATTCTTTGTAACGTTTATAAAGCTGTAAAGCTGCACGTGCATCTTCGGCAGAGTCGTGAGTTTCCGATTGTATTTTCATTCCTAAATTAAATATAGTGTTTTATTTTCAAGTTATTAAAAATAAATATGTCTGTCAAAATACGTTTTGGAAAAACGCTGACATCTGTCACAAAAGAACTATATGAATTATTTATTTATTTTTATAAATTTTATAACACAGATCAATATTGTAAGCGTTTGATGTTTATTTTAAGATATTTTAAAATTAAAATATTAGTTAATTTGTGATCTTGAAAAACCCATCTAGGTATTTTGAAGGAAATATATAAAAACAATTATTCTATAACTAAAATTAAGGGGTTACCGTTAGTCATAGATCTTGAAAAAATCGATTTTGAGAAAATGTTACCATAAGAAAGTTTAGAATTAGAACTATTTTTTTTCTGATCGCCGCTGACTCAATGGAATGTTGGTTTTTATGAATGTTAAATATATTTTATTTCATTCAAAAACTTTAAAGCCGTTTTTTTTCGAAACGACATTTTTCAAGTCGGTGGACAAACTTCTCAACGGATTTTCACCAAACTTTGGGAAATTGTAGCTGATAAAATTGTCTTGCCCTTGAACTAACGAATTTCATTTCTGATCAAAATAAATATTTTTTAGGCACGTTGAAATAGCCAAATTTCAGACCAAAAAAAGTCTTTCGGTTCAGATGGTTGCCATTTTGTTTACAAGCAACATAAATTAATTTCCTTTGTTCAAGGGTAAGTTTATTCAATGTATTATTGAGTTCAATTGGTTTCATTTGTTTCGAATAAGCGGTTTCCGAATTATCCTGTCCACCGCACATCCCTTCCGCTGAGAGGAGCTCCCGAAAAACGGCTATACGTCCCAGTTTTTCAACATTTTTAAACATAAAAATTGGAAAATAAAGTACACGAATAAAGCTTTAAAAAGTACTAATTGCTGTTTTAATAGAATGTATACTTCCGGAGAAAAAAAATTGTCAAAAATGACCTCAAAACTTCGATCCTGACTAACGGTAACTTCTTAATAATAATAAAAAGTACTTACCCAAAAAGTGCCACGCTAGAAATCTCAAAGAAACCATTCTATGATGGGGTAAATGGAATAATAAAACTGTGTCAACTACTTGTTCTGGTGGAACGACCATATTTATAACACTAAAAAATATGCAACAGTCAAAGATAAAAATGTAAATTTATTAATACATATACCGAAAATCATTTTTCAGTCCATGTCCAACAAAAACCACGCCACTATCTTGCAAGAAACGTAGTTTTTGATAGGTTGATTTTAAAGTTGTTAAATGTTTCGAACTGAAGTTTGCATCAAGGTCGCCTGGTTTAATTCCCGAAAATTTCGTTAAATAATCGACGACTTGTTCTTGCGTTGATATATAATCGTCGATAAATGGTGTTCCTTCCAATGGTCCTTGACTAAATGTGAAAATAATTTATTTTTAATAATAATTAATTAAGTTCTAATCTAGGTGCCTATTCTAGTTTCTGGCAAACCATTGTTAAGTAACTGAAAAGTAGCAGAGTTTTATAAAACTTTATATGACGTTATAATAGCTGTGATTTTTACATTCCACTCAGATCAGTAAATCTTGTAAATGAGCTGAGCTGAGCTGAATTTTGCTGAATGAGTCGTATTGATAAATAAAATAGTTTTTTTGAAAGTGACGTTTAAAATCGTAAGTTCCACATAAATGATATAACCTAAAATATTAGATGTATTTGGATTGTTTGCGTTGATAATTTATTGCAACTTGCCGGATATCTATTGTTTGATTTCAAATATAAATGTCAACCAGTATCAAACACGTTATCAAATCTGAAACTAGGAAAATTTGAATTGCGCATGTGCGGTCACTTGAATCTCAGCTAAGCACTAGCTAAATATGCAACTCAGTATCGGTATAAGGGGGGAAGCAATTCACTCACTTCGAACCCAGTTACGAGACGATAAATAAAACAGCTATTATTTCAAAGTTACTGATATCTGCTGATCTGAGCTGAGTTTTTCGGTAAAAAAAAAACACAGCTATTGAAGCAATTCTTCTGTCACAGCAACTTTTCAGCAAAACGTCCTAAGTTATAATGTCATAACTAAAAATCTGTTGCCCTGTTGCTAACTTTGGTTGCCAGAAACCAGACTAGGCACCCCTCTAGTGAATTTACCCTCTGATGCAAGTAATTCTAGCGACTGACATATGTGACGGTTTAATGGTGGACATTTTACCATCACTACGTAGTTCGGCTTCCTCCTGATTTAAAGTAACAAATTCAGCGTCCATTGCAACTAATTCGTCCGGTTTCGGCATTTCATTAGCTGCCAAAGGTGTAAATGTTATTACACTAGGTCCACCGCTACGTGCTAGACATTTATCTTCACCAAATACGTCCTAAAAAGTTTTATTTGGAATATTATGGCTTTGTATTTTTGCCTTGTAATTGGTTTACTGTTTAGGTAATAAATTATTAATATTGTAAAAAGTACGTAAAATAATCTTTGATTGAATAAGATAAGACACTTTTTGTGGGTACATGATGTGACTGGATGTATATTTTTTCTCATAAAACAAAATATGTGAAAAAACTTTTCATTTATTATTTTACATAAAATCTAATATTATTTTGTCCAGTAAACAAATTATAATAATGAAACTGAACTACTACTAAGCCAACGTTTCAGCAATCACTATTGCCTTCTTCAGGGCAGCAGAAAATTTTAGTTGATTTTACATGTAACACAAATATACATTATTCGATCAGTAAATTTAAAAATGCAAATTATCATTGTTATATAAAAAGCATCGATGTATTTTGTAAACTCAACTAAAATATTCTGCTAGCTCTGAAGAAGGCAATAGTGATTGCCGAAACATTGGCTTAATAGTTAATAAAAATATATAAAAAACTGAATTCTATTAATTGCTAATTATTTACTAATAAATAATATTGAAGTTAAAATAAAATTACACTAACCTGGGTAATAGGTTGAAGAATATCCAGTTTCGTATTTAAAGCCTCTTGACTGCTATAATACAATACACAGGGAATTTTCCAATCTAAACTAAACCAAACGGCCTCCTGTGCCGAAACGGGCGAAATGCTAATATCGTTGAAAATATACCAAATACCGGAATTAATCTGATTTTGTACTTTAATCAATGAAACAATATTTCGTTTTTCGCTAATTGCTTGCTGATCATTGACATGACATACGACAGCAGTTAGCGAATATTTTTGACCATCTTTTATTATTGTCTGTTTTATATCTTTTGCAGTTGAAGTTTTATCACCAGAACCTTGTTCGGACGACTGAAATCATAAATATTTTCACTAAAGCAGTAAATTTTAGGTAAAAAGAATACACCTATTATTGTAATGTAAATTTTGTGTTGTATGGCAAAAAATAGTCTTACCTCTTTCGTAGCTTTATTCTCGTCACCAGCAACAAATTTCTGCACTTTCAGTCTTTTCTCATCGTCCAACATCACATGAATATCATGCGGCAACCACGAATTATTGTAATACAAATTACTGGTCGCGCTTATAGGTGCAGCCGTTACCAAAGCCGGATTTACACTAGCCGAATCACCATGCTTAAACTTACATCCGGGTCGTGCACAATTCGCACCATATCGACACATTCTCATACTGGACGTCTGCTGACTTAAAACCGGTGGTACTGAAGTTAAAGTTTGATTTGAGTGTGTGGCACTGATCGAATCCGTACCGCCAACGACTTTAGCAACGATATTGTCCATTTGTGCTTGCCAGAAACGCTTATACTGGGCATTGTGTAAACCGGTATTGACGACTAAGATCTTCGGTAGTGAATTTAAGATACGCGCCTGCGAAGTGGGACTGAATTTATCGCATGAATCGCACCATGCAGGCGTTGTTTGTTGTGGACATAGTGATGCTTGAAGTAGACTACAAAATGACCATTCTTCAATTAGTTCGCTGTTCGGCGGGTAGACTAAATTGCAAGCTAGTTGGATTGAGTCTTTACGGACCTAAATTAATGAAAAAAAAAATGTTTATTCCATATGTATATATATATACCGGGTGTCTACTTTTTTTTTGTTACATAGGGAATACAATGCTAAAATTTTCATTTGGTGATAAATTTTCCCCTAATTATTATAGAACAAAAGTACAAATACAAAAGTTGTTTAGAATTCAAAAATGCATCAAATGATGCCAAATTTATCAATATAGGATGTTCCGATCAAGAATTAGAAGCAAATTAAAATTTCCATTTTTGCGCTCTTTACATCAAAGTGCCATGGAAATTAAACAAATAATTTCATTTCTTCTGGAGTTTGAGTTTGACAGATCGTATTTATTTTATTGTTACGTTCTGTATTATTATCATTATTATTGAAAATAATGAATAAACTTAAGGTAAATGAAAAAGTTCAGTGCGTAAAATGGTATTTTACTGGAAATTCGATACGACGAGTAAGAGATTTATTCAGCGCTTTCTTTGAAAACCGTCCCATACCTTCCGCTATGACTATTCGTAGGATAATTAAACAATTCGAAGAAACTGGAAGTGTGTTAAAACGTTGTAAAAATTGTAGAAAAATCAACGCAGAAGATCAGGAGGAGAATTTAAATCAAAATGCAATTAAAGAAAATACATTGAATATACTTTTGTGTGTAACGGAAAACCCAAATGTTAGTGTGCGTCAACTTGGTGCTGAATTAAATTTGCATCCTTCAACAATACATAAGGTACTAAAAAATGAAAAATATCATTCTTATAAATATTCCACGCACCAAGAGATATTTGAAGCGGATAAAATGGCTAGAAACGAATTTAGTAACATTATTATGGAAAAATCCAATTTAGACAGAAACTTCTTGAAATCTATTTGTTTTACTGACGAGTCTACGTTTACTTTACACGGCGAACCTAATACACAAAACTTTAGAATATGGAGCCAAACAAATCCTCATTTAATGGTAGCAACACGTACCCAATATCCAGAAAAAGTTAATGTATGGGCTGGAATTTTTGGCAGGTGTATAATTGGGCCATTTTTTATTGAAAATAATTTAAACAACGAAAAATATTTGGATATGTTGCAAAATCATATTGGTCCGCAGTTAGAAGAGTGTGCAACTCAAGATAATGTTGTCTGGTATCAACAAGACGGATGTCCGGCACATTACAGCTGCAACATTAAATTATATTTGGATCAATGTTTTCCAAATTCATGGATTGGTAGAGGTGGTCCAATTAATTGGCCAGCTAGATCGCCCGATTTAGCACCGTGCGATTTCTTTTTATGGCCATATTTGAAGGAGAAAATTTATAAACGACATATCAAAAATCTTGTTGATTTGAAAAATGCCATTGTTGAAGAGTGCAATAATATAACACAAACACAATTAAGCTCTGTACGTCACGAATTTTATAACAGATTAGGTTATTGTTTGGCAGTTAATGGCGATTTATTTGAACATTTAATTTAAATTGTTAGTTTCGTTTTTGTTCTCCTATATCTTGTATTCATGAATTTTTCTGTTTTATAGGTATATTGAATATTGTAATAAATAAAGAAAGTTTTACGGAGTTCAGCTATTTACTATTTATTAAACTCTTATCCGACGTTTCACTGCACAACTTACAGCATCCTCAGGGATAAGTTTAAATTATTATAATAAATATATTAGGCATAATGCCAGTCATCTAATTCAAATGTATTGTTTTTATAACTTGAAGTTAATAAATAAATTAAACAATTACTTAAAATTATAATGGAGACATTCACAATTTAAAACCACAGCTAGTACGTAGTGTACAGCCGAGTAAAATACCCTTTCATTGTAATAAATAATAAATACTTAATACTTTTTATACTTAATAGCTTCTCATTTACATTAAGTTTATTCATTATTTTCAATAATAATAATAATAATAATAATAATAATAATAATAATAATACAGAACGTAACAATAAAATAAATACGATCTGTCAAACTCAAACTCCAGAAGAAATGAAATTATTTGTTTAATTTCCATGGCACTTTGATGTAAAGAGCGCAAAAATGGAAATTTTAATTTGCTTCTAATTCTTGATCGGAACATCCTATATTGATAAATTTTTGAATTCTAAACAACTTTTGTATTTGTACTTTTGTTCTATAATAATTAGGGGAAAATTTATCACCAAATGAAAATTTTAGCATTGTATTCCCTATGTAACAAAAAAAAAGTAGACACCCGGTATATATATATATATATATATATATATATATATAAAGAAATAAAATTCGTGGATTAAAAGCAATCTGTTAGGGCTTTTGATAAATGAAACTCAATTGAAATACTATCCCAGCTTTCGATATATATCATGTCAAACTTCCAATTTGCAGAGACAGTAGAAACTGAATTCGTTTAATTTTATAAATTAACCATTCATTATACGAAATAATTATAACATATAAATTTTTTTTAGATGTACATATAGTTATTAAATTATAATATTCATATATTTTAAATTATTAAATTGATTTGATAATTTCGAATTGCTATTAGGTAATTATTTTTTTAAAATTCGTAAACTTTCCTAAATGGAATTAATAAAATAAAATATTAATTTCGAAACTACATGTTTATTTAATATCGTAACTGGCTAAATTATTATTACAGTTATAAATATTAATACAAAACTAGAATCCAAAGCGGTTTTATTTAATTATTGTATCCTTAATTATATAGTTATAATAAATATAAACGATTTTAACTTGAGAACTAACTAGAAAAATTATTAAGAAGAAAAAACTTACCTCATGTCCGCATTTCAAACAAGAATTCATCTGTAATTGTTTCATTCCGAATAACTTACTAATTTCGGTTTCGACATGTTGTTTCTCTTTTACTTCTTTTACTTCTTCCTCATTTACTATAATTCAAATAGAAATTATTTAATTAAAACATCAATAAATAAAAATTTATATTTGTTTTTAGCTTAAATACCGCCATTAATTTATTATTGATGAACTAATTGAATCATGAAGAAAAAAAATTAGTTAGTTCATCAAAATAAATTAATGCCGATTTAAGTAAAAAAAACAAAAATACTGTAACCAAATATATAATACACTATGTGTAATTAAGAATATATAAAAAATTACCAGTTTCTTGTGCAGGGTGTTTACGTAAACGTGAACTAATATCATGACTTAAAATACTAGGAAAGTCAGCTTCTTTGTAAACAAATGGTTTCGATTCTTTCTTCACTGATTTTTCTTCTAATTTACGACGTTTCGTTTCTAATATTTCACAATGCATTTGATGCAGTATAAATCGATTCCAACTCTGAAAATAAATACATTAATCATTAAATATTTATCCAGAACTAGTCGAACTTCTCCTAATGCTTGTTTTACACAGGTGCATTTTTTTTTGGAATTTTCTTGTGCAAGAAAAATAGAACAAATATCTTATATGTTTTACATGATTTTTTTTTTTTCAAATATTAACAGCACTAATAGATGTAAATTTTCCTAACCTGTATAAGCGATCCTAAATCGGTTTTCAATTTAGCTTCGGGATGTAAATCGCTTAGAATTAAACTCAAAGCTGATGCTTCTGGAACGGTTCGGAATGCTCGTAAAAAGTTACCCGGTTGACATGGAGTACCTCGCGATGTGGACAACATATGAAATAGAAAGCCCAGCTCACACGATAAACAAAATTCCTTCTGACAAAGATGCGACAGCAAGGCCGATCTTAATGGATCCGTGTAATAAAGTACCTAAAAAAAATCATTTTTAATTAATTAACAAGTTTTTATTAATTTTTAGTCCGTGTTAGAAACGTGGTATATTAAATTTTTTTTTTAATTTAAATAATTATTTCAACTATTTTAAAATTGTCAAGATCGTTTCCAAATCACATACCTGTAACATAGCATTGCAATAAGCATTTGGCAACGTTGCCTCTAAACCTGGCAATCCTGTTTTATTATATTGATCAAACGGAAAATCTTCATTACCTAATTTATTATATTTGATATCAACACGTCGATACCGTTTCGGTATTGCTACGAAACCCGATTCCTCGTTCAATTTACCGGATTTTTCCGCTCCGAATAATTTTACTTGTACTTTAGAGCCATTATATTCTAAATTATACGGAACCTAAAATACAAAATAATTTCAAATAATTCCAATAACTAAATTGAATTCATTTGTGGAAAAAACTCTTTTAGTATAAGAGTTCGTATAGTTTTTTTTTTCATACATATTTATTTATTAAATTAATAATAATAATATATAAATCTAAGTTAAAATAAAGAATGTAACCAATTTTCAAAAATAAAAATAAATAAAAAATTATATACATTGAACAAAAGTTAATTTTGTTTATTAAAGAAAAAAAATATTTTAAATATTTTAAAAAAAAAAACAGTTTTAGAAAGGTAGATTAGAAAATATTAAAATTTTAGAAAAGAAAAAGAAAAATTTATTCCTCCAAAGTCCAAGTATACAAAAATTTTTGTACGATATATTTATAAAATATTCAGTCAAGAAAAAAAATAAACAATCTCTTATTATAAATTAGTGTAAAAATATTTAACAAGCAGGCCACATTCAAACGAAAAGATTAATAAATATTATCGATAAGTTATAGAAATAATTTTAGTAATAAAAATATTTCGAACAATATAACACGGAAGAAAATTTAACAGATCTCACTTGATTTCGTTTCGAAGATTTCGGATTTGGGGCGTAGCCAATTGGACCTTGTACTTTCATTGTTCGTAATATTTCTGAATCAATCGGCGGTGCTCGTCTGTAACACAATACTTGTGATGGTCACTGTGTACAATTTTTAAATTAAAAGAAATTCCAAAAATAATTGATATTTGA
The DNA here is from genome assembly GCA_963966155.1 of Clivina fossor. Lineage (NCBI taxonomy): Eukaryota > Metazoa > Arthropoda > Insecta > Coleoptera > Carabidae > Clivina > Clivina fossor. Next base: position 6,969,277 of record OZ014566.1, read on the forward strand.
TTTTCTAAATTTTTTATTGATTTACAGCCAGTTTCGTAATAAGTCGACATTAAGCTTTCAAAAAGGCTTTGTTTTATATTGACAACAACATTAAATTTTAGGATTATAAGTATGAAAAGTTGACAAAAAAGCATCATTTTATTGACAACAATTATTATTATTATAGTAGAACTTAAAATAGATGCTTGCTGGTCAGTTTGAAGTTGACTTTAGTTAAAGTATTTATTATGAAATCGGCCGTTAGATTGATAAAGTCAAATAAAAATTACCCCATATATTCATTGAAAGATAATAATAAAATAATTCCAACCTGTAAACATTGCGCATAAATTCAGCGGGCCAATCCGAGGCAAGCGGCATATCCATACTGACAATTGGTAATGGAATCGCGGAATAAGGCGAATTTAGATCGTCAACATTAAATGATGGATAGCTTTCCACTGGATCAGCATGTTCCGTCATACGAGAGAACGAATTAAAAATTGGTTCTTCCGTATTTACAAATAAATGTATTGAACCTATTACAAAAACAAGATTAGAAGTATATGGGTAAATCCATATATAGACCACTTTGACATTTCCCGGAAAGTTGGTAACACAATATTTTTATTAAAATTATAATTTATGTGGGCACTAGGAGAAACTTTTCTGAAAATTTGATCAAAATCGAATAATGTAGTCAAAATAAATTTTTAAAAACTTTAGTAATTTTTTTCTCGGAAAGTTGGCAATACTGGAAAAAATAAAACCACATGACCCTATCTTAGGTACTAGACAAATTTATCCTAAAAATTTCATTAAAATCGGTTGAATCATCGTCTAGGAGGAGTTGCGATCACAAAATTTTGACTGACGACTCACATCCATACACCCACATTTTTTTTTTGAAAATGTTACAGACACCGTACCACACGCTATACCACTTTTCCTTGCAGTCAAAGTGGTAAAAATAATAAAAATCATAGTAACCTGCTGCATCACCGAATGCCATAGCTTGACTCGACGATGAGATATCGAATGTAGTACACATCGCGCCTGGATTATCAATTTGATACAGACACAGTTGTGGTTCGGACAGTGCGACTGTATCAACCAATTGGATTTGACCTAAAGTCGATACGACAACTAGACGAGATGATACCGATGGTAAGAATCGCAGGAAAAGTGGATCTAAAACGACCTGAATTGGTGTAACAGCACGCATCATACGCAAATCGTAAACCATTAGGAAACGATCCACTGATAATGATCCTTGTCTGAAACAGCATTTGTAATTTCTTTATTATATTATTATTTAAATAGTTTTATTAGAAAATGAAATCTTGTTTGTTGTTTTGACTAAATCTGAAGAGCAATTGACAAGGATAATTCATTGAATAAATGTTGTAGGTAAGGATATGAATCTTGTATTGAATGTTGATAAGTATGTTGATGATTTTTTTTACGATTTTCGAAAATAAAGAGTTTTTTGATAATTTTTATGCACTTATAAGCTGTATTTTTTTTTAAATTCCACTCAGATCAGTAAATCTTGTAAACGAGCTGAGCTGAGTTTTGCTGAGTGAGTGATAAATACAACAGTTTATTTGAAAATGACATTTAAAATCTAAATTCCACATATGATATAACCTAAAATATTAGTTATATTTGGATTGTTTGCGTTGATAATTTATTGCAACTCGCCGGATATCTATTGTTTGATTTATGAACATTATTCATTATCGCAAATATATAAATTAATAATTTTGAAATATTTAAATGTATATTTATTGTGTAATATATAAAATTTATTAAAAAGTACATAATTTGCTTACCTATTACTAAATCCGCAAGTAACAAGCAAATTGCCTTGTACATCGAAATCGCTTAAACTTCCGCTATGAGTATCTAAAGTATGTTCCACATTTAACGTATTTGGATCTCTCAAATTGATTCTACCGACCGGGTCACCAGCACAAACAAGTCTAGAATGAGCTCTTAGCATAACACATCCCGTTTCACCCACATTTACTATATTCGATTCCTTACAATGCGGCAAATTAAAATCGATCATTTTATCCTGATGTCCAGCCATTAATAATCTCTCCGGACTTAATTGTAACATACACTGCATATCTATCATGTTTGCTGAACTAAAATTGATACGATTTATGAAATTTAATACATGTACTCGATCAAAATATCACATACTTGTAGGTAAAAAGCGGAATTCCTCTTCGTATTTGACATCTTAAATTCGTAGCTGTCAATGCTAAAATGCCTTCATCAATTGTACTTATTTGTCTTATATCTTGCGTTGCATGAACTTGAAACGATGTGTATTTTTGCATTAAGCCTCCGTAGTACGAAGTAACATGCCCCTGGAAATAGTTTTATTTGATAAGAAAATAACTACGTGTAATTTAAATAAAATACCCCTTCGTTTCCAATCCATAGTAGTTCTTCATGTTGATCGAAGGCAACAGCTGCGATACCGAATCTGTCAGCACCGTCAGCCAGCACGCATTGTGTTTGCACGTACTCTGCATCCATATTGACATTAATTTATAGTTTTCATTATTTCATCAAACATATTTTTGCATAACAAACGAGTATAAACACCACTACACAATCGACTGAAGTTAGCTGAGTAATTTTGACATTTTAAAATGTAAGACGCATGCGCTAAATAATGTCAAAATTAAAAAACATGCATTTAACTGTTGTATAAAATTGATTAAAGTAATTTATTTAGATTTACGTATAAAATTATTTTATTTATTTTGGTATATATTTTTAAAACTAGTACAAAATTATGTCTAAATAAATTCCAGACGCAAATACAGTATTAATTTTAACAATAATAATACAATTATAATACACCTAGCCAATCACAGTACAGATGATAAGTTCAGTGTCAAATCTTATTGGTTTAGAACATATAGAATGTAGTTGAAGATAAAAATAGAAGCGAGTCAGAAAATCATATTTATCCTTCATACTTGCTTCATACTGGTTCATTTTTCACGTTTCCATGTGGCAAAGTGGCTGATGCAATATATTTTCTATGCATATTGTATAAAATATCGTGTATTTGTGTGTAAAATTTAGTGTATTTATACTCAAAATAGTTATTTGTTAATTACTTTACAAATAAAATAGCAGAAAAATGACGGAGGAAGAAGCGGTATGTATTGAAAGTGATTTTGAAATATTTCATTAGTAAGGTTACATATTACGTTCTTGCCTTATGGATTCTCCGCCGGTTGTATATAAATGCGAATAAATATGTTTTTTTTCTAGATATTTGATCCGTCTTTAAAGAAAAAAAAGAAGAAGAAAAAGACAACATTCGATATAGATGCTGCATTATCCGAATCGACAAACGATATGCAAAACGAAATGAATATCGCTGAAAACGATAATATAGACGATGATTTAGACGATGGTAATATCGATGTTGATTTGGAAAGTTTCGGTAAAAAGAAAAAGAAAAAAAAGAAGCCGTTTAATATGGAGGAGTTGGACGGGGCCTTGCCTGCGGATCAGAATAAAGACGAACAGATCTCGGAAAATAATGTACTGCAAGACGATTCAATGATGAACGATAATTTCGATTTAGACATGGACTTCAGTAAAACGAAAAAGAAGAAAAAAAAGAAGAAGGATCTGGATGAACTTATGGCTGAAAACGATGAGAAACAGGATGATAAAGAAAATGGTATTTATTTCAGTATTTAATCGACTTTTCTGTTCGTCAGACAAATCTAACAAATATTTCTTCAAAAATAATCAAATTTATTCAGGAAATTAATTCTGAACAATGTATTAAATTATTTAAATTATTTTCAAATGTTTCATTATTTGTTAATGAATTTAAATATTTATTTAAAATATACAAATTATGGTAAATTTTCTATGAATTCAAATGTTTTTCAAAAATGTACAAATGATGGAACAAATTTTTTTTCTTGTAAAATAATTATTCAAATTAATCAATAATGAAAATGATGAAATATTGTGAATTTTAATGATTTTTTTTCCATAATTTATTATTTTATCTTTATATCGATACTTTAATTTTTGTAATAAATTATATCAATATTTTATATCTTCGCGAAAATTACTATCAGAACAATTTTATTTTCGTGGAATATTGACTAATTAGGATTAATAAGAGAAAATCTGATGAAATGTCGTTAATTTTAATGAAATGTAGTTAATTATAAATTATTATAAATATTTTATTATAAAATTACATGCTGCACTGAGGTTGAAAGAATTTCGGAGCCCGGTAAGAAATTATTTCAAATAATTTTATGTTTTTTTTTGTCAAATCTTTAAATAATATATTAAAAATACTATAGATTATTTATTAAAGTATTTAATAATAAAAATAATTAAGGCTGTAATTTTTTATTATTATTTAAAATAATCTAATAATAAAATATTAAAAATAATTGGAACTTATTATTTTTTAAATTACAATTATAATTTTATTTATTGAAAATTAATGTTATATAATAATTAATTATGATTTCTAATTGTTAACTTTGGAGAATATATAAATTAATTTAGATTCAAATTTATATTTTAATAAGTAAATATATGATGCCATATGATATTGAATACTGAATTTTGATAATGATTAATAATAAATTGGAAATTGAATTTAGTTGAAGACACATCAACAACATGGTTCGGTTCGGATCGTGACTACACCTACGACGAGCTACTAAATCGTGTCTTCGAAATAATGAAAGATAAAAATCCCGATATGGTAGCGGGCAAGAAGCAGAAATTCGTAATGCGACCGCCTCAAGTTGTTCGTATCGGTACGAAGAAAACATCGTTTGCGAATTTCACCGAAATCTGTAAAACGTTGCATCGTCAACCGAAACATTTACTCGACTTCCTGCTGGCTGAATTGGGTACATCTGGTTCAGTAGATGGTAACAGTCAGCTGATCATTAAGGGTCGCTTCCAACAGAAACAAATTGAAAATGTTCTTAGAAGGTACGATCTGTTTTTCTATTCTTGTTTTAATCGATTTTTAAATCAATAAATTATTTTGTTTCTTACGTAAAAATTTAACAAGTTATTTGGAAAAAAATCAGAATACATATTTCTTTGATATACTGTAACAAAAATTAGCAAAATTACAGTAAAATAGTGGTAAAATTTTACTATAAAAAAATCTGTAATTCCTTTATACCATAGACATTCTGTATTTCTACCTCAAAATTCTAATTCTAATTAATTCATAATAATCGCATAAAGTAAGTAAAAATTGCTTACTTTCTGCAAATTGCATCATAGACTTAGGCCCGGTTTCTCCACCTCAGTTTAAACTGAAACTAAAGTTTAACCGTAAGTTTAATGTTTAGTGGTGTTTCTCTATTCTAGATTAATATGAAAGTTTAAGTAAAACATGTGATAATTTAGCCCGAAGGAATCTGCCGTTTATTAATTAAACTAAAGTTTATGTATACAGAAATCATAGAAATTTTGAGGTTAGGTTACTGTAGAATTATATATTGTTGTTATAACTTCTTAAATTATGTAAAATTATAGCTTGCATATTAATATCCGTAATAATTCATCAAAATAATGAGACTTACTACATATTTTGTGTAATAATACTAATAAAATATTTTAAGTGTAATTCATACATTTCAAAATACATCCTTTATGTATGTAATTATACCAACAATAATATTACAGAACTAAACAAATTTTAGCTATTTATGAAATATTCAAATTCCTGCCAGCAAATTTACTGAAGTTCTATAAATTTACTAAAAGAAACTTTACTAAAAAAAAAACAAAAACATATGTACTTTTCCATTCCGTTGTAATATCATATTACATAATGTTTGTAATAGTTCTGATATTATGTATTTTTAAACAATTATGTAAAATTACAGCAGTTGAGTAATTATTATTTCTTTTTTTTTTAGATACATAAAAGAATATGTAACATGTCACACGTGTCGCTCGCCGGATACAATATTACAGAAAGATACCCGTTTATTCTTCTTGCAATGTGAAACATGTGGTTCTAGGTGTTCAGTAGCTAGTATTAAATCTGGTTTTCAGGTATATATATATCGCTTTATTTATTATTGTTCGATTTATTAATTGTTTATTTATTTTTAGGCTGTTACCGGAAAACGTGCAGCGATCCGTGCAAAAACCGCATAACAAATTACATAGAAAATTCATCGCCTTTTATTCATATTCACACTGTATCGGATTCTGTTTTTTTAAAACTAATTGCGTGTATAAATTTTTTGGTTATAGATTATTATAAATATTACTTATTTACAATACAAATAATTTATGAAAAAACAATACGGATTTTAGAAATGTTTATTTTCTCATACCTTGTTTGTTCTGTTTCTTCTTTTTTTATATACCTGCTCATTATGTTATTATAACTAAATAGCTAAATAAATTATTATTATATATTATATTAATCAGTTTTATATATATAATTAATTAGTTAATTATATGATTAATATTAATAATAAAATAGTTACAATAATTATATGTTGTCGTGTTCCCATTTATATAAATTATGAAAACATTATGTGAATTGTATTAATTGATATGTTTAATAAAAAATTCACTATAGATTTGTTTCGTTTTATTTCTTTCATTCATTTTATTTTTAAATATAATATTCATGGCATAGTTATATTTTAATATTAAAACGCTTATATAAATTTATTTGTCTAGTATATTATTCATTAATATGTAAATAGAATATATTTTTTATGACTACATTAGAAAATTATCTACATTTTTTGAGTCTATAATGTTTCAAAATGTTTCTGATTTGATTTAAATAAAATCTGGCTGCCTTGAATTATTAATTTATAAATTTTAGTAATCTAGTTACTTGTACATATTTTGTTACCAGGTAACTTGTTTCTATTTTTATTTATTTATTATTTATATCTAATATATATTCCTGACGATATACATATTCATATAATCTATCAATTTTAGTTTTACTAAATTAACAACTGACATGGAAATTTTGAGGTTACGGTGTGACATTGCATGCGAACATATAATTTCATATAAATCAGAGAAATGGTTTTATTTTTCTTTACCGTTGATATAATTGCTTTGTATATGTATTAAATAATGTAAACAATCTATAATAATATTTAAAACATTATTATTTAACACTTACAAATAGTTTTATCCTACCGGGACTGACAAGAAATGAAAACTGGAGACACAGCACTATCGAATCGTCGAATATTAATTAAAAATTTAACAGAACTAAAAACCTGAAATTGTAATTTGACAATTGCATATTATCCTAGCAACAATGGCAACCTGTTAGATATTTCAAATGCAATATTGCGATTAGTACAGATTATCCAAAAACTATTAAATAATGAATTCAGAATGGCCAAAACTTTGTGAAAACCAGTTTTTCTGATTTTTTTTCATTTTTCCCTGACTTTTATTATTAAACAAATGTAAATTCCTAAGTAATGTGAATCACATAAATAAAGATTTCTAAGTATAGGTGTAAAAAAAACTGGGATAAGAATTTTAATATACTAAAAGTGAAATTTATTAATTTTTGATCGATATTATAACAATACGTTTGTAATTTTGTGAATTCGTCAAACAAATTTTTTCCCTGACTACAAATGAAATTCCCTGACTTCTCCAGGATCAACAAAATTCATGATTGTGGGTTTTAATTTAAAAATTATTTTATTTATGATTAAAATGTTCAGGTCAAAATTTGAAAAGAAGAATAATTAAGTAGAAAAATATGATTTATTAAAATATATATAAAAATATAATAATAAAAAAAACACAATTATTGCTTCATAAATTAAGTAGTTAGAATAATAATCCAAAATATATATACAAAAAAAAGTCGGACTAAAAAAAAATAAATGTAATTAACAAATATTCTCAACAAAATTCCGAAATTGTTTCAACTTCTCATCATCCAATCTGTCTTGCATTATAAGTTGAATAATATCATTACGCAACCTTAGAAATTTTTTAATTTTGTCGAATTTTTCTTTGGTAAGCATTACAACTGTTTTCGATTCATTTATATTTTCCATTTTTTTGACTATTTGTTCCTTTTCGTCGCAATCTTTATTAATATAAATTTTCTGTACATTGTCTGTACAATCAACTGCATAATTTGTATGGATTTCAAACTGTACCGCAAAAAGTGGTTCGTGATTATCATTCAGAATTAAAAGATTATTTTTTAAACTGGAATTTTCGTTAACTAACACATTCGAATCGAGAGAAATTGCTTCAGTTTCTTTCGGAATATTTGCATCTTTTCTTATTATGGTGACATCTAGATGGTCTGTAAAAAAAGTAAAAATATAGAATCGAAAAATATTAAAATTTCTTGAGAAAATCAAATAAATTACCATCTAATTCATCTGCTTCTAGTTCACAATTATTTATATTATTAGTATTCGGGATTTTTTCAGGTTCTGGAAAATAATAATATTTATGAACAGGGTTACACTGATATTTTGCTAAAAAAATCATTGATTTAAATCAAAAGTTACTTGTACGTCAGTTATCAGGTATTAAAAATCAAGTCATAATGAAAATAACAAACACAGTACAACGATTTTTGATATTAAATAAATCTTTGGAAATGAACAAATGTTTCAGCACAGATCTGTACATTTTTTTATCAAAATATCAAACTTAAGATTTGTTTACGTTTAGGTTAGGTACTCATATGTAGACCTCTTTACTTGCGTATTTGCTAGATAATTTCTATTTCTGTATTTATATTTTATTTTTGGCCGATAATATAATAATACAAATTTGCACTGCAAATGAAATTCCCTGATTTTTCCAGGATCAACAAAATTCGCTGACTGTTTTATTTATATTTATTACTTTGTGTAAAATTAGCCATGATTTTTATTTGATTTGAATAACAAAAAATCATGATTTCTATGGAACCCTGTTTATGAATAATAATAAAAACGACTTATTAAACAATGTAAGAATATAAATTACCGTTCGAATGATAGCCTGCGAGAAAATCCAAGGATTCTTCACTTTCTTGTTCTGATGTGTCACTCATATTCTCTTGCGATTTATCTTTATCATCTACTTTTCCGTCATTTTCATCATCATCAACGTCACTATCACTGTCATCCCAGACCTGAGATGTCACTACACGCTTTTTATACTGCATTCCACTTTCCTTGTAACTAAAATTAAATAATATTAAGCATAAGTATCAATCGTTGAATTCAGCTACATTCGTACTTACCCGAGTGTTATTTTTTCTAAATCTTTTCGATTAAACTCTAATTCAAATTGATCTAAATTATTTATTAATACTCTTCTAAAATGGTCTTTTAAACTTTGCCAACTCCGACTTACAATCTTTTTCTTTTCCATCTCTTTCCAGATTAACTTGCCTCGAAAGGAATGATAATCTCCCTGATCGATTAAGTAACGAATAATACGCATTTGTTCTCCGAATGTGTATTTTTTACTAAAATGTAACATTATAGATTACAAACTTTATTAAAATAATTGGCTAAACTTTACGTATTTATTTGAAACTTACTTACTTACCTGCTACTTTTGCACATTTAATGTAAATCGCAAAATTTTAATGCGAAAATTATATTTACTATGATAAATCGTTATTAACATATAGGTTATGCGTAAGACGAACTGTTGTAAGTGACACATATGTTTTTAACGTAAAAAATTAAGAATAACAGTATCTGCTAGTAGTTCTGTAAATATGGGCAAAATATGGTATTGTTTTTCAACATACAACAATTTACAAAACGAATTATTAAAATCATTTCTGCACTAAAATTTTGAGATTTATATTCATAAAATTTGATAAATAGTTTATAAAATTTGAACTAAATACATTTGGTAACTGTAAAATAATAAATTACATACTTTTTGTAATTCTTGTTAACCATTGTAAATAAAACTTGATATATTTTCGCTTACTTATTTAAGACAGTTGACATACAGTTGAAAACCTGTTGAAAACAAAAGTGATATAAATAAGTGCGCATGCGCGCATGCTGTTGTCAAATATTGGTTTCGTTCATCGAAATAAATTTTGAATATTATTAAAAATAGTATTTCTCTTTATACATATAAAATAACTTGAGAACGTTATTTATTGTTATATAAAATAAATATTAAAAATTGTTATGTCAATTATATTATATTTTATATGATATTGTTATATACATAAAATATATTTTTGTAAAATGTTCTGAAGAAATAAAGTATTATTATATTATATATACATATATGATTTTAAAAAGTACTTAAAACAATATTGTATTGTAAGAAATCTTTTTAGAAATGTATTTTTTATTGTTCAATAAAGTTCTTAAAACAAGTTCTTATGAAAGTGTGTATTTACTGCATAAATTTAAAATACAATATAACTGAGAATTATGAGAAAATGTTTTAAATTTTTTTTATATATTTTTGAATTTAAATTAAGGCATATTAATAATATAATCTATAATATTAATTATAATTGGGAAATTAATTTTATGCAAATAGTGAAACAGATTAATAATGATTTTGTATAAGTATCAGGGGTTTATAAAAAAACATTTATACATTTAGAAATGCTATATTTTAACATTTATAAAACATCTAACATTTGAATTAACAAGATATTAAATAATTTTAATAATATAATAAATTATGTATATAATAATTGCGTTATAAATATGTATCAGTTCTTTTCAAAATAATTTTTCGAATTATAAATATACATTTAATTCAAGTAAAAGATTGCGTCTTTATAGTTTCAGTTTTAATATTATAATTTACAACCAAAATAAAGCAAGTTTTGGATTTGTTATTTGTAAATTTGTAAACTATGTTTTCATAAAAATTAATTTGGTCCCTATAATTGTAATTGAATTAACTAAATTATAATTTTAAAACTGAAAACTACATAAATGTATAAGAATTATAACAGTATTATATTCAATAGTTTAGAAATGGCACCACATGTATCCAAAATTTATTCATTTAAACTTTTATAAAATAATTAAAATCTAGGATAATATCTGCAAGTTTAAATGAACAAATATCGTATTTGCATAAAGAAAGATAGATAAGATCACATGCATTATTATTAAAATAGAAGTATATCGATATCATATTCATTGGAATTGTAACTTTAGATAACAGCGGAAATAATTTAGTATAGTTCAAATGAATACTTTCATATTTAAATTGTAGTTTGGATAAAGAAATTTTGAGGTTGTTTTGGTTGTTTAATGGTGTCGTATCATGTGGATTCTATGATGCGATTCTTGTATTTGTTCTTCCGGTTTATCAACGGAAACGCTACGCTGCCATTTTGCGGATAGTTTGACCGATAGGGAATTACGTCTACATTCGTCCTGACTCTTACTTGGTCCTGTATAATTAACAAATAAATACTTTAACATAAAGTATTTGTATCATTAATAAAACATAAATTAATATTTAACGATGTTGTGGTTGGCACTTGATGAAACATTTTTAAAATTATAAAATAAATATAAAATAAAACACTTGATTTATTTATTTATTTAGGATCGTCACGGCTTCCAGTCATCCTCAGGATAACAAAATATTATGACAAAAAGTTCTATTTATATTATTCGAAATTGACATTAAGGAGAGGGGATTTGTTTACGTCTAATTGATCATTTACAACATTCTTGTAATTTTTCTTAGCTTTTATGATTTCCATCTGTTCAAGAAGATTCAAAAATTCAATACTTAATTATTTTCTGAGGAAAATCTTTAAAACTAAGTAGAATTTTTGTACTTCAAAAGCGTATTATCAGAATTATGTCTAACGCATCGTGGAATTCTTATTGCAGAATTTTATTTAAAAAGCTGTCTCTGATGACAATTCCGAAATATATATATATATATATATATATATATATATATATATATATATATATATATATATATATATATATATATATATATACAGGATGTTCATTCGCCAGGTTGATATAGGTCAATAACATGGGATACCGATAAGAAAAATTGAAAATAATATGGCGAATGCGGTAAATGTTAAATGCTATTTTGAAATAAATAATATTGCTTTAGTGAAATTGGTGTACGGTTTTGCTGAAAGAAATATTATTAAAATAAAATTGGTATGTTAATACATGTATATCCCAAATTGTTCAATAGATGTCAAGACCTGTTGCGAATCGGAAGTAATAAATAAAAAGTCGGTGCATTTTTATTTTAAAAATTACCAGTGATGGGGTGTTTTGGTGTGTTAATAAAGCTTACTTACTATAAAAAAAAATTAATAGTTATACACGTGTAAAATGTGAGCGGTCATCGGTGTAGTGTTGTTTTTCTACCTTCAAAATTTCAGAGAGAGACAGTTTCATGAGTTCAGTCTATATGCAAACGAGGACGAGACGGGATCCTACCCAGAATTCTCAGCGGCATGCGTGGATTACCCGCCACTACGCTGGCAGACGGCGGTACGGTCGCGTGATCCACGCTCATATGCATTGCCGAATCACGTCGCATCATCGATTCCCTTCGATTGTGTCTCAAAACGGTTAAATCCGCCAGGGAGCATCGTCGCGATAATTCGGGCGCTGTTGCTGATAATATTGTCTTCCCTCCAATTTTCGTCAAAGTTTTATTACCGAATTTCGAACGATAGACTTCAAGTAAAGCAGCAATTAATGAAATTAGCAATAATACGACAGCAATATAAACAACAATTGCGCCACGTTCTTTGTCGCTAGCTTCATTCACATTATTCCCGACAGCATCTTCGCGTTTGTTTTGATTTTGATATTGACAAATGTCATCGGGGAGACATTTTGTTTTCTTGATTACCAATAACAAGACAGCATCGTTTAATTCGTCGATTATAATGCAATGCGGAAACAGCGGTTTAATTATTTTTTTCTTTACAATTTTCGATGTTTGAGTCGCATTTTGTTGTTTTTCATCTTCGGTTTGAATAAGTTCAGAATGTTGTTGTACTGGTTCAGTATTTATGACATTTGTCGACTTGTAAAACACACAAGAAACAATTGCGAGTGCGGCAGAAACAATGCATATGGCTACGAATGCTGTTTTCTGCAATTTAAAACTGTTCTCCATTGTGTATCAGAATAGATAATAATAAATATTGAAATATATGTATCGTGCACTGCTTTTAACAGATCCCTCACATGATAATGTCGGTAAAATGCTTTTGTTTTACTACACTTTCGTTGTAATGAATTCACCCACTAAAGATACTTCGTTGCCAATAAATAATTTTATCAAACACTCACTAATTTAATTATTTTCATATATCAATTATATTATTGTTTACCTTATCTAATCTTTACATGTATCACCGTAAAATGACAGAACATACGTATGTTATAATCAATATTTTGAACTAGTTATAGTTCACATTGAAGATGGCGCTTTTAAGAAATCAAATTTCAAATATTTGTAATTTAAAATTGTAATTATTTTTAAATATATACTAGTAATGTAATACAATTTTAAATAATTATTATAATATTTGAGTTAATTTTACATCTTTGATTATATAAACAAATAATTCCGAATTAATCAATATTTTGAACTAGTTATAGTTCACGTTAAAGAAATCAAATGTCAATTTTTTTATTTGTAATTTCAAATTGTATTTATTGTTAAATATATACTAGTAATGTAGTACAGTTTTAAATAATTAATAAAGAAATCATATGTCAAATTTCTTATTTATAATTAAAAATTGTATTTATTTCTAAATAAATACTATATTGTAGTACTGTCGTACAGTTTTAAATTGTTATTAAAATATTTGAAATATTTTTACATCTTTGATTGTATAAACAAATAATTTGAAATTAATGTTGATTATTGTAATAAATTTTGCTTTGTTACAATTTCTTTGCTATATTTCAAATACGTTATAGTGATTTGCAAAATACATGATTGTTTTGTATATTTATTAACAATGACTTCGTGATTGAGTATACATAATATCCGCTAGATGGTAGCAGGTAATCATAACGGATTCAAAATCTCCGTCATGCTCGTATTACGTTTTAAAATCGTTTAACAACATTAGGAAGTGAATGTGTTTTATATTAAAGTAATTTCTGCCCGTCTGACAGTGTGCTCTGAATATCTAAACGTGTCTAAAAACGGACAGATTAAAATAGTTTTCAAAAAAAGATATCTGTCGATTACTCGATTGACGTAACGACATCTTTAAATGAATTATATAAAATAAAATGATTTGATTTTGTTTATAAAATGTGTCGTCAAAATGTCAAAAATAGGTTTCTTGTGTTTCTTTTTTTTGTAATTTATTTCGTGATGCCATAAATAAGTGACAGGTGAATGTAAGGTTATAAAAAAAATTGCCTGTAGGTAGGTAACTTGATAATAATATTAAATTTTTTATTTGGTTATATTTATTTTTCCGGTGAAATTTTTATGTATTTCTTTCGCTACAAATACATTTCTAATAATATTTTTAATTTTATTTTGTGTTTGTTTACACCGCAATAATTTATTATTAAATAATGTATTTTTTAAATGTTTGACTTATAATATGAAAGTATTTCATAGGTTCATGCATCTTATAAAATTTTCTTAAAGATGGCAACACTGAATATTATTGCGGTGAAATGCTGCGATTTTGTACATTAAAAAATTAATTTATAAATCCATAGATCGTTTTTTATTACCTAATGAATTACTAAGGCACTAATTGATACAAATTTATCTAACTTACAGAAATTTACAGAAAATACACGGAATTCCATGATAAAATAACTATAAAATTGTTGACACATCCATTTTAATTGTTGGATATTAATGTATGTAATTTTGATTTTTCTATAAACCTAACTTAACCTAATCATTCTGATTTTCTTTTTACTGACGTGTATTTATTATATATGGCATTAATTTATAGCCTAAATTGCAATTTTTATTATCTTGCGTTCATTAACATATTTAAATGTTCATTTATATATACCCCTCTTTCTAAACTATCTTTTTTCCTGATGAAGATGTACGTTGAGTACGTTGATTACTAATAAATATTAATATAGAACTACAACCTAAAGCCGTTTTATTTATTTTTTTTCCTATCAGTTAAAGTTTTATATTATTGTTAGAACATATTGTAAAGCGTCGGACTATAATTTGAACTATAGCCAAAAAATGCTTTAAAACCGCGAAGTCAGTGTATAATGGGAAACAAAGTGACCGGTCGGCCTGTAATAATATCTACGTGTGTGCAATGTATACGTATATATGTGACCTGTTTATACTTTCGATAACATATCAGTGACAGTTGCGTTCGCCTTGCCTGCCGCCGAATAGCACATGCGTGTTCAGTTCGCGTTTTAGCTCAGATAACCTGTGCGCTGGTCGACTGTCTACCTATTTCTACCTGAGCTATTTATAAAACCATAAATCCGAATATTATTTATTTCTTTTTTTTAAATTATTATTATTATTATTTAATTCGCGCAGTTTACATGGTGTAGTGTATCTTGTGCCATCTATCTGCATTCGTAAGAACTAGATGACTCAGTTGTTAAAATATGAATGGTAAGCTGTCAAAAGTTTTTGTTTGTTTTATTTAAATTTTCAACAATAGCTTTTACTTTTTCATTAGTTTTGTGTACTCATTAGTTACTGATATTCAAATGTGTTTAGTGTTAATTTTTCTATATTTGCGAATGAACTTGGTAAGTAATTTTTTCAATTATTGTTCGTACAAAAATATATTTTTTTACGTTTTCATTTGTTTTATCATATGTTTTATGTACTGATATTCAAATGTGTTTAGTGTTAATTTTTCTATATTTGCGAAAGAACTTGATAAGTAATTTTTTCAATTATTGTTCGTACGAAAATATTACAACAATTAGTTAAGTAAATTTTTTTAAATAAAATAAACGAATCGAATGTCCTCCACGTATTAAAATTTTAAGAAACGTTACAAAGGTGTATTAAAAACAAGGTTACATCTTATCACAGTTTCGTGGCAAAGGTAATGACTTTAGAGGGGGTGGGGTGACGTACCGGGGGAACGGTTATATTTTCCTAGTTACGCGGTCAAAGGTTAGCCGCAGGTGATAATAGTAGTGGCAGTTATAATTATAGTAACCTCGACTAAAATTGTTTGTCAATTGCTAGTTTAATATACTTACATAAATATTTTTGTAAATTTGTAATAGTATTTGTGTTTTAATTGGGAAATTTAGATAAATAATATTTTTTTTAAATACATTTTTACAATTATTTTTATAATTAATGTGTTTTAAATTCGTAATAGTATTTTTGTTTTAATTTGGAAATTTAGATAAATAATAAGTTTTATTAATATATTTTTATAGTAATTATTATAATTACTTATATAATTAATGTGTTATAAATATAACAATTTTCCAAGTTTATTGTATAAAATTTAGATATTATTTTGTATGATTTTTTAATATTTTCCTAAAAAAATGTATTATTTTTTAAAAATTTAATATAGTTTTCAGTTGAAGTAAAATATTGGCAATATTTCGGTTGGGGTATATATAAATAAATATTTAAATATGTCAATGAACGCCAGATAATTACAATTAGGCTATTAGCACATCAGCTTATGCAAAATTAATTAATTAATAAATACACGTTAGTATATTAGGTTAGGTTAGAATTTTGAAGAATTTTTTTAATGTTTTATCTGACCAATAACAAAAAGTTCATACTTTTTCTTAGATTAAGTTAGGTTTTTATTTGTTATGTTGATTTATTTTATAAATTGATGTTTAATATGCTATTTTAATGTGTATATCAAATAACGGTTGTGGATTTCTATTAATGGTTGTTATATTGTCTTATTCTGGCGTTAATTCACCGTTTTTCAGCGTGCATAAGAATCAAATCTCTTTCGGTGTAACTTGAAATCGACTCTAACTTTCTATTATAAGTATTAAATTTTTTATTTTATAATTGAATTTTGGAGTAAATTCTACATATGATATATATTAATAACATTTTATTGAAATTCAAATGTTTTTGACGTATTTCAACTTTTTTTTGTTTGAAATTAGCAACAATTTGTAAATTGGGGTCTTATTAAGGAAGCTTTGGGCTACCATTTCATCAAAACAATAAATTAAATTAAAACTAATTAAAAATGTGCCTAGAAGTTTAAAAAAACCTAAAAATCTCATTTTTTTCAAATAGAAACACATATTTTTCACTACTTTAATGAATTTCACGGTGGTAAAGGGGTACCAATAAACCGCTATATATTCAAATACCAAACGCTATAATAAGAATTACAAACGTTATATATAATATATAAAATCGCTATATAAGAAATTTACAAATACTATATTATGAAATGATAAACACTATAAAAATTAAAACAATTTGCTATAAATCTTTAATAATAAATTGAAATACATATTACTATATATGTAAAACAATTCTGCTATATATACAATTTTATTAAACTTATAGATTTCTGCTATATTCATGTCTAGTGAAATGTCCCGCGTCCTAACCTCACAAACTAAATCAAAACATCGAAGCACCTGCGTCTGAAATATTTGTCTTCAATTGCAGGATAGAATATATTCACAGGTATGTTTAATTTAATTATTTTTCTAAATTTAATTTAAATTGCTGTAATAAAATAATTTTACATCTAATCCTCTACTAGATGGAAGAATATGTTACGGAATATATGTCCGATGAAGAAGTGGAAAACGAAGTTCCCAAGAAAAGGAAGAAGAGAACACCCATAATATGGAACAAGGAATGCTCTTTCCCGGATAGTGTTTCCGCAATAAGTGCAATTGACCAAGAAAAATGTTGGAGCCGATGGACAAATTATAAAGACAGTGATGGAAATATAATAGTAATATATAGATGCAATAAGGTGAAATTTAAAGGAGAGCAGTGTGCTGGCAGAGTTCGCTTGTTTTACGTTTCATCAAGCAATGAAGTACTATTGTACAGATCAAGTTCTGAACACTCACACGCATTAAGTGAAAATAAAGCAAAACAGACTATAAATTATGAGGCACGAATGGCAATTAAACAATTTGTTGAAGAAGATTACAATGTTAAACCCAAAAAAGTAATAGAATTGCTGGCAAAAAATAAAGTACAATTGCCTACTAGAAG
The DNA here is from genome assembly GCA_963966155.1 of Clivina fossor. Lineage (NCBI taxonomy): Eukaryota > Metazoa > Arthropoda > Insecta > Coleoptera > Carabidae > Clivina > Clivina fossor. The sequence continues at coordinate 6,987,484 of OZ014566.1, forward strand.
ACAAGTCCAAAACACATTAAGCAAGATTCGCAACGAAGAATTTGGGCCTACTACAATATCTTTAGGTGAATTGGAAAAAATGTTAATTGATAATAGTATTATACCTCAAGATGACTTACAGTCATTTGTTTCTTCATATGAGATACTACACGAAAGCGAAAATAACCAATTCAGATTTTTTGTGACAAGTAAAAAACTACTAAGCAATGCAATGAAAGTTAAGCATTTACATGCAGATGCCACTTACAAATTGATTTGGCAGGGGTTTCCTGTTATAGTTTTAGGATCAACAGATATGGATCGTTCATTTCATTGCTTTGGTATGTCAATTTGTTCTGGTGAAACTACTATCGATTACGAGTTTTCGTTCAATGCTTTGCGGCGTGCCATTAAAGATGTTCACATTTTTGACTTTCACCCTTCCATATTAATCGCAGATGGCGCACCAGCGATACAAAATGCATTTAAAAATGTTTTTGGGGATGAATGTTCAATATTAATGTGCTGGTTCCATATGAAAAAAAAATATCATTAAAACAATTGACCAATTAATTACAGACAAATCAAAAAAATCTGAAATCATTTCAGATATAGAAATATTGCAATTATGTAAAAATGACGAAATATTTGATAAAGCTACATTATTATTTAAAGATAAATGGAATGAATACGCTAATACATTTATTGCATATTTTGACAAACAATGGTTAAATAAAAATAGATTTTGGTATGAAGGTGCTAAACAATTGGTCCCAAGCACAAACAATGCATTAGAGAGCTTCAATCGAGTCATCAAGGATGAAAAGACTTTAAGAGAACGTCTACCAATTTCTAGATTTTTTATTTTGCTTTTAAAATATGTTTGTGACTGGTCTCAAGAATATGAAAACGGTGTTAAAAGTTTTAAAGAAAATCCTACTTTGACATTGAATATATGGACGGCATCATATAACTGGGCTCGTGAAAATAAGGATATTAAAATTGTAAAATTATTAAATGCAACTAATTATCTTGTACCCGGTAAAAAATTGAAACATCTATCGGAAGATAAATGTATGACGGATATCTCAACATTCGATCAATACAAAAATTTGTGTTGCGATCAATATGAAGTTGTATTAAATACAGAAAATTATTTAAAAAGTACTTGTGATTGTCCAGCATTTCTTAAAAACTATATGTGCAAGCATATTTTGGGTCTGGCAATCAGGTTGAAATTAATTGTTCCTCCAGTTGAGGCTAAAAATATTCCAATAGGAAAAAAAAGGAATGTGGGTCGCCCATCCAAGGCGAAGAAGGCTTTAATTGTTCAATGAACTTTATCTTATTATTTTATCTTATTATTGTTTTATCTTATTCATAATTGGTTATAAAGTTAAAATACAGAATGTTTATTTATTTGTATCCGTTTGATTATTGTTTTATCTTATTCATATTTGGTTATAAAGTTAAAATACAGAATGTTTATTTATTTGTATCCGTTTGATTATTGTTTTATCTTATTCATATTTGGTTATAAAGTTAAAATACAGAATGTTTATTTATTTGTATCCGTTTGATTATTGTCCATTTCCCCTATAATTTTAAATCCGTCTTTTTAAACTTTTTTATTGATGTTGAGGTTATTTTGCAAATCTAAGTAATATTTAATGTAGCATTTGTAATTTAAATATAGCATATGTTACTTATATATAGCGTTTGTTAATTCTGTATAGCATATGTTACTTATATATATCGTTTGTTAATTCTGTATAGCACATGTCATTTATATATAGCGTGTGTTACTTAATATAGCATTTGTTATTTATATATAGCGTTTGTTGCTTATTTATAGCGCTTGTATTTTTATTAGAGCAACGACATTTTTCAATATATAGTCTTTGTTTTTTTTAATATAGTGTTTAATTTATTCCCGTGGTAAAGTAATTTTATGTACTACATTAATTAAAAAAATAGTATGTGTGTATGTACACTGTAAAAAAATCAGTGTAAATTTACATTGATAATCATATTTTTTTGTTGTAATTTTTATGAATTATTACAAATTTATTAAAAAGTTATAAAATTATAATGAAAAACACAATAAAATTACTGTAATTATCATTGTAAATGTACAATAATTTTTTACAGTATATGCGTTTATATTAATTACATTGTATATTTTCTAATTAAATTTAAGAACTACTTTATTAATAAAAATTCATTATAAAAATTATCTAAACAAACTTTGACTTTTATCTATTATAAGCAAAAATATTGAATGTCCAAAATTTATCGGACACCTTGTATAAGCTAATGTATTTTCCAATAATTTTTAAACAAATGAATATCAAAGTTCTTAGTTCAAGTACTCTAAATAAGTATAAACAATTACATTTAGTGATTGTTTTCGTATATAATATGATCTATTTAGCCATATTTAGCAGTCCAGACATAAAAAACAATTATATACGTTTTGAGTCATTTTAACTTTATCTTATCTCGATGTCTGTATATTAATCAGTTATTAAAAAAAAGAGATAATTTAAATTAATATTATTTAATTTTGTGACATTATTAGTCATTTTTGTAATTAATAAATTACTTATCTATTTATTGTTACATGTATATATATTTTTTTCTTCTAACGTATCATTATTATATTGCCTATGTAGAAATTGGTCATTATGTTTACTAGTACAATAATGACATTATTATACAACAGGTAATTACTATATACACTATTGGTGGCAGCATCAAACCTAACTACAACGTCAAGTGTATTTAAGGCTGTTTCAAGGTAATCAAAAGGCTATATTCAGACAGGTGGTGGGAATACAAAAAAAAAAAAAAATTACATTCGATTTATTCGTTTAATACTACATATTTATGGTAACTAATTATTGGAAAAATTAGCTAATTTTATGTACAATAATTAATAATTTAATAACAATTTTTATATATTTACAGAAGTAGCATATAAAAATTAATCAAATATTTAATTGTCAATATTTTCATTGTTTATTATTATTTTGATTTCCAAAAAATATATATAGAATCAAATATTTGCAATTTGTAAACAGAGTCTTATTAGAGTAGCTTTGGCCTACATTTTCATAAAAATTTATAATTTACTTCTCTATTTATTTTAATTACAAATTAAAATTAATACAGAACTAAATCTTAAAGTTTTTTTATTTTAACGTAGACCTTGTATATAATGATTAGAACAAGAATATTTTTTACGTTTACATTTAAAATTGGAAAAAAAAATTAATAACACAAATATGACAAACACAGGAAAAACTAATTGAACTTTGGCCAAAATTTGATGCCAAAACATTAACTTTGATTTGTGTTTGTGAAATGTTAAACTTATAATATGGAAAGTGTTAGAATTTTTTCTGATAAAAATAAATAAAATAGACTTTAGTATATATATATATATATATATATATATATATATATATATATATATATTTAAATAAAATACTTTTTATAATATTATCACACCTGGTTTCTTATCAGACATTTGTAGAAAAGTTTATCTTTTATGATAATAAACTTTGAACTGGCACACGAAAATCTGATAAATAAAAATAACAAGATTAGAAGTATATGGGTAAACCCATATATAGACTACTTTGACATTTCTCGGAAAGTTGGCAACACTGTATTTTAATATTATAATTTATGTGGGCACTAGGAGATACTTTTCTGAAAATTTGATCAAAATCGAATAAATAATGTAGCCACAATGAATTTTTAAAAAATTTTGTGATTTTTTTCTCTCGATAAGTTGGCAACACTGTGTTTTGTTAAAATTGCATAATTTATTTAGGCACTAGTAAAAATTACACGAATTTGAATTAAATTTTTAGCTAGTTTTATAGCAAAATTGCAAATATATTTTATTCGTTATAGTGTAAAGGTATACTGATCTAAATAAAATTTGGCTTTCTTTAATTAATAATTTATAATGTTTATAATCTAGTTACTTGCATTTTGTTACCTAGTAACTTGTTTCTATGTTCTGTTTAATTATTGTAAAAGTCATTTGTATATTTTTTCTGCTGATGATATACGTAGAGAATGGGGAAGTTTAGCGTATTTTTTTATTTCTTTATTTGGTTGTGCATGGCTTAAAAAGTGATGTTTAATTTATCATTTTTCTCAAGGATGCCCAGATTTCCTAAAAAATGCAAAAACATGTCGTGATGACGTCAGTAATGTCTTCGCAAAACTTATGTCGATTTCTGAATCAGACGCACATGTAGTATTGCCATGGTTACCGATACAAGCTATTGGCTGGGCGTAACCGAATCAACAAAAATCAACATTTACTACGACATACGTTCTCAAAATTATATCTCACCAACTCTTCTGCGCTTGCGCACAATAGGCTTGTGACATCAGTAATATCCTTACAAAAATTGTTAATAACAAATAAATGAAACAATTATTTAAAATTTTAATGACAGTTTCTGTTATTATTTTATATATATATATATATATATATATATATATATATATATATATATATTTGAGAAAAAATAATTTTACACCCAACTTCAATCACGCTAAACTTCCCCATTGAATTTATATAATATTCTGGGTTGGTATATCGTGGTTGATTTATCTTCGTCGCAGACGTTTTGCCATACATTATAGATGGCATCCTCAATGCTTAGTTACTGAATGACAGTTTCTGCTTTTATTTATTATATCTAATTTAACATTTTTGATCACCAGTTTATTTCGCAACCGATCTGTTCTAGTCATTTTTCCTTTTATGCTTTTGCAGCCAAAACTCAACATACACACATTCTTACAATCACACATTAATCTAGAAAATAGAAACAAATGAAAATAAAGATTTTCGCGAGCAATTTGGATTCCAAGAATAGTTGCTGTTTGCGGCGTCCTTTTTCAAACGTGGTGATACTTTGACCTGGCGCGACCCCGAAGCAAAGCTAAAAATGTAACAAGAGTGCCAAGTCAAATATAACCTCTTTTCAACTCGTGCTCATATGTCAGGTCACATACCACACACACACACAATCACATATCTATCTACATACAAAGTTTAAAGTTGAATTACCGAACAATTTGTCTTACAAATACCGAATTTCTTTCATACTTCAAATTTAAATATAAATTGCGATATTTTTGGCATACACAAATTATACAGGGTGATTTATTAGTAATTGGAAATATTTTTACTGGAGTATCCTGGGCTCAGAATATGAAGATTTAACGCAAATCACTTAGATAAAATGTGGCTCCTTACTGAGCTACAGGGTGTTTTATTTCAAAATTTAAAAACGATTTTTGCCCAGTACTTTAAAACTATTAGACGTATTCTTATCATACTTGGCAAGAAGTGTAAGTACCGTACACCATACTAAATTATGTTAAATAAAAGATTCTGGCTACTGCCAGTGGCGTACAACAGGGGCAAGTAAGAGGTTGATCCTTTCTAAATTCTACGCCACTGGCGGAATTGTCATTTTAGCACAATTTTTCGATTCTCCAATACTTTCTGTGTAAAAAACATACTCTTCCTTCGTAACGATAAAGTCACTATTTTTCGAGATATTTAAAGTTAAACATAAGCTGCACCCTTGGGATTTTTTCAAAATTTGCTCAAAAAAATCTGAAAAAAATCAGTAAAATAGAGAAAAAAATTAGCTACATAATAACTAAGTAACTTTTTTCTCTAACTCATTTTGGTTTGGCAGGAAAAATTATTGAAAATTAATATTTTTTGCATTTTAATTTTTTATTTTCAATAATTTTTCCTGCCAAACCAGAATGAGTTAGAAAAAAAAGTTACTTATTTATTATGTAGCTAATTTTTTTCTCTATTTCACTGAATTTTTTAAGATTTTTTTGAGCAAATTTTGAAAAAATCCCAAGAGTGCAGCTTATGTTTAACTTTAAATATCTCGAAAAATAGTGACTTTATCGTTACGAAGAAAGAATATGTTTTTTTACACAAAAAGTATTGGAGAATCGAAAAATTGTGCTAAAATGACAATTCCGCCAGTGGCGTAGAATTTAGGAAGGATCAACCTCTCTCTTGCCCTTGTTGTACGCCACTGGCAGTAGCCAGAAACTTTTATTTAACATAATTTAGTATGGTGTACGGTACCTACACTTTCTGCCAAGTATGATAAGGATAGGTCAAATAGTTTTAAAGTAATGGGCAAAAATTGTTTTTAAATTTATAAATAAAACACCTTGTAGCTCAGTAAGGAGCCACATTTTATCGAAGTGATTTGGGTTAAATCTTCATATTCTGAGGCCAGGATACTCCAGTTAAAATATTTCCAATTACTAATAAATCACCCTGTATAATTATAGGCTGCCAATTTCAATCTTAAAACTAATAGGAAATTAATAAGCTAAAGTTGAGATTTTTCTCAAAAATTTCACAAGTTACTCAGTCATTTTGCGCAAAAATTTCAACTTTAGTTTATTATTTATATTAATTTCATAGATACACTTATAAACATTTTTTGTTCAATGTTATTATTAATTGGAAATTATTTTTCAATATTTAGAAATACTAAAGCCCGTATTCTCATCTCACTGTTTTTTTTCTTAAAAAAAGTGCTTCTATTATTATATTATTTATCCGATTTTGATCAAATTTTCAGAAAAGTTTCTTCTAGTGCCCACATAAATTATAATTTTATTAAAATACGTTGTTGCCAACTTTCCGAAGAAAAATTAATAATTTTCTACAAATTTGTTATGCCCGCATTATTTATCCGATTTTAATCAAATTTTTACACAGGATATCCTTAGCGCCTATAATATTATATATTAGCAAAATACAATATTGCCAACTTTCGGTGAAAAAAAATTCATTTTATTTTATTAAAAAAAAACACTTAAATATATTTGTGGGCCCCACCGGGATATTCCCGGTATTCCGGTGGGCCAGTCCAGCACTGCCTTCAAACCAAGGGTGGATCCACGGGAAGCATAATTATTTTTTTTTTTTAGTTTTATTTATATTTGAGTTTGATAACCCTTATAAAAATATTATTATACATATATTCCGTTGTAACTGACAAGGTCAGGTACTGATTAGTTAGACGTGATTAATGAGTATTGTATATAATTATTTACTTTTATTCTAAACAAGATTAGAAGTATATGGGTAAACCCATATATAGACTACTTTGACATTTCTCGGAAAGTTGGCAACACTGTATTTTAATAATATTATAATTTATGTGGGCACTAGGAGATACTTTTCTGAAAATTTGATCAAAATCGAATAAATAATGTAGCCACAATGAATTTTTAAAAAATTTTGTGATTTTTTTTCTCGATAAGTTGGCAACACTGTATTTTGTTAAAATTGCATAATTTATTTAGGCACTAGGAAAAACTTTTATGAAAATTTGATTAAAATCGGTTAAATAAAATGGTCATAATAAATTTTTTAAATTTTTACTAATTTTGTTAAAATTACATAAATTATATGAATACTAGGAGAATCTTTTGTGAAAATTTGAGTAAAATCGGTTGAATAACATGGCCATAATAAAAATTTTAAAACTTTAGTAATTTTTTTCTCGGAAAGTTGGCAACACTGAATATTAATAAAATTATGTAATTAATGGGAGCATTAAGGAAATCTTTTCTGAAAATTTGATCAAAATCGGATAAATAACGTAGCCAATATGAATTTTAAAAACTTTAGTAAATTTTTTCTCGGAAAGTTGGCATCATTGAAAAAAACAAAACCACATGACCATCTTGGGTACTAGACAAATTTATCCTGAAAATTTCATTAAAATCGGTTGAACCGTCTAGGAGGAGTTGCGGCCACAAAATTTTGACTTACGACCGAGTGAGCGAGCGAGCTGACGACGCACATCCATACACCCACATAAACTAAGTTCAGATTCGTCATCTACAGGCTATATGAAGGATTTCTATACAATTTTTTTTTTTTTTTGAAAATGTTACACGTTACAGACACCGTACCAAACGCTATACCACTTTTTCCTTGCAGTCAAAGTAGTAAAAATGGCAAAATGGCCCCTTTCTTGAAAATTTTCTATATCCGCCCTTGCTTCAAACTGTTTATAATAAAAGAGATACGAATAATACGAGAATCATATAAGAGGAGTTGAAAGTCAATTAGATTTACAACTATTTCTCGTTGTGCCTTTCTATACTAACTAACAACTAACTTATGTTACAGTTATTTTGAATGGTTCATAGACACCTATAATAATTTATTATTTCACTCGGAAACTATATAGCTACTTGGCTTGATTTTTCTGCGAATAACTACTGTGTACTTTAATTTAGATAGCAGTTTCGCTCGTAGTTAATAATTCCAGTTGTTTGTCCTATTGGTGTGTGTGTGTGTATACGTAGTTAGTGATTTGTACAATAATTCTACGATCGAAAGTTTGATCGAAATTGATTATTTCACTCGTATACCGTATTTTCGAAATAAATTCTAATAATGCCTTTTTGTTTAATAATCACTTCTGGCTGGAAATTAATTGCTTCTATACTTGAAATAACAAGATTAGAAGTATATGGGTAAACCCATATATAGACTACTTTGACATTTCTCGGAAAGTTGGCAACACAATATCTTTAATAAAATTATAATTTATGTGGGCACTAGTAGAAACTTTCCTGAAAATTTGATGAAAATCGAATAAATAATGTAGCCACAATGAATTTTAAAAAAAATGTGATTTTTTTTCTCGATAAGTTGGCAACACTGTATTTTGTTAAAATTGCATAATTTGTTTAAGTACTAGGAGAATTTTTTTATGAAAATTTGATTAAAATCGGTTAAATAGTGATCACAATGAATTTTCTAAAACTTTAGTAATTTTTTTCTCGGAAAGTTAGCAACACTGGATAGTAATAAAATTATATAATTAATAGGAGCATTAGGGAAATCTTTTCTGAAAATTTGATCAAAATCGGATAAATAATGTACCTAGCCAATATGAATTTTTAAAAACTTTAGTAATTTTTTTCTCGGAAAGTTGGCAAACACTGGATATTAATAAAATTATATAATTAATGGAAGCATTAGGGAAATCTTTTCTGAAAATCTGATCAAAATCGAATAAATAATGTAGCCAATATGAATTTTTATAAACTCTAGTAATTTTTTTCTCGGAAAGTTGGCATCACTGGAAAAAAATAAAACCACATGACCATCTTGGATACTAGACAAATTTATCCTGAAAATTTCATTAAAATCGGTTGAACCGTCTAGAGGAGTTGCGGCCACCAAATTTTATTTAAATTAGTGGCTACCAGTTACTCACTTTTTCTTTATAAATTTTTTTTTTCTCAAAAACAAAATTCTATAAATTCAATGAATACTGGCTGTGAAAGTAGGGTTTACTTGTAATTTACTTTATAATTTACATTGGTATTTGTAAAACTGAGTTGTAATGTATTAAAAAAATGATAATAAAAAAATATTTCTCATTTTTTCCAGATACGTTAACGCCAGAAACTTTAGCTTCACTTACCGCAGATGCTAATGTAACAATATCAAGACTATTGCAAAAATCATTTATGAAAAGTGATAATAGTGATCAAATTAAAACTAATTTAACTCATTGTATTAATAATATTATTAGTGACAATAGTGATACGACAAACGCTACGGATAAAACAAATGATAGACGAAGAGAGCATAGACTTACGTCCATTATTGATCAGTTGACAAGAACGAAGAACCGACAAGGTAAGCTATACGACTAGATTTAGATTAATCATTGATTTTAGTTTTTAATTGAATTTGAAATATTTCAACTTTCTATAGTTATACATGCATTTGACAAAAAAATATTTTATTTATACATATCAGATGATTAAATTATATTAAAATAAAATTGCTTTATGTTAAAGTTCTGTATTAATATTTATTAATAATAAATAAAAAATGATACAAATGACATTTACAGTAAATAAACAGAACATAGAAACAAGTTATTAGGTAGCAACTAGATCATAAAATTTATAGATTTTTAATTAAATAATAATACATTTTTAACTATAAAATAAATTATTCCTTTGTATCATAGTAAACAATCTTTAAAAATTACTTTAGCTTAAAGTTTTGTATTAATATTTATTTAAAATTGATTTTTCGACGAATTTCAACGTTCGTTTTCGTCAGGATAAATGATACTAATGACATTTAGAGTAAATAACAAGACATAGAAACAAGTTAATAGGTAACAAATAAGTAACTAGATCATAAAATTTATAGATTTTTAATTAATGGAAGCCAAATTTTATTTAAATCAGTGCCTGCACAGTGATTGATGTTATTCTTTACTTTATAAATATCTATTGATTACTGTGAAGACACTGAGTTAAATAAAAAAATTACTTCTATTAATTAAAAATTTAGTTACTTATTTGTATCTTAGTATCATTTTTCTTGATGAAGACGTACGTTGAGTTCGTCGAAATGTCGATTATTAATAAATATTAATACAGAACTTAAATCGAAAGCCATTTTATTTTAATATAATGAGTTCTGAAAAACTTTTTTACAAACAGAACATAGAAACAAGTTACTAGATAACAAAATAAAATAATATTTATGAATTTTTTAATTAAATAATAATTTATTTTTGACTATTAAATAAACTATTCTTTCGTACTTGGTATAATTTTATTTTACGTGTTTTAGTTTTGTCAGCACGAATTCTATGTTTAATATTTAACGATTTCAGATTGACACTAGATAATTACTGTCAATTAACTATTAACTAACTAACGTAAGTAGTTCGTTAGAAGTTAACTTCACGGTCTAATATTGTGCTATAGTTACTGTACCACGAATACGGTTCATTTCTATGGATATGATTTTGTATTAGACAAAATAATTATACTGTGTTGTAATGTACTTTTTGTTGTTAAATTCAATTTAATATGACAGTTAAATTATATATATATATATATATATATATATATATATATATATATATATATATATATATATATAGTTAAGTTAAGTTCGTATGGGAGTTTAACATGCATTTTTGATAATTTGCGATATATTTATTTCTTTCTCGAGTTAAATTCGGAGAAATACTTAGAATACTTTTCGATAGGGCATAAAAAGTTCTATAATTTGGTTTTAGTTTTAATTTGCTAGCATGTGCCGTTTGGGCGCTAGAATTTTTTTTTGAATTTTTGGTTTTTATTTTTTTTTCTCAAAAACTATGAGATGCAGGAAAATAAGCGTGGTACGGGCAAATGCGGAATAATGAGTACGATAATTGAGTGAAGAAACCATTATACTACGATGCATCGTTTAGTAGAAAAAAAAATTGAATTTTTGAAAATTTGACAAGGGGGTATGGTACCCTTTGGATTTTTTTCAAAATAAGACTTTTTTCAAAATTTTCTCAAAAAAATCTGAAAAAATTTAGTAAAATAAAGAAAAAAATGAGCTACATAATAGCTAAGTAACATTTTAGAATTTTCAATAATTTTTCCTGCCAAACCAGAATGAGGTAGAGAAAAAAGTTACTTAGCTATTATGTAGCTAAATACCTTTAAACGTTCATTAGACATTCGCTCAAGATGACCGAACCATCTTAAGTGATTAACACCAACTTTTTCATTTCGTATAAAATATTGTTGTTTTTGCCATAAACCAAACATTTTGGGATAACTTAAAAAAAAAGAAAAAGTTTTGCCTGTGGAATGCTATAAAATAAAATGTATTGTACTGTACCGTAATAGTTTTGTTGGTTAATACAATTTGAAGATGATAAAGAGAGGCAAAAAGAAAAATAATAAAAATAACGTAGTTGTTTGACGTTTCGTTACGTTTTAGGATTGCGTGCAGTTGATGTTGGTAGCTTTAACAACATCAACATGTACATTAATGTGGTCATCAGTGCAAGATCACTTATTCGAATCTTTCTCTTTCTCTCTTTCTCTCATTTCATCTTCATCTCTCCCACACATTCAACAAGTGATATACGGAAAATGCAGATAATGTTTTCGAAGAATAATAGTTTGAATTTGTGGAATATATATATTTATATATATATATATATAATAGTGCCCGTAAAAAAAAATTCCAGTAAGGCTAAAATCGATAAATTTACATCAAAAAAACATCAGAAATAATATTTTTTGCTTGTTTTTACGAAAGTAACAGGTTCCTCCACACAATTGAAATTTTCGGAAAACGTGTGTTAATACATACGCGGTATAAACGATATATGTATTTACAGGCGTTTTCCGAAAATTTCAGTTGTGTAGAAGGAACCTGTTACTTTTGTAAAATCAAGCAAAAATATTATTTCTAATGTTTTTTCGATGTAAATTTATCGATTTTAGCCTTACTGGAAATTTTTTTTTTACGGACACTAATATATATAAAAATAGGCCCGGGGAAAGTTACAGAATAGGTCCACCTTACATCCCAAAAATGTTCAAATAAGTTATGTTTTTATATTTTGTCGATTCTAATTTACAGAGAAATAATATTACAAAAAAATAAAAATTATTTATTTAAATCTAAGTTAAAAGGTGAGACAGTGCAATTCTATATATATATATATATATATATATATATATATATATATATATATATATATATATACAGTGTGTATTAAAAGCAGGACTCCGAACCGTTATAATTTTCGGTTTTCGGTTCAGTTCAAAGTGATTAATTTTTAAATTTTTTCAATATTTTTATTTGTATGAAAAACTTATTTTCTACCATAATTTAGAACATTTTATTTCTACTTTTATAATAATCATACTAAATAAATTGATACAATAATATAATATGAATAATAATCATTATTAATTAATTATCGACTAAAGGTATAATAGATGATAATAATATAATTTATTATTCATAACTTATATAATTTTTATGTATGTTTTAATTATATAATAATAAGATAACATAATATTAACGTAACAAATTCTTGTATACAGGATTTTTATCTAGACCGCTAAAAACAATTAAGGATGAGGCTATTTATACATACGGTATGTATACGCAAGTGGTTATTTATACATACTAAAAAAAAAAAAACTAAACCAATTTACTAACCTAACCTACCCTAAATAGCCAATTACGTAAAAATACTGTATGTATAAATAGCCAATTGCGTATACATAACGTATGTATAAATAGCCACTTTCAACAATTAATTCATATTCACTATAAGCCTAATTCGTGTTTATTTGTAAAAATCTCGATATATCAAATTTAGTATGATTACAATACCTCTCTTATCATATACGATATGACGGTCGGTAAAAATATTAAAGTTTTTCATCAAACATTCTTTAAATCTATAAATTTATAGAAAATACGAGGAATTTCTGTATTAATCATAATTTTATATCTTCATCAAGTGTTTTAAAATATCCGTAACTTGTATGAACAATAAACCATAGAGAATTTTTGTTTAAAGAGTCTAGACACAGTCTAATTAATATTCTTGTACAGTGTCTTTGTCTTGCATTCTATATACTTTGTTTCTATCATTTCGTTTCTTTGAAATTCTTTCTTGTTTCAGTTTTCGATTTAAATTTCGTGTCATATACAAATATAACGTACTGTAATGGCGCCTTAGTCATTTGATTTGTTTAGACAGAATTTTTTTTTCCGTAAGACTTAGAAGCGACAAGTACATGCAAGTGTCCAGATTACTATCATAGATATTTGACTGGAATATTAATTTTTTACGTTTTTCGCTTTGAATCAGTTTATCTGTTTTTGTTTTCGGTTGTGCTAGGTGGGAACTTTTGCTAAAGTTATGTGGTACGGTTTGGAATACTGAATGCACTGAGAAAAATAGATATTTAACAAATTGGATAAATATAAGTAGATATTTATTTGAAATATACGAGTATGTTTACTGTATTCACAAATTTATACATTTTTAAAATCTACTCACATATATATTTTAATACTATATTTCGAATTAAGACTGTAATACTATATACAAATTGATGGTATTAAATTTTTGTTTTTATTATATTTATAGTTAATTTTTAAATATACTTATTTTGTTATTTTTAATATCTTGTGTTTGTGTCACCTTTTTAAATATAAATAGCGTTACGGTAACTATCCATTTTTCTCAGTGTGTTGGCTTGTGGATTGAAAATTTGGTGGGTTAAATTTCTTGAACTGTCATGTTAAATTAATAACAAATATTTATTTATGATTTATTTCAAATAAACGAATGAGCTAGAAACTTGAAACTTGAAACATAGCTCAGAACTGGATGACAATGCAATATTAATTAATTAATTAATAATATTAGAAATATTAATTTTTATCTTGTGCTATATTCACGAATTCTGTACATTCGTGTATTTAGAAAATATTTTTTTTCGAAATACGGAAACTACAGAAAATACAGTACACAAAACTACAAAGCAGAAAATAATTATTTAAATAAAAAAAAACAAACTAATATACCTGAAATTCGTGATTGTGAATTATTAATAGCTATGATAATAGCTACTCCCTACACTCCTTACTATTATCTATTGCATGCGTCCCACGTTTTTCGTTTTATAAAATACATAATCACAAATTTTCAGGACAATTTGTATGGGGTCAGGAATCTGTATTTTTTAGTCCGTTTTAAAAATTTGGTATATTATTTTTTTTTTAATTTAAATAATTATTTTAAATTATTGTTTGTGGTTTACATACATACACAATCACGCCATGTACTCAAAAGGGTGTGGCACAAACTCTATTCATCATCTCGAAATCAGTCGCCTCCAAACACTCCTATCCAAACAAGCAACTTTCGCTTCATCCACATTCATAATTCCTCTCATACATGCTCTTCTATTCCTACTACTTGGAAACTTTCGCTCACGCAAAACACTCTCAACACTCATTTTATTTTATTAATTTTTCGTCACAGTAAGATTATATTTAAACTTATTCATAAGTTATAAACAAATTATTACCGTATTATGGCCGTAATTTTTACAATTTAATTAACATCAGTATTTTTAGTTAAATGTTAGACAAAATAAAAAATAAATAAATTTAAATACAACAGTTTCGGTAGTTCAGATAATGTGTGAATACCAGTGGCGTAGGCAGAAACTTGTCATTGGTGGGGGGGGGGTTACTAAAGAAATGATATAATATTAATCAATAACGATAATACTATAATTTGTATAAAAAATAAAGAGTAATAAAAATTATTTTTTATAAAAACGAAAGTAAAGGTCGTTCAGGTTCTTGGGGGGGGTTTGACCCCCCCTAACACTCCTTTGGCTACGCCACTGGTGAATACACATTGGTCTAATATAGTACGTTAGGTGTTGAGACATTTACGATTTTGTGATCAAAATGTCGAAAAATAAATATAACAGTATAATATATAATTTTCTATTCGCTGATTTTGTAAAAAAATATCTGTATCTTATACTTTATATTTCATTCAAAATAACGAAAAAAAAAATCACAATTCTAAACAATACTTCACCGAATAGGAAACAAAGTAAGAAGTAAATGAAATAAAGAGAAAAGAAAAAAAAAGATCTTGAAAACTACCTGTATAATATATAATAATAATAAATAATAATATAAAAACGCAATTATCTTTTGAAGTGAATGGAACATAGTATGAAGCAAACAGACAGACACACACACACACACACACACACACACACACACACACACACACACACACACACACACAGAGAGAGAGAGAAGTAAAGTATATATATTTTTCTTGTAGCAAACGGTCAAACCATAATTCACGTTTCCGGTACGTAGTCGGCAGGCCGGCATATGAACTTCCGGTGCGTGCAAGAAAATAATAATAACATTGCATGCTAAACACGAACATAGAACATATTCCCATTCATAATCAGTGTCCGCGCTCTGCTGACCACCATTACACACACACAAACATCAAAGATGACCACTTCGTTCTTCATTATAGAAAATTGTTTTAAGTTTAACGAATATGAATGAATATAAAAATGTTTTAACTTAGTAAAAAAAATTTCAGAACTCATTATATTAAGATAAAACGGTTATAGGTACTAGTTCTGTATTAATATTTATTAATAATCGACGTTTTGACGAACTCAACGTACATCTTCATCATTGGGTGCTTTGGGAACTTTTGCTACGAATGTAAATGTTTCTAAAGAAGCCCGTTTGAGTATATACACTGCAGTTTTGGTGCCTACGTTGATGTATGTTAGTGAATGTTGGATTTGGTTGCAAAATCATAAACGGAAAATATATATATTTGTATATTTGTAAACTTACACGGACGTAAAAAACTAATATAAAAATATATATATGGCCGTTTTGAACGTGAAATTGAAAGGAGAGTAAATGCTGAGTTGTAAGGTTTTAGGTGCTTTGGGAACTTTTGCTAGAAATGTAAATGTTTCCAAAGAAGCACGTTTGAGTATATATAATGCAGTTTTGGTGCCTACGTTGATGTATGGTAGTGAATGTTGGGTTTGGTTGCAAAAGTATAAACGGAAAATGCGGTGGAAATGAGATTTTTACGTGGGGTATGTGGTGTACATAGAAGAGATCGGGTACGAAATAGATTAGTATATGATGAGTGTGAAATTGAAAAAATGTTGTAGTAAAAGTTGCCGTGCTAGTCAGTTAAGATGGTTTGGACATGTTGAGCAAATGTCTAATGAACGTTTGGTTAAAAAGATTTATTTGAATGATTTTGATGGTATACGTTTGCGTGGACGTCCGATGAGTAGTTGGAGTGGTATGATTGAGAGTGTTTTGCGTGAGCGAAAGTTTCCAAGTAGTAGCAATAAAAGAGCATGTATGAGAGGAATTATGAATGTGGATGAAGCAAAAGTTGCTTATTTGGATAGGAATATCTGGAGGAGATTGATTACGGGATGATGAAAAGAGTTTGTGCCACATCCTGTTTGTTTGTATGTATGTAATAATCGACGTTTTGACGAACTCAACGTACATCTTCATCAGGAAAACTGATATAAACGACATTTACAGTAAATAAACAGAACACAGAAACAAGTTACTAGGTAATAAAATAAGTAACTAGGTCATAAAATTTATAAATTTTTAATTAAATTTTTAATAAAATCCAATTTTATTTAAATTCGTGCCTTTAATTAAAAATTTATAAATTTTATGATCTAGTTACTTGTATAGTGTTACAAGTAACTGTTTCTATATTCTGTTTATTTATTGTAAATGTCGTTGATTTAGTCAAAAACGTCGATTATTTATTATTTATTATTATTATTATTATTTATTTATTATTATTATTTATTAACATAGTAAAAAATCTTTCAGAACTCATTATATTAAAATAAAACGGCTTTAGGTTGTAGTACTGTATTAATAAACGACATCTTCATCAAGAAAAAAGATAACAGAATAAGTAACTATAGATTATAAAATTTATAAATTTTTAATTAAATGAACCAGTGCTTTTAATTAAAAATTTATATAATTTTATGATCTAGTTTCTTATTTAGTTACTTAGTAGTAACTCGTTTCTATATTCTGTTTATTTATTGTAAATGTCATTTGTATCATTTTTCCTGATGAAGCTACTACACTGTAAAAATATATAATAATATTTATGTAATTTTACATAACTATTAACAATAAAATAGCAGCATTTTGTAATTTTTACTGCGATAATTAACATACTATAACATTTTTTCTGTAAAAATACATTTATAGAATATGTAAAATTAAACATTAATTTTTTACAGTGTAGTTCTACTCTAAAACACAACACAAATTGGTTGATAAGTAGGGTGTGAATGAGTCCAAGTATAAGTTCATTGCAATCTATTTTTTATTCAAAATACAGAAAATGAAAATATGTTTCGATAAAATTTTTTTTTAGATTTAAATATTTATATTTTACAAAATACATATAAAAAAAATCTTAATCATAGATACGAAGTCTTTCCGTAAAACTTACAAGCCGAAAAAAATAATAAATAAGAAAAAAAAAAAGTAAAGTAAATGTAATATATGTAAGCTATATAAAGTTTGTAAGGTGTGTCCCTAAAATATGTGTTCGTATTTCTTATATAATTTGGTTGGCGCGGTCGTCTAGTGTCAGAGATCGCATTTACAACATGTATCTGTGTGTGTGTTTGTGTGTGTGTGTGTGTGTGTGTGTGTGTGTGTGTGTGTGTGTGTATATATATACCTGTGTGTCACCTGACTACCTTTTGATTAACATGTCCTCTGTTGCGGTTGTGAAAGTTTTACGATGGTCCGCAGCGCCCCAAGCTGATGTAACGCAATCGTACGTCGTATCTCGATCGAAATAGGTGTGGTGGTCGCTATTTTGCTCAGCCTATTTATTGAATACTTCGAAAATTTTAATTATATATTTTGCTAATGAACTTTTTACGATATATCTAATCATTTCGATATATTAAAATAAAGTTGCTGTAGGTTAAATTACTGTATTAATATTTATTTAAAATCGACTTTTCGACGAAACTCAACATCCGTCTTAATCATTTACCTTGAGTTTCGTTGAGTATGTCGAATTTAAATAAATATTAATACAGAACTTTAACCTAAAGCAGTTTCATTTAAATATAATGAGTTTTGAAAGATTTTTTACTAAGTTATTTAGATTTATGTTATATATTTATATTTGCGGTCGCCTCTAAAGTTTACACTTTACACACTATAGACATAGAAAAATTGCTGTTTATCATAGTAAAAAATCTTTCAGAGCTCATTATATTAAAATAAAACTGCTTTAGTCTAAAGTTCTGTATTAATATTTATTTAAATTCGACGTTTCGACAAAACTCAACGTCCGTCTTCATCAGAATAAATGATATAAATAACAAAACATAGAAAACAACTTACTAGGTAACAAATAAATTTATAGATTTTAAATTAAAATAAAAGTAGGAAACCCGTGACCCTTAAAGGGTCACGTTTGAAGTCGAAAATAGTAATTAAACATATAAACATAATAAAAATAAATAAATAAACAAATAATAATAATTATATATTACTCAAAAGCAACACTTCTATCATCAGTAGTGAAGATAACTTCACACAGCTGTCATTTGACATTTGCATTATAAACATAATTTTTCAAATTTTTCAGAAGCAAGATAAAATCGTAGAAAGATGAAACTTGCCTATTCTCATATAGGGAATGAACCAAAATCAGTTCAGGGATTTAGGAGGAGATGCTGGAGAAACATATATACATACATACATACATACAAACATTTGACAATTAGAGAGATTAATTTGGCTTCCATTAATTAAAAATCTATTATCTCAAATCCATTAAATATAAATTGTATGATTTAATTACTTATTTTGTTACCTAGTAATTTGTTTTCTATGTTTTGTGTATTTACTGTAATGTCATTTATATCATTTATCCTGATGAAGATAGACGTTGAGTGTCGTCGAAACATCGTTTTTAAATCAATATTAATACAGAACTTTAACATAAGCAGTTTTATTTTATCATTTGTTTATATCTTTGTCAAATTTGTTGAATATTTTTAAACTAATTCGATCAGTAGAATTTTGTAATAAATTTTGTTTAGATACAAGTATATAAAAGGAATTTTTATTACATGTAATCATGTGTATAGTGTAAAAATTTTATATTTTTCAAATAAATTTTTGCATGAGTACTTATTTGAAATATTAGCAATGCATCTAAGGATTCTCTTCTATATTATAAATATTTTTGTTGTATAAGAAGACTTAAATAGAAGTAGTAATCAAGTAAGTTTATTATAAAAAATTACAAATTTTTGATCTGATGAAGACGAGCGTTTAATTTCGTCGAAACGTCGTGTTTATAAAATAATTAAACATAATTTTATCTGAAAATAATTTTTATATTAATACAATGAATTCTGAAAAATATTTTACTATTTTAAGTTTGGTCCACTTTAGCTTCGAACACTATTTGTTAAGATGGTTCGATAAAATAATCAAATCCGTACCTGTACTAGTCTATTAGGTAAACCTTAATCGAAGTTGATCATTTTTGGTTTTATTAGTTAGTATGGTTATAACCGCGGTCAAAGGCAGACAAAATTGAGCTCATTATTGAAGATGACTGGACAGTATTTCGCGTGCGCAATCTCAGAATGAAGTAGCATTTGTATTGCATTTACGTTCTTACGTTCTTTTTTTTTTTTTCGTCTAGCCTAAGCAGCATTTTTTATCTAATCAGACAACTTTTTCGCTAGCTACTATTATCTGTCTATAGACAAGTGACAATCAATTTCGTACATGAAATGAATTTTTTTCTATATATGCAATTATTTTATTTATAGATGAAATTGATTGAATAATTTTTTTATTTGGCTAATCGTTCTTATTTACATACATATACAATCATGCCATGTACCCAAATTGGCGTAGCACAAACTCTTTCTATTATCCCTAAATCAGTTTCTTCTAAACATTCCTATCCAGGCAAGCAACTTTAGCTTCATCCACATTCATAATTCCTCTCATACACGCTCTTCTATTCTTATTACTTGGAAACTTTCGCTTACGCAAACCACTCTTTCAATCATACCACTCTAGTTAGTCATCGGACGTCCACGCAAACGTATAGTTTCAAAATCATTCATATAATTTAATTCATATAATTCATTCAAAATAATTGGCTGTGTCATGGTAGTTTTCTATTTTAGTTTTAGGATATTCTAAGGAAACTTTTGTATTATGTTTGGCCAGGGTTTTTTTGACTGGGCCTGACAAATCCACACATTGTGTCACAATTTAGAACTATTTTTTTGACATAAAAATTTGAAAACCTAGTTCAAATATACCATAATAACATAGTAAAAAACGCGAAACATTTGCATTATTAAAATAAAACGACTTTAGATTGTAGTTCTGTATTAATATTTATTAATAATCGACATTCTCAACGTACATCTTCATCAGGAAAAATGATACAAATGACATTTACAGTAAATAACAGAACATAGGAACAAGTTACTAGGTAACAAGTAAAATTCGAAGATACTGTAATTATTGTAAGACCAATCAATATTAACAGCAGATTGATAAGAGAAATAATGAAAATTTATAAAGAAAAAGATAACATCAATCACTATAAAGGCACTAATTTAAATACAATTTGGCTATCATTAATTAAAAATTTATAAATTTTACGATCCACTTACTTATTTGTTACCTAGTAACATGTTTCTATGTTCTGTTATTTACTGTAAATGTCATTTGTATCATTTTTCCTGATGAAGATGTACGTTGAGAATGTCGATTATTAATAAATATTAATACAGAATTATAACCTACAGTCTTTTTATTTTAATATAATGAATTCTGAAAGATTTTTTACTATTATTTGAATTATTATTTCTTTTTGAAAAAAATTACCAAAATACTGTCGTAAATATGTTGTAACGCGGCGAAATTTACAGTTAAAATCACGGAATTAATAAAATTATTCTAAATTTAAAATCGTTAATTGTTTGTTTAATTGATTTGATTTTAACTGTAAATTTCGCCGCGTTACAATATTTTACAAAAATATTGATATATTATCATATAATAAAAATAAATAATATTATAATATGAAATTCATTTCTATTGTAGTTTTTTTTATGAATTTTTATTTATAATTCGAAAATAAATATTTTACTTATTGTTAGAATAATGCGTGTAATGCACATATATACATATAGCTATGACCTCTGGAGGTTGGTATACTCTGCAACGCGGAGGAGTAAAACGCCGAATGACCTATGACACCTGAACTCAGGTCATTTGGGTCATATAGCTCATGGTGTCTTATGTCAAGGCATTATATATTTTCTATATGTATAACGTATATATATATATATATATATATATATATATATATATATATATATATATATATATATATATATATATATATATATATATATATATTACAAAACAAGACTAGCTTACATTATGAACTAGAATATTTATACTGGACATATACAGGGCTGTTCATTAATAAACATTTGTTTATTTATTAAATATTGCTATTTTGTCTTAGGATTTGTTTTTATTTTTGACATAATATTTTAAAATATGCAATTGGAATATTACAAATGTTTATAAGAATGAGTCAAAGTTGTGGAATATAATATATTAGTAAGTAGTATATTATATTATATTATATTATATTATATTATATTATATTATATTATATTATATTATATTATATTATATTATATTATATTATATTATATTATATTATATTATATTATATTATATTATATTATATTATATTATATTATATTATATTATATTATATTATATTATATTATATTATATTATATTATATTATATTATATTATATTATATTATATTATATTATATTATATTATATTATATTATATTATATTATATTATATTATATTATATTATATTATATTATATTATATTATATTATATTATATTATATTATATTATATTATATTATATTATATTATATTATATTATATTATATTATATTATATTATATTATATTATATTATATTATATTATATTATATTATATTATATTATATTATATTATATTATATTATATTATATTATATTATATTATATTATATTGTATTATATTATATTATATTATATTATATTATAAAATATTATATTATTTTTTGCACATTTGTATATTAAAAACTTCTTCAGACATGCACTTGTTTTTAAGTTATGACGTTATCATTTTTTTTTAAATAGTAATTCTTATTTTTACTACTTTGACTGCAAGGAAAAGTAGTAAAGCGTTTGGTACGGTGTCTGTAACATTTTCAAAAAAAAAAAAAAATTGTATAGAAATCCTTCATATAGCCTCTAGATGACGAATCTGAACTTAGTTTATGTGGGTGTATGTGTGTGCGTCGTCAGCTCGCTCGCTCACTCGCTCACTCGCTCGCTCGCTCGCTCGCTCGCTCGGTCGTAAGTCAAAATTTTGTGGCCGCAACTCCTCCTAGACGGTTCAACCGATTTTAATGAAATTTTGAGGATAAATTTGTCTAGTACCCAAGATGGTCATGTGGTTTTATTTTTTTCCAGTAATGCCAACTTTCCGAGAAAAAAATTACTAAAGTTTTTAAAAATTCATATTGGCTACGTTATTTATCCGATTTTGTTCAAATTTTCAGAAAACATTTCCCTAGTGCTCCCATTAATTATATAATTTTATTAATATCCAGTGTTGCCAACTTTCCGAGAAAAAAATTACTAAAGTTTTAAAAAATTTATTATGGCTATGTTATTTAACCGATTTTACTCAAATTTTCACAAAAGATTCTCCTAGTATTCATATAATTTATGTAATTTTAACAAAATACAGTGTTGCCAACTTTCCGAGAAAAAAATTACTAAAATTTATTGTAGCTACATCATTTATTCGATTTTGATCAAATTTTCAAAAAAGTTTTTCCTAGTGCCCACATAAATTATAATATTATTAAAATACAGTGTTGCCAACTTTCCGAGAAATGTCAAAGTAGTCTCTATATGGGTTTACCCATATACTTCTAATCTTGTTTATTCATGATTTTTTACATAAAATTTTTAAAAATTATTTTTTCACTTGATGATTTGTACAATCTGTAAATTTTATGATTGCTCTACCATTTATGTATTTGTTTCTCAATTTTCTAACAAGAACATGTAAGTTACAAAAATAATTTTTAATAATATTATTTTACTGTAATTTTCATAATGTACATTTAATTCAATTCAAATAAAAAATCTTTCAAGTCCTGAAGAAGGTGGAAAATAACGCAACTTGACACAGAATCTTAAATGAGAGTTTAATTCGAACACCTAACCATACACCATACATACACAATCACGCCATGTACCCAAAAGGGTGTGGCACAAACTCTTTTCATCATCCCGAAATCAATCGCCTCCAAACATTCCTATCCAAGCAAGCAACTTTCGCTTCATTCACATTCATAATTTCTCTCATACATGCTCTTTTATTCCTATATATGTATATATAATAATAATAAAAAAAAATGTAACCCTTCATAGTAGACGAATTGTATAAGAATGGAATACCTCTATCATAGTATATGTGTCTAGAGTGCGTAGCGTTGACCCTTTACATCCGAGGTCATTGAGTGGTACGTACGTCAGCGCTTAAGCAGTGTGTAGCGAGGAAGGTATCTGTATAGTGAGCAGTCAGCACGTAACACGCGACCAAAAACGAAACACTCGCGCGTGCTCTTTCCTTCTATTTCAAATCATAATTAGGTTTACCTTAATTAGCCGCAACTAACTCACCATACTGTAACCATCTTATAATACACATACTTACTCGCCTACAGTTATATCATGTAACTTTATTTTTCTGCAAATATTTTAGAGATTTAAAAAAAATATTATATACTCTAAAAAAATATATGTAATTTTACCTATAGTCGGGACAAGATAAAAAGATAGGGACGTCATAAAACTTAACAACATTGAACTCACTAATGAACAAAATTAATTTTATTCTATTCTACATATAATGAACAAAATCTTCTTGTAACTATTTACGTATGTTATTTTAATCAAATTAAAATGTAATATATACAAATATATCGTATATTATTGGATTTTTTTTTATCGAAAACAACTTATTTATTTTTGCTATATTTGACAGCATTGATTTTTAATGTCAAAAGTCGCAGTACGTTTATATTAGTTTTTTTGTTATATTTTGAATATTTTGAATTTTCATTTGAATATTATATTATGTAGAAGCTCATATAAACATAGTAGTGAGTGACGTTATTTGCCTAGTGACAAAAATTGATGACGTCCCTAACTTTTTATCTTGTCCCGACTTTACAAACCATGAGACACTATGATGTCCAGTATTTCTTAGTATAATTACTCAACTGCTATTATGTATTTAAAAATATATAATATTAGAACTATTACAAATATTATGTAATTAATATGATATTACCAACAGGATGCATGTAATATTACTAAAGTTTATTTTAGTAAATTTATAGAACAATAAATTTGCTGTCAGGTAAATAACTAAAATTTGTTTAGTTCTGTAATATTATTGTTAGTATAATTACATTTATTTCGAAATTTACATAAAGGATGTATTTTGAAATGAATGAATTACACATAAAATATTTTATTAATATTATTACACGAAATATGTACTAAGTCTCATTATTTTCATGAATTATTACAGATATTAATATGCAAGCTGTAATTTTACATAATGTAAGAAGTTATACTAACATATGTAATTCTACATTTTTACATACTTATTAGGTCATTTTTACTTACTTTATGTGATTATTATGAATTATGTAAAAATCACAGAAGTGTGAGTTAGAAATACAGAATATTTATGGTAAAATAAAATTACAGATTTTTTATAGTAAAAAATATTTCCTGGAAAAATTTTATTTTACACAAATGATCTGTGTAATTTTTATACAGACAATATATGTAATATTATATAGATTTTTTTTAATGTACTTTTTCACATAATTAGAAAAAAATTTGTAAAACTTTTTAATTCACACCATGAAAAAAAAAATCTAAAAATAAAATTAGATTGCCTTGATATATATAATATGTAACAATCTAAATATCAATTCATATAACTCATATGTAATCATTTCAAAATGATATCTGTCATTTGTATTTAGTAAATTAGTAATACATATTTAAAAACTATTTGTAATGACCTTTTCATCTAACCAATAATTATAGATTCAAAAATTAAAGCATTACATATTTCGTGGTATGTCATACCGAGAAAGAGAGAGAGAGACAGAGAAAGAGAAAATAAAAACTAGATTATCTCTCTAAAACCTGTATTTATTTAGCGAATGTATTACTGATTAATCTATCCGTCTTTGTCACACCTAGGAGGTCAAGGAAGTGTTATTGTTATACTCCGAAAAAAAAAAAACATCGATGAATTTGTAAAAAGGTCACAATTTATACTATGATCTCAAGACGTAATTACTTTGTCTTATTTTTAATCATACGTGTCATAACTATTATTAGATGCATAAAATATTGTTACTTAATGCCATTTTTGACGGTAATAAGTTGTATGAATAAATATTTGAAATAAATCACGAATAAATATTTGGGATTGATTTTTTTTCACTAAATATTTGGGACAGATTTGTGAGGATATATCGCATCTACAAAACTACACAAAAACACACTTACAGTGTCTTTGTTTAGTTATTCTATGTATTATTATATATATATATATATATATATATATATATATATATATATATATATATATATATTAGGGTCTTTTCTGATTAGAAAAGTTTATACGCAAGTCGATTTGATTATTAAACAAGATCTAGAGGGCGCACGGAACGTTCGAAAATGCAATTTGTTGAACTTTTTTCATATAACGATCTAAACATATATCAACATTTTATCTGACCGAGCCGTAACTCTGTGTTTTTATGCCCACATAACAGTGCGACATTTTTTTCCAAAGAGCCGTTTAAATTGAAGCATTTGACTTTTACTATTGAAGTATTTATAAGCGTTTGAAAAAGCTGGAAAAGCTTCAAAAAGCTTCAAAACATTGAAACAAAAATGCTAATTTCGGTAATTTTCAACCAATTTTTGACAGTTTTTCTTGTATTTTACAGTGCTTGAAAAAAATGTTGATATATGTTTAGGCCATTATATGGAAAAAAAGTGAAAAAAATGGTATTTTTGACCACTCGGTTCGCCCTTTAAATCTTGTTTAATATTCGAAACGGATTGCGTAAGAACTTTACTAATATCTAAAATATGTACAATACAAGAAACTTCAATTTTTTGCCCTCGCCGACGAAATAAAAAAAAATCAATACACCCTAATATATATATATATATATATATATATATATATGTGTAATTATGTATATATGTGTATATTTATGTCTATTGTAGAGACCTGAAGAAGGCAATAGTGATCGCCGAAACATTGGCATAGAAGATAATAAAAATACATATATAACTGACTGAATTTCGTCTATTACCAATTATTTATAACAATCGGAACATTTTGAAATATGGCGGTTTAATATAATACTTTACTGTATAGAAAAACATTTCTTCGATAAAATTTCAATGCAACTAAAAATCTTTGATCACAATATTCTACTAGGTGTATAAATTTTCCTTCAAGGTATCAGAAAAAAATGAATTGATTGCAGGTAGAGTTAGGTGTAACAAGTAGAACGTAAGTGTATTCTCATGTCAGCTAGTTGTTATTGTATGTTGTTAGAATGCATAGAGTAAACAAACATTATATAGTGTATAGTGAATCATTCTATATCTATGTGCTATGTGCCGTGTGTTCAGCTATACAAATGTTACGGCTACAGTAAAATTTATAAGGTGAAACAATGCATATTTGCATAGCACTGGTACCGAATAGGTAATCTATGTATGCCTCCTGACTTATGTCTGTCCATATATAGATTATTGTTATTTGCATCCGGGACATTGTATTTTATAGATGTAATTATCAAGAAAAACTAGTTTTGTGAATTTCCTGCAAATTTTTGCAATTTTAATATACGGAGCAGGAATTATATTACGCATTTTTTAAATGCAGTGTATTTATTTATGTAGAGTTTCTAAGTAGTTGGAATAGAAAAGCATGTATGAGAGGAATTATGAATGTGGATGAAGCTAAAGTTGCTTGTTTGAATAGGGATGTTTGGAGGAAACTGATATCGATATAGTGGAAAGTGAATTTGTGCCACACCCTTTTGAGTACATTTAAATGAGTTTTATTTAAATGGGCAAACCACTTTGATACTACCTTATTGTTGAGGGGGGGGGCAGCTTTAAATTTTGAAATGGGACCCCCATTTTTTTGCAGATTAAGATTCTACGTTAAAAACTTTGAAGGTTTTAATTGCAACACTTTTTTAGAATCTTTGTAGATGGTGCTGAAAAACGAAACTTAACAAAATTTCGCCGATTGCGAGAAAATTTGGTTAATCACGTCAATACGAGAATAAATTTAAAAAAAATTAAATATTTAACTTGATTAGCCGTAACTTTATGATACATTTTGGAAATAAGATAAATAAAAATAACTTTGTTATATCATTGAATATATAATCTTAATGGTTATATCACTAAAAACTTCATTCTCGTAACTGCAGTTTCAACCTGTTAGGCCATCGTCAGACGAATACAGTCTGTATTTGTCTGACGATGGCCTGACAGGTTGAAACTGCAGTTACGAGAATAAAGTTTTTAGTGATATAACAAAGTTATTTTTATTTATCTTATTTTTAAAAAATTTAGTAATTTTTTTTCGGAAAACTGAACTAACTAACTGAACCTATCCCGAAAATTTGGTGCAAATCGGATGAACTTTTGGTTTAAGTTCTGTATTAATATTTATTAATAATCGACGTCTCGACGTCTTTATCAGAAAAACTGATTTATGTCAGTTTTCCTGATGAAGACTGACGTGGAGTTCGTCGACACGTTGATTATTAATAAATATTAACACAGAACTTAAACCAGAAGTCGTTTTATTTCATATAAGGAGTTCTGAAAGATTTTTTACTATGTTAAATTTTATAAAATTTACTAATTTTTTCTCGGAAAGTTGGCAACCTTGTACGTAAGTAAAATTATATAATTTTTGTGGACACTAGGAAAATCTTTTGTGAAAATTTGGTTAATAATTATTACAGATAAGTAATAATAAGTTTTCAAAAACTTTAGTAATTTTAAAATAAAACTGTTTTAGTTAAAAGTTTTATTTAATTATTTATTTAAAAACGATGTTTCGACGAAACTCAACATTCGTTTTTATCAGGATAAGAAATACTAATTAGTATTTTTTTCTCGGAAAGTTGGGCATCACTGTTAAAATTTTACAGACACTGTACTAAATCACATTTTCCTAGCAGTCAAACTGGTAAAAATAGTCATACTTAAATAACAATATTTAACGAATGGACTATTAATGAAATAATGAACTTCTAACTTTTGGCCTGACCCTAAACTCTAGACCTTTCAACTTTTGTTAAGATCGCAAGAGGAAAACCTACACTTAATCGTGGCTCGCTAAAACAGAAATTGCAAAAGAATCATTTCAAATGATGTCTAAAAAATGAATCAGTATTACCTAATGTGCCTCATCTTCATTATAAACATGGCTTTGTAATGTAATCTAAATATCGAACAATAGTTTTTCTATTAGGTTAATCATCTAACATTCTTGTAAAATGTCAACGAAAACGTTTCATCAATTGTTTCGCAATTGTTTCGTCTTTATTATGTTAATAAACAATTAGGTTGCCTATAGCAACAACACACCGTGATTACTAAATTAATTAATTTTTATGTTCGGAGCGAGCTGATTTGCATACGAAATTATATTAGTTTTGTTTACGATCGTGTTAAGATTTAATCGAATATTTACGAATTTATTTTATTTATTTATATATTAGAATATTTAAGGCCAATTGCTTATACAAAATAGGGTGGTTGTACATTTAAAATAAATAATCAAAAATATACATTAAAGTAATTATGTAAATACCTATATGTTTCAGAGCAAAATTATTTATAATAAATAAGAAAATAAATTTTAAAGTTGAATGTCACATTTGAATTTTATATAATTATTAGTTAATATTTTTGTTATTTAATTAATTAATATTCGAATACAATATTTATAAATAATAATATTGGATAAAATTTGTCAGTGTCAAAGGAAGAAAAATTAGAAATAATTTTGTTAAATGTATGTGTAGATATAATTAATATTTTCCGTTTCAAAATGAGTCATTATCTTTGTACAAATTACGTTTAAACAAAAGAATATTTAGTAATAAAACATGATTATATCCGTTTATGTAGGTGTTAGTTACATACACTGTAAAAAAAATTGTCATTTTACATAAAAACTATGGTAAAAATAATATAATTTTGTAATTTTAAGTAAAATAATTGACTTACCATATTATATATGTTATTTTAACGAAATAGTAAGTTAACTTACATAAAATATACGTATTTTATATTGATAATATGTAAAAAATTTCCTGTGACGTTTGTAAATTTACATATTAAAGTGGTGTTAATCAGTTGTCCCGGGTTCTTATGTAAAATTCCCGAAGTTTTTTTTACAGTGTGGTGTCAATCAGTTGCCCCAGGTTTTTATGTAAAATTATCGAATTTCTTTTTACAGTGTAGTTAACCTTTTCCGTTGTTGTTTAGGATGTTTAAAATTAGCCAAAATTTTATTCTATTAATTCTACATAGTCTTTTTTTTTTTTTAAGTTATTCATAAGTAAATTATTATTTTCTCTCAAATGAAAAATTGTACTTAATAAGTTTTACTTTTAAAACGGCAATATTAGAAATTTAATTGCAAAAATTAATTTCTATTTAGGTAACTAACTAATTGCTTTTGTTAACGATAATATCAAAATTCTTGCAAACATACTTTACTGATATAGTAAAAAATCTTTCAGAACTCATTATATTTAAATAAAACGGCTTTAAGTTATAGTTCTGTATTAATACTTATTAATAATCGTTTTCATCAGGAAAAAAGATACAAATGACATTTACTGTAAATAAACAGAACATAGAAACAAGTTACTACGATCACAACTATCAATGTAACTAGTAACTGATTTAACTAAAATTTGGCTTCTTTTAATAAAAAATTTATAAATTTTATGATCTAGTTACTTATTTTGTAACCTAGTAACTTGTTTTTATGTTCTGTTTATTTATTGTATACGTCATTTGTATAATTTTTTCTGATGAAAACGTACGTGGAGTACATTGCTTATTAATAAATATTAATTCAGAACTACAACTTTAAGCCGTTATATTTTAATATAATGAGTTCTGAGAGATTTTTTACTGTACTCTAAAAGATTTATGTAATTTTTACATGTTTTTTAAGTGTTATTTTTAATTAAAGGAAGCAAAATATCTTCCTGATGTAAAATTCGAACATCAATCACTGTATAGGCACTGATTCAAATAAAATTTGGTTTCCATTAATTAAAAATTTATAAATTTTATTATTTATTTACTTATTTTGTAACCTAGTAACTTGTTTTTATGTTCTGTTTATTTATTGTATATGTCATTTGTATTATTTTTCTGATGAAATGGGATTATTAATAACTATTAATACAGAACTATAACCTAAAGCCGTTTTATTTTAAATTTTTTATAAATTAGCATATACATAGAAGATGGCATAGAAGTTTAAAAAAATATTACCATCTGGGCTTTTTAAAACCTGGTAATTCATATGACTAATTTTTTAATATTTTTGGATATTTTATATTATGAAAAATTTTTAAACTTTAACTTTTAACAGAACAGAAAAAACTGTATAATTAATATTATATGCACGTATATGTTTATTCATATACGTATAGGAATAAATGTGTGTGTGTGTGTGAGTGCGTGGTTGGCTGGCAAAGGCAGTCAGAGAGCGAAAAAAGGTCACAGGTTAGAGCACGACTGGCTACGGCCCTGACCTCTGACCTGAGACAGGTCAGGTTAGAGGCTTCGCCTATGCATTTCATTCTTTGTTGTTTCGTTGGTGTGTGTGTGTGTGTATATATGTTTGGCCTACACACTTTTATACGTATACGTGTACGACCACATATATATCTGTTCATCTCACTCCGATACACGAAAAATCATTCCGTAAGCCGGCAAATATGTATTTTCTTACACTTCACTCTTATTTAGATCTGTGCTGCTTCGGCTTCGATTTCTGTTTTCAGTTCCACGGATTTTAATTTGTGCAAGTTATGTGCTATTTTGTCTCTAACTAAAGTTTATAAATACTTATAACTAATGTGATATATTTATTTTAAATTGACGTGATTTTTCGTGAACTTAAAAACATATTACAATTTAAATTTGTTGTGAGTGAGTGAAAACTGTGTTTATGTGCTTTTTTCTGTAAAGTTTATAAATATTTATTACAAATATGACATATTAAATAAACTACCTAACACGTATTACAATTTAAATTTGTTGTGAGTGAGTGAATATTTGTATATATATAATATAATGTTTGTGATTTAAGAAAAAACTTAGCTTATGTGTTTTTTTCTGTAAAGTTTATAAATATTTATTACGAATATGACATATTAAATAGACTATTTTTAATTTGATATGATTTTGTGAACATTTTGAAAAAACATGTTATAATTTAAATTTGTTTTATACAAATGACTTTGTATATGTTTGGTTAAGTTGGTTTGAATTTCAAATAAAACTGAAAACTAAAGGAAATTTGAATATCATTATGAATAAAGAAATTTAATTTTATTGTACGTGAAGTGCTTGAAAATATTATAATTTATTATTAATAATAAATGTGATTAGTCGATATATTTGGGTACAAAACTTTAGTGGTCATGTTACAATTATATTATAATGTAACATCTAACGCATTTGATTTGTGTAGGTATTTTGGATATTTTTTTATTATATGTACTGTTTATTTTGTAATTAACATATTAAAAAAAATTTCAAAACTTATTATATAAAATAAATCTGTTTTAGGTTTAAGTTCTGTATTAAAATTAATTTATAATCGATGTTTCGACGAAACTCAACGCTCGTCTTCATAAGGATAAAGAAATATTTTAATATAGTAAAAATTCTTCAGAATTTATTATATTAAAATAAAACGGCTTTAGGTTGTAGTTCTGTATTAATATTTATTAATAATTGACGAACATAGGTATAAGTTACTAGACAATATAATAAGTAACTAAATCATAAAATTTATAAATTTTTAATTAAAGGAATCCAAATTTTATTTTCACACTGATTTATTCTTCATCAAAAAAACAAAGATACAAACGTTGAGTTCGTCGAAACGTTGATTATTAATAAATATTAATACAGAAATAGAACCCAAAAGCCGTTTTATTTTTTATTTGTTTTAACCAAATTTTTTTTTTTGTGATTTTTTTGAACATAAAATTGACATTTGATATTTTGTAAAAGTAACAATAATTTTAAATGTTTATATTTTTCTTAGAAAGTTTTGTATGAAATATTGTAAAAATTGCAGTGCGTTTTGGATCACTGTATTTCTGTGAAATTCTAAAAATTATTTTTTATGATAAACTATAAGAAAAAAATATGTAGTTTATAAAATAATTTATTAATATTTATATTGCATGTATTATATTTCAATATATATATATATATATTAATGAAGAATTTATTTTTTTAAGGTTGTGATGGTTCTTCAGAAGAAATACCTTTTGGTTCTGGTAAGTTTTTATTTTATATACATTTAATTGTTATTTTAATTATAATTTTGAATAATTGTATTTATTAGAAATATTTTTTTAACTTAACACTAAATAAATCAAACGAGTGATATGAGAAAACAATTTTAATTATACTTTTGAAAAATTGTATCTAATAGAAATATTTTTTCAACCATTAAATTTATCAAATGAGTGATATAACAAAACAATGAATGAAATAACAATACATTGAGAATTTACTCTATGTATTAAAATATTTCGTAAAATAATGAAGCTCGCATTAACTACACTGTAAAAAAAGTTGCCATTTTAATAAAAACCTAAGTAAAATAATTACATATTATTTCAGCAAAACGATGGTTTACAAAAATATGATTTCTGACTCAGAAAAAAGCTATAATGATTAATAATCCTTAATCATTATAGCTTTTTTTTAGATCAGAAATCATATTTTTCAAATTCACACCACTCCTTTAATAATAATCGGAATGGCATGAATTTTCGACTACTAAAAGCATATTTTATTAGCTTTTTGGTGATTATTTTGAAATATTTTTAAAGTAAATACAATAAAAGTTATATTCCAAAATGTCTAAAAAGGCGATTTCCCAATTTAAGCTAAATGCAAATTTTGAGCCTTCAATAGGCACGGGTTAATATCACCTGACAGGTCTGGGAAGTGTATGGACATTTTTTTTTTTTTTGGGAGTAATTTTGGCAGGTGGGAGCAACAAATTTCCGACTTTGCTAAAATAAGAACCACCCTATGTTTTATTGTTTTATATATATATAGTTCAGATTTCTTCCGTAATAATTAACAAGGCGCTGTATTGCACCTTCTACATATATAACAATTGCCGCGTGTATGCGCACGCGCGAGCATACGACTGCGTTTATAAATGAACTAAACCTTATAAAAGCGAAAGATCTTTATGATCTATGACGAATGACATTGTGAAAGAATAAATCATTTCAGTTGACATTTATTGCTCTCGTGATTGTATATTTATTTATTTATATATACAGTGTGTTCCAATCCAAACTATGATTATTTGTTATTTGATCGCAAATTAGTTTTGATATCCGGTTCACGTGGGACCGGCATAGTTTTAGATAACGAATTTTTTTGGATAAAAAAGCGTATATGTTTAAGTTCAATAAAAAATATAGTATTTAAAAATGGTGAAAACGGGTAATAAACATGACATTTTTCCATAATGAGCATTTTTGACAGTTGTCATGTGTCGTAATAATTTTTTTAACGCCATATTTAGATTCAGCGATGTCAAATCCCTTATATAAGTCATGTCGACGTTAAAATATTGAAAACTAACCGTGTTATACCATGTGATACCCACAAGTGTCTAAAATCCATGTTAAATCCCATTTAAACTTCAACCGTCTTGGGGGGGGGGGCACGGGTTAATATTAATATTTTTCGATGAAACTTGACCGAATATTTTCTTTTAAAATAAATTTTCGATTCATGGAAGGGAAGAAATTTGAATTTTTTTTAAGGATCACCCTAATATATATATATATATATATATATATATATATATATATATATATATATATATATATCACTGTCACTTTTATGTGTCTTACGAATATTTCGCAACATATTCCGAAAAAATTTATTTAAAATTTTTTTTTATAATTTTTTATGATACATATATGATTCTGTAAATAGATGGCATATTTATATATTATATTCTTAATTACACATGGCGTATTATATATTAGGTAATAGTAATATTTAGATTATTGGCATATTTATATCAAGACAATTTTGTTTTTAGTTACCATGACTACAATATCTGCTATACAAATTTTTGGTCGGTTCTGTGGTGGTCACAGCAGATTTTTTTAAAGTATTTTTAAGACACGCTGTATATAATTTTGTCTTATAATATTTTAATCATATCGTATATAATTTTATAACGTTTGTTACTCTATAAAATAGTAAAATAATAATAATAATAGAATTGTTGTAATTTATATTGTGTTCTATTCAATTTATTGTAACCTAACTAATTTTTTGATAGTAAAGGAATTTCATATATAATTTATTGTTTATTATATTAAAATTGGATTCAACTTGTAATCGTAAATTTACGCTAATTTACTATTTATAATAATATTTTCTTATTATCAATAATAATAAATATTTTGTTTATCAAAATAATAATTCTATACAATTGTATATTTCAAATTAGACTTATAATTTAAATCGTTATTTACACTATTGTTTTTGGTAAATATAATCAAATTTTTTTATTATATTTATACGATTATATTAAATATTTCACCTGGTTCTTGTCCGATTTATATTGTAAATAAGTTTTATACAGTGTGTCCGAGAATTGGTAGACATGAGGAAAAATTAATCGAAAATTTAAGTGAGTGATATTGAGAGTGTTTTGCGTGAGTGAATGTTTACAAAAGTAATAGAAATAGAAGAGCATGTATGACAGAC
The DNA here is from genome assembly GCA_963966155.1 of Clivina fossor. Classification (NCBI taxonomy): domain Eukaryota; kingdom Metazoa; phylum Arthropoda; class Insecta; order Coleoptera; family Carabidae; genus Clivina; species Clivina fossor. The sequence goes on from OZ014566.1 coordinate 7,023,280, forward strand.
TGTCAGTTGAATGTGGATGAAGCTAAAGTTGCTTGTCTGGATAGGAATGTTTGAAGAAAATTAATTTCAAAATACTAGAAAGGGTTTTTGGGTACATGGCGTGATTGTGTATGTATTTATATATGTATGTATGTATGTATGTATGTAAGTCAGTTAAGATGGTTCGGACATCTTAAGAGGAATCTTCCCACAATTAAAAATAGCCAAAAAAGTACATTCTTAATACTGATATGTTTTTGTTATATATTAAGATATTAAAAAAAAGAAAAGAATGATTTTGAAGCTATACGTTTTTCGTGGACATCCGATGACTAGTTTGGAGTGGTATGATTGAGAGAGTGGCTTGCGTGCAGCGAAAGTTTCCAAGTAGTAGTAATAGAAGAGCATGTTTGAGAGGTATTATGAATGTGGACGAAGCTAAAGTTGCTTGTCTGGATAGGGATGTTTGGAGGAAACTGATTTCGGGATAGTGGAAAGAGTTTGTGCCACAGCCTTTTAGGTACATGTTGTGATTGTGCATGTATGTATTTTACAAATAATTTACAAATATCTCTGAAACTTATTGTTTCAGAGATATCACTTTTTTATTGACATGATTTTTGAAATTTTTTATATTTTGAGATGTGTTTTGCTTGATATCTATTGGTGGTAATTTTTTCAGAATTTTAAACTATTTCATCTTATGTGACGTGTTTTTCTCTATCGAAAAGTATTTTACACATATTTTGCTGAAACTTATACTTTTACAGATATTACGCACTTATTAATATAATTTTTGAAATTTTTTGTATTTTGAGATTGATTTATTGATTTAGCGGTATATTTTTTGGTGGTAAGTTTTTTAGAAATCTAACCTATACTATCTTATGAAGCGAATTTTTCTCTATCGAAAAGTATTCTATACATTTTTCCCTGACACTTATACTTTCAAAAATATTACGTACTTATTAATATGATTTTTGAAAATTTTTCGTATTTTGAGATGTATTTTGAGTTATATTTTTTCGGTGGTAAGTTTTTAATAATAATCTGACTTATCTTATGAAGCCTGTATTTCTCTATCGAAAAGTATATTACACATTTTTCGCTGAAACTTATTATGTTGTTATTGACATAATAGTAAATTGTAGTATTATTATTTTGAAACTTTTTATATAAATTATTTACTATTGAATTTGGGAAAAATATTATTGTTACTTCACCCTGTTTCCGAACCAAATGGTAAATAATTTCGTACAAAACTTAAGTTTTAAATTGTACTTGTAAATCAAGTACATACCACTTGACTTAGACTATTTATTAGATTAAAATAAATATTTGGAAAATCTCGCGAAAATCTGTTGTGAACATTTCGAAAAAGAAAAAAGAAACCAGAAGGCGTTAAAATAAATGTCCCGTAATAACAACGTACATAGGTTTTACGTAGATCGGTTCACATAAGTTAAATGTTAGATCGAAAATAAAGAGGCGAAGCAGGAGGAAAAAAAATGATAATCGTCAGATAATTAGATAGATAAGGATGTTGAACAGTGCTACCAATAGCATTTGGTGGTAGATGACTAGTGTAGATTATGTTGGCAACAAGGCGCGCAACATGACTGCAAGCAGTAGTAACAACATAAGAGAGGCGAAAGAAAAGTGTATACACATTGCATCGCAAGAGATGATAGTATCTTCGAACTTATATTGTACTAACTTCTTCTGTATCCGAATATCTTTGCTATTCTTCTTTGCTCTCGAGTTTCTGTTGGTTGGTGTTGGCTATATTCGTGAGTACTGTGAGTTTGTATTGTCATGTGTGTATGTGTGTTGTGTATAAGTATGGCGTTAGCACCTTTCTTGCAGAAGAAATTTTCGTTAAAAACATTTTTCTATATTTCAGTTAAAGCTGGGTACATTACTTTTAAATATTTAACTTGATTAGCCGTAACTTTGTGATACATTTTGGATAAGATAAATAAATAAAAATAACTTTGTTATATCACTAAAATTAAAGTTTTTAGTGATATAACAAAGTTATTTTTATTTATTTATCTTACATTACTTTTAAAAAGTATTTAAATAGAAAATATTAAATATTTTGAATAAAAGTATTAATATAGTGAAAATCTTTCACACTGTAAAAAATTTATGTAATTTTACTTGTTTTATGAATGTAATATTTCATAAAAAATATAATAAATAAATTTAAGATATATTTTCTACAGTGCAGAACTTATTATATTAAAATAAAACAGCTTTAGGTTGTAGTTCTGTATTAATATTTATTAATAATTGACGTACTCAACGTACATTTTTATCAGGAAAATTGATACAAATGACATTTACAGTAAAGAAACAGAACATAGAAACAAGTTACTAGGTAACTAAATAGATAACTAAATAAGTGAAGGCACAAACCTCAAAGATGATCACGTCTTTTTTATTATAGAAAATTATTAAAAAGTTTGGCGTCTCCATTAAGTTAAAATTTAATAAATTTTAACTTCATCAAAACGAGCGTTCAGTTTTGTCTGAACGTCGTTTTTATAAAATAATTTATAAACAGAATTTTATTTGAAAACAGTTTTATTTTAATTAATTTACTTATTATATATGTTTTTTTTTCCGAAAAATAAATACTTACACCAAATATACGTAATTTATATTTATATAAGGTAAAATTTTCCTTAAAATATCTGTAAATAATATCACATACAGTTTGTAAAAATACTAATTAAACTGATGTAAATCAGTTGCTTCAGGTTTTTACTATATGCAAAATTACAGTGTACAGAAAATGTGTAATTTTAATTAAGTATTTAATTTAACCAACTATTAAATAATTTTAACCAAGATCAAAATATCGGCCCTTAAAATACTTTTTTTGTAAATACTCTAATTACAGTCATAGAAACACTATTATTTATAAACTGTTTTTTTTTCACTCATTGAATACAAACAATGAAGAAAAGTACAACTTTATGCACTGGTTGCATAAATTACTATTTTATTCTTTAAAACTATTTTTTTCAGTTTGAATATTACTATATACTTCTAATAACGTCTCAATATATAATTACTTTACAATACTTAAGTATTATATGTTATAGTATATATAATATAAACAGACTAAAGTACCGGTACAATAAACATATGTAAGTCGATATAAATATCCGGTATTGCCAACTAATTAAATTCAATCAAGCTGTATAAAAATAGAAAAAAAAAACAAACTATAATAATAACAGTTTACAATATAATACATACATATGGTAAAAAGCATAATTTATATACAGCTTGTTCGTAATACATGGTCAAGAATATTTTACCGGTTAGTACGTTAGGTCATTGTACCTATTCTTCTTCTTATTTTCCTGCGTTAAATACCGGAAACTATACTGATCAGATTGAATCAGTTTTGAATTAGTTTCGTATATTTTTATCGATCGTCATATTCACATATGATAAGTGCGGTATTTGTAATTATACCAAATTTGATATATCGAGATTTTTACTGATTAGTACGAATTAGGTTTATAGTAATACGAATCAATTATTTTTGGGCATGATATCTGTCTGTGGACACGACCAAATTTTGCTGATTGTTATAAAATTTCATATTTAAGTTTTGGAGATGAACATCTCAATTTGATCGCTAATTTGATTAGTAAATTATACTAATGTCACTTTTATGTGTTTTACAAATGTTTTGCAATAGAGATACTGGGTGTCCAAAAAGTATGGAAACGGTTAAATATGACGAGAACGACACATTACAAATTTACAAAACAAGTGTATATTTCGATGCGCATGCAATAGATAATATTAAGGAGTGTAGGGAGTAGCTGTCGTTGTGCTTCATGTTTTTCGTTTTAAATCTTACAAGTATTGTCATAGCTATTAAAAATTTACAAACACAAATTTTCAGGACAATCTATACGTTGGTCAGGAATCTGTACGAGGCTAGGAGAAATTATTTTATACTTTTTAGTCCGTTTTAAAATCGTGGTATATTAATTTTTTTATATTTAAATAATTATTTTCTGCTTTTTAGTCATGTGTGTGTGTGTGTTCTGTATTTTCTGTAGTTGTTTTCTGTAGTTTCTGTGTTAAAAAAAAAATTTGCTACACTGAGAAAAATAGATATTTAACAAATTGGATAATAATAAGTAGATATTTATTTGAAATATACGAGTATGTTTACTGTATTCACAAATTTATACATTTTTAAAATCTACTCACATATATATTTTAATACTATATTAAGAATTAAGACTGTAATACTATATACAAATTGATGGTATTATATTTTTGTTTTTATTATATTTATAGTTAAAGTTTAAATATACTTATTTAGTTATTTTTAATATCTTGTGTTTGTGTCACCTTTTTAAATATAAATAGCGTTACGGTAACTATCCATTTTTCTCAGTGTAAATATACGAATATACGAAATTCGTGAATATGACACAAGATTAATATTAATATTTCTACATACATACATACATACACAATCACACCATGTACCCAAAAGGGTGTGGCACAAACTCTTTTCATCATCCCGAAATCAATCACCTCCAAACATTTTTATCCAAACAAGCAACTTTCGCTTTATCTACATTCATAATTTTTCTCATACATGCTCTTTTATTTCAACTACTTGGAAACTTTCGCTCACGCAAAACACTTTCAATAATACCACTCCAACTACTTCCACGAAAACGTATACCATCAAAATCATTCAAATAATATTTATTTTAATTTTTATTTATTAATATTGCTAATATTATTAATTAATTAAATAGTTAATATTGCATTGTCATCCAGTTTCTGAGCTATGTTTAAAGTTTCAAGTCTCTAGCTCATCAGGAAGTTAGCATAAAATCTATTGCAAAATTTGTACCGAACGGACAGACTAGAAAGCGAATTAATAATAAAAACGTGTTAAAAATATCAAAAAATGATATAAAAATTTTGAAAATATCTCTCATATAGCATTCCCGTAATAAAATTTATTTATCTATCGGTCAAGGGAACGCTTATCTACAGTTTAGTTTGCGCCAATATAATATTTGCCACTAAACGAAATATTTAATAACAATTTCAATTTCAAGCATTAGCTATTTTGTACGTACAAACTATAAGAAAACTGTTATAACATTAAAAATTAAATATACCTAGAGTGTTACAGAAAAAAATCTTTCATCAACGGATGACTTAGCATTTTTGTAAATAAAAATCTTTATATATATATATAGTTCGACAGAAAAAATTGCCGATCGAATGAATTTCACACGGTTTTTCAAGAGATATCTTCTTTTTCTTCTATCAATACTTTCTTTGTTATTGTTGTTTTATTTAGTTTTTTTTTCTTCATAATTTAGTTTAACTAAGTTTATGGTGGGAAGATTTTTCAAATCTAATTTAACACATTATTTTTATAATTTGGTACGCATTGTATAGTTTAAAGTTGTGTCTCTATTTTTACTATTAGATAGAGATCTAAGAAACGATTGTAGATAATAGAAATAGATTTTTTTAAGATAATAAATTTTAATTGGTTTATTTGAAATTTTATTAATTTACCATAGAAAATATTATTTATAGAAACATTTTGTCATATTGCATTAGTTACTGTACGTATAAATAAAATATATTTCGAAAAATTTATTCAAAACAAACAATATTATTACATAATTTTTTTCTACAAAAATTGGTTTTAGTTTGTTGAGGTAGTTCGGCCATCTTAAGGGGGTAAGCAATTAGGTTATGTTTACTTACTTTATATGATTATTATGAACGGTGTAGTAGCAAAAGTTGGTGTTAGTCAGTTAAGATGGTTCGGACATGTTGAGCGAATGTCTAATGAACGTTTGGTTAAAAAGATTTATTTGAATGATTTTGATGGTATACATTTGCGTGGACGTCCGATGAGTAGTTGAAGTGGTATGATTGAGAGTGTTTTGCTTGAGCGAAAGTTTCCAAGTAGTAGGAATAAAAGAGCATGTATGAGAGGAAGTATGAATGTGGATGAAGCGAAAGTTGCTTGTTTGGATAGGAATGTTTGGAGGCGACTGATTTCGGGATGATGATAAGAGTTTGTGCCATACTCTTTTGGGGGACATGGCGCGATTGTGTATGTATGTTTGTATGTGTAAAAATTATAGAATTTTGAGGTAGGAATACGGTATATTTATGGTAACATGAAATTACAGATTTCTTATAGTAAAATTTTGCTAATATAATTTCGCAAATTTTTTTACAATGTGGGTGTTCGTAAAAAAAATTTTTCAGTAATGCTAAAATCACTAACTTTACATTGTAAAAACGTCAGAAATAATATTTTTTGCTTGTTTTTACGAAAGTAACAGATTTCTTTACATAACTGAAATTTTCGGAAAAAGCGTGTTAATACATACACGATATAAACGATATATGTATTTACACGTGTTTTTAGAAAACTTTAGTTGTGTAGAGGAACCTGTTACTTTCGTAGAACAAGCAAAAAATAATATTTTTGATGTTTTTTTGATATGAAATTATCGATTTTAGCCTTACTAGAAATTTGTTTTACGGACTTTTTAGTGTATATATTAGAAGTTTATTTTTATTTAAAAATAATATTTTAAAATCGAAGTAAATTTGTATCATTAAAAACTAAATTTAATCGTGAAAAGTTCTGGAATCTAGATTTATTCTGATCGATATTTGAAGCCATCATAAAAGTACGTAGAAGACGAAGGAATAAAGCAAAAAAAAAAGAAGTCGTGGTAACGGGTATGAGATAAAAACTAGTAGGTTGAAGTCGCTGGTCGCTGGTCTCTGGTCTTTGGTCGCAGGATGACCTTTCTACCGGTCACTCGACCGGAAACTGAGTATTATCGAGAGCCGACCAAGCTGCGGTTTCCAATCTTTGTCTCTCTCTCTTTCTCTCTCTGTCTTCTTCTTCTCTCTCCTAAAACCAGCCACTGCATCTCGTCTCTTTCAACTATTAACACCGTCAAACTTAATGGATTTTTTTCTCTTTCCTATTCAGCGAGATTTGAAAACCAATTATTTATTTTATTCTAGTTTTTTTTTTTTAGTTAGATATTATTAGTTTTATTTTCAGTAAGTGAATTCTTAAGCAATAGGTGATTTTTTTATTACAGTATACTAATTTTAGATGTTCTCGGTACTAATATTAAATCTAAAGAAAATTACAAATGTTATTAGTGAAAGACAAAAATTATGTAATATTATGAATAGTCTCTCCTTAAATTTTCAATAAAAATTTATTTTTTGTTGCTTGTCAATAAAAGTATGAATTTAGTGACACTTAAGGGAGACACCACCCTTGACACTTTCAAACTTTTTTTGCATTTTCTGAAAGCTTACACTGTAAAAAGCTTACACAAAAAAATAATGAGATTTAGTATATATTTTGTGTAATAATATTAATAAAATATTTTAAGGGGAGGTTCTCCTCCTCTGAATTACTAAAAAGTACGCAAAGTTTGGAAATTATTTATTCGCCAATGAAAAAACATAGAAAGAAACGGTTTGGGGCGCCATTTTGTTTTCTGTGAAACGACAATTTTTGAAAATAAAAACCAAAATAACATTTTTTTGAATTCCCAAACCGTTTACTTCTATGTTTTTTCATTTGCGAATAAAAAATTTCCAAACTTTGCGTACTTTTTAGTCATTTAGAACCTCCCCTTAAGTGTAATTCATTCATTTCAAAATACATCCTATATGCATATTTAGAAATGTATGTAATTATATTAACAATAATATTGCAGAACTAAACAAATGTTATCGTTTTATGAAAAATTTCTGACAACAAATTTAATAAAAGAGACTTTACGCAACAGGAAATTAAAGTTTTATTAGTGGCACAGTAAATTTACGAGTTTAATAACAGTTTAGTGTCACTTGGAGCATAATGTTTTTTTTTTTTTATATTTCATCCTGATTGCTTAGCCCTTGCCCGCAAATATTTGGACTTAATAGATCACTTTCTGCATCTCGTAACATGATATACTATTCATACGCAATGAATATATTATTTAATAATATTTTTTTGTAATTTTCATATCTATTTTGAAACTAAAATACTTATTTATTTTTAAAAACTTGATGAGTCTAACAGACACTGAAAACTTTAAAACCATATTTATTTTTGTGGTTAAAGATTTTGTAAAAAATATATTTATTTTTACATTAAGAAAAAAATGTATGAAATAGTATTCTATCAGTAGTTATATTGAAAAGACTTTTTCTTTTGTTTTTAGTGAAGTATAAAGTGATCACGTACTAGATTTCTTTGTACGGGATGGTTAAATATTAAACCATACGCTATAAACATTTTTATTGGAAGCAAAATTCTGTTCTCAAGATCTCACGATTGCTATAAGAAGGCTACTTCTTGATGCATGCTTTGATTAACTCGTTACAATTTTTGTTTTTATTAGAAATGGCTTATATTACATGTATCTAAATTTTATTTTGTTTTAAATATGATATATAAATTATTCCAATTCATTCATTTATGTTATTATTTTTTTATTAGTTTATTCATAAGTTCTTGTTTTGAATTATTTTCTTAACTACACAAAACAAGAAATGTAATATTTTTAGTCTGGATTATTTTATTCTCACCTTATATGAAAAAGTGCTTTTTCAAAAAAGTGCTTTTGACGTTCACTTAAAATCATTTATTAAGCATTTTAAAATAGTTTATTTAAATTTTATAATACCAAATATAATAAAAATGATCAAATATAGAAAAATTATTTATATTTGATGACAAACAGAAGCAAAAAGTTACTTTAAAATTAATGATAAAAGCACTTTTTCACGAAAAAGTGAGGTGAGAATACGGGCCTAAATTTCTGTTTTGAATCAAGATTTATTAAAATAATTTTATTGAACTAGCATTTATTTAATTTCATATTTAAATTTTGTACTTTAACGTAGTAAAAAATCTTTCAGAACTCATTATATCAAAATAAAACAGTTTTAGGTTGTAGTTCTGTATTAATATTTATTAATAATTGACGTACTCAACGTACTCATACATACATACATACACAATCACGCCATGTACCCAACAGGGTGTGGCACAAACTCTTTTCATCATCCCGTTTTCCAACGTACTCAATAAATATTAATACAGAATTACAGAACTATAACCTAATTTTGTACTTAAAATTTGTATATGGGTTCAAAATTTTATTTTTGCAAACAACATAAAATATTTGATGGTATATTATACTTTTATATAAAATTTAGTAGAAAGGCAGGAGTACATCACATAAATGAAATTTAAAAAAAAGATTTATATTTAACACAGTAAAAAATCTTTCAGAATTTATATAAAATAAAGTGCTTTAGGTTCAAGTTCTGTATTAAAATTAATTTATAATCGACGTTTCGACGAAACTCAACTCCCGTTTTCATCAGGATAAATGATACAAATGACATTACAGTAAATAACAGAACATAGAATTAAGTTACTAGGTAACAAATAAGTAACTTCTGTTTCTGGGACTTGCAATTATTACAGTATTTTCGAAATTTACCCATTAATTTGTTTCTATGTCCATCTTCATCAGGATGAAGACGAACGTTGAGTTTTGTCGAAACGTCGTTTAGAAATTAATTTTAATACAGAACTTGAACCTAAAGAAATTTATTTTAGTTTTATATTTACCTATTTAATGTGCAATATAGTATTGATTTTTTATTTTTAAATATTTTTCCAAATTTATGTATTTCCAAAACAAACAATTTAATTAAACCACCTGCTAAGTTAATCTTCAGATATGTTGAATTATGGTCAAACCAATATCTATATTATAAGCAGTGTGTCTCTTTTTTAAGTCTTACGTTGACTCAGTTTTCCCGTGTGATCTTTTATAGAGTTATAGAGCAACCGACAATGTGATTGGTTCTGCATTTTATTTATTTTTTTCTTTTATTTGAATTTTCTGTCTTTATCGCTGCTGGTTTGTTCATCCGGTTGCTGCAAGGTCTATACCTTAACGTATTTGATGTGAGGAATTGCTTTGATTTTTATATTTATAGTTGAAAATATGCGTATATATCAAGTTATAACAATTTTTTATCGAAAATTCTTCATCGGATCGAGAATTTGATACATCAGCTTTTTGTTTTGTATCAAAATAAAACGGTTTTAGGTTTAAGTTTTGTATTAATATTTATTATTAATCGATGTTTCGACGAACTCAACTTATGTCGTAATCGGGAATAATTATTTAAATAAAAATAAAATGAATATAACACTGACTAAAAAGTATAAAATAATTTTTTCTAGTTCCATACAGATTTTTTGAGTAATAATTATATGTAATGTATTTGAGTAATAATTATAATCCTCCATACAGAAAAACGTAGGCCGCATGCAATAGATAATAGTAAGGAGTGTAGGGAGTAGCTGTCGTTTTTCTATATGGGGTTATAAATCTGTATGGATGGCTAGGAGAAATTATTTTATACTTTTTAGTCCGTGTTAAAAACGTGGTATATTATTTGTACTATTTTAACATGGAGACTTCAACTCCAGATCAAGCAACATATTTAATAAATTTCTTGAAATAATTCAAAACATAAAGCAAAAAAATTTTTCAGAACTTTATTATATTAAAATAAAATTAGTTTAGGTTTAAGTTCTGTATTAATATTTATTTAAAATCGATGTTTCGACGAAACTCAACCTTTGTCTTTATTAGGATAAATGATACAAATGACATTATAGTAAATAACAAGAAATTGAAACAAGTTACTAGATCATAAAATAAGTAACTATATCATAAAATTTATAAATTATTATTATTATTTACATGTAACATCAATCGCGTTAGCCTTATTTATTATATCAGAAAAAAAAAACAAGTCATAAACTTCTGAATAATTGTAAAATTACTGATTGAATTTCTAACATTTTATTTAAACACTAGTAAACCAATTTACAAGTTATGACTTACTGGGTCTCGACAAAAATTGTCTTCGATTTTTAATTATTGTAAATTGTTTATTAAATATTTATTTATGTGTGTACAAAAATGTATAAACTAGTAAATTGGTTTACTAGTGTTTAAACAAAATGTTAGAAAATCAATCAGTAATTTTACAATTATTCAGAAGTTTATGACTTGTTTTTTTTCCTGATATAATCAATAAGGCTAACGCGATTGATGTTACATGTAATAAACTTCTAACGGCTACAGTTCCGTTAATAAGCATTTTCGGACATGTGTTTATTTGAAGTTTCTTATTTAGATTACTCATAGGAATCATCCGGTGTAGTTTTTCCCCGACGTCATAAATCACTCTGTATATGTCTGTATATAGAGTACGTGGATTTTTAATATATTAATACAGAACTACAACCTAAAGCCGTTTTATTTCAATTCAAAACACATTCGATCAGAGGGCAAAGAGACATAAAATAAAGAAAAAAAAAAAGACAGACAATCAGTTTATCGACGGGGCAGGTGATGGTAGTTGAGGTTGCAAGAAGGCAAGAAGTAGGCAGCAAGGCCCAGACAGACAAGAAGAAGAACTTGATTGAACTGTGTGCGTAGCCGTAGCCGTAGCCGTAGAGAGGTCGATTACAAAGTCTCGAGAGAGCGCGGGGGGCAACTGATCTCGGGGGTCCAGATTCTCGATAAACTGTAACAGGTTCAAGCAGACCATCCGTGTTCGCTCTTTCTCTCGCTCTCCCCACATTGCGGGCCAAACCCGCGTGCGCCAATTAGAAATGTCCTCAGGTCACACACATATATGCATTCTTCTTATTGCTTCTTAACTTTGCTTCTATCTAGAGAGAGAGATGCTTCTTTAAGATATGCCAAGTCATTCATCTTTAGTTATTATTTTTTATTATAAAATTTAATACAGAATTACTTTACAGGTTTCAACTATAAAATTTTTAGTTACATATACATTATTTAATAGAATCATTCAGTAAAAATTAAAATCAATATTTTTTAATGTAAATCGAAATTATGACCCGTATTCTTATCTCACTTTTAAAAGTGATTAAAAAATTACTTATGACTTTACTTAAAATTACTTTAATCAGTTTATTTGAATTTTATAATATTAGATATTAAAAAAAATATATCAAAAAATAGGAATACTACTCATATTTGATAAGAGGTAGAAGTAAAATTTTTTAGAATTTATTGTATTAAAATAAAACTTTTTTTGTTTAAAGTTCTGTATTAATATTGATTAATAATCGATGTTCCAACGAACTCAACGTCCGTCTTTATAAGGGAAACTGATACAAATGGCATTTACAATAAATAACAGAACATAGAAACAAGTTACTAGGTAACAAAATAATCTGTAATTTAATTTTATCTGTATTTCTATTTCAAAATTCTATTATTTTTACATAATTAATAATAATCACATAAAGTAAGTAAAAATAATCTAATAAGTATGTAAAATAGCTTACTTTCTGCAAATTACATTACATACTTGATATAGAATTACATATTGTTGTTATAAACTTCTTAAATTATGTAAAATTACATTTTGCATATTAATAACTGTAATAATTCATCAGAATAATGAGACTTAGTACATATTTTTGTGTAATAATACTAATAAAATATTTTAAGTGTTTATGAAAAATTTTTGACCGCAAATTTACCAAAGTTCTGTAAATTTACTAAAAGTGACTTTACTATTCCATTTCGTTGATAATATCATATTACCTACATAATGTTTGTAATAGTTCTGATATTCACCCTAATTCTCTAACGAAGTTGCTAAGTTTTAACAACGTTGCTAAGAAAATTAGCCAATAATATTAAATGACACTAAATAAAAAATCTAAATGACAGCTGTTATATTTGTTTCTATTGGTTAGAGTTGTTAGCAACGTTGCTAAAACTTAGCAACTTTGTTAGAGAATCAGGCCGAAAATATGTATTTTTAAGCAATTATGAATAAAATTACAGCAGTTTAGAAATACTGGGCATCATAGTGTTACTCATAGTTTGTAGGTAAAATTACATATAGTTTTTTTTTCCAAGTGTATAAAATAATTGCAGAAACAAGATGCCTATATGCCGCGGTCTGCTTACGGCGCATATCAAAGGCTACTTGTTGGTCCGAACGAAAGAATGAATAAAAAGTAGTTTGATTTGTAGTGTGAGGTGGGGTAGAGGGCAGAGCAGGGGGTTAGGACAGAGCAGAGGTAAAAGACAAGAGAGCAGTGTAGAGTAGAGAGCCAGGGCAGGACAGGGCAGGGCAGGGCAGGGCGTTTATAAGTCAGTGGCAGTCAGTGTGCACGCGTGTCTGAGCGCACCTGAACACCTTTAGGCCACGCGATGTGGACTCTGTGTGTGTGTGTGTGTGTGTGTGTGTGTGGACACACCTTGCCTTACATTGCGACCTCGTAATTGAACTCAAACAACACACAAACTCAACTAGCTTTTCTATTCTATGTATCTACAATACGGCTCATCTAGTATCAATTCAAATCAGTAGTTTTTCATATAAATCGAAACTATACTAATTAAGATGATACGTATCTAAAAATGTTTATATTCGATGACAATAATTAGTAAATTAAAAGTAAACCCATTTAAATCGTGACGTCAGACCAAAATTGGTTGGTTATCCAGTAAAAATTAGTCATAATATTTTTAAATGTACAGTTAAAAAAAATTATGTAATTTTACATTAATTCGATTTTTAATTAATGGAAGCCAAATTTTATAAGGTAATTGGATTATAAGAATTATAGATTTTTAATCTGGTTACTTATATGTTACCTAGTAACTAGTTGCTACGTACTTTTATTTACTTTAATGTCCTTTAATACCTTAAGAGTACAGAGGAAATTATTGGATGAAAATTTTGTTTAGTTTTTGAACGGTTCAGAGCATAATTTGACAAGTTTCTTAGTTTCTAAAAATATAAATACATTTAGTCTGTAATTTATATTTTATAACCTATACAGTATAATATCTTTATTTTCCAATAATATATTTCTTTTTCATCTTTTAAAATTTATAGTAAATTAAAATTATTTTCATTTATTTCTGTCATAAATGTGTTCATATTTTTATATGTTTTATAATAAAGTTATAAGTAATTCTTAGTATAATTATTATCACTTATATAGTTCCTAACAAAAATAATTGCGTTAGAAATATAAAATTTTGTATTATCGTATCCTGTTTTTTTATAAGGAAGAAAGAGTATATACTTCTAGAGTTTACTATTAGAATATTGGAACGACTTAGAGTTTATACTCAAAATATTTAAAACGAATTAGAGTATACTCTGTACTTTAGAGTATCATTGACGATGATGAGTGTTCAGTCTTGTCGAAACGTCATTATAATTAAACAGAATTTAATCCTAAATACAATGAGTTCTAAAAAATATTTTACTATCTTGTTTAAACAAAATCACACACTTTAATAAAAATGAGACAATTATTTTCTCTATAATATTAGACAACAAAAATAAATAATAAAAAAATATATTAATTTCAGTGTCATCTACCTTTATAACGACTGAAATCTGAAGCAGCGAACCATTGAAGATTGAAAAACACAAAAAAAAGATATTAGTTCGAAAACAAGTTCACAGTTCAGTCTTCAGTGGTTCGGTTATTCTGACCACTGATTCAAGTTCCCACGTTTCTTAAGAGACATCAAGAGCACACACACACACACACACACACACACACACACACACACACACACACACACACACACACACACACACACACACACACACACACACACACACACAATGTCCCTGATAAATTGTCATTATAATTAACATTACATGATGATCGAATGCAGAGATGCTGGGACAATATTTTAGCCAAAATAAAACATATATACATATAGGTGACAGAGATGACAAATGCGATTTCTTCTGCTTTTTCATTATTATTATCTTTGTCGTTCTTTTATATATTTTTTTTTGGTGTATGTAACTTCTGGTCATATATAGCAGCGATGACAACAGACTATATAATGTATTGTATACGATGTGTGAGGTCAGCGGGCCATAGGCGTGCGAGTGGGGGGCAGGATAGGAAAAAAATGAAGATCGAATATTTTTTCTTTTTTTTGTTTTGAAATATTTCTCTACCGGATGCTTGTGTATTTTATTTGCTAATACTTCCTTAATTATCGTGTTGATTTTTGTGGATTGATTACACTGAGAAAAATGGATAGTTACCGTAACGCTATTTATATTTAAAAAGGTGACACAAACACAAGATATTAAAAATAACAAAATAAGTATATTTAAAAATTAACTATAAATATAATAAAAACAAAAATTTAATACCATCAATTTGTTTATAGTATTACAGTCTTAATTCTTAATATAGTATTAAAATATATATGTGAGTAGATTTTAAAAATGTATAAATTTCTGAATACAGTAAAGATACTCGTATATTTCAAATAAATATCTACTTATTATTATCCAATTTGTTAAATATCTATTTTTCTCAGTGTATATTTCAAATTTACATTGAAAAAAAAAATATTACGGAATTAATAATATTTAAATTTGTCTTTCTTTTCCAGAACTCATTGTATTAAAATAAAATTTAACAATTTGATATAGTAAATCTTTGATAATGTGAATAAAATAGTGACAATAAACTAGCTTGTTTATATATTCACAGTAAAATCAGTTTATCATTATTTTTATTCTACTCACTAAAATAAATTTGATGCTCGACAAAATAAAAACAAAATTTAATAGCTTTAAAAGAAAATGGGAGATTTGCTAATAACTTATAGAACAACACATTAAAATGTATTTTTAAATGTTAAAAGCATGCTTACCATTTTAGATTATTAAGTTATTAAAATTCTTTGCTACTGAAATCTTTCAAATTTAATGTTCTTATAAAATTAAACGAAAATCAAGTTAACCTTTCTATATCACAAGAAAAAAAAACAGAGTTAGGTTAAGAAACTAGTCGATAGTTCTCTTAATACTATTCACGATAATACTATTACAAATTAATAATACTATTTACGGAATTGGTCGAATCCCTTTACTCCACAGTAATTTTTCAAAATTTGGAAAATTTTATTCAATCTCTTTTTGAAATGTGGGAGTTATTTTAGACGCATTCTGTATAAGAAAATTGTCACAAATGAGATTTATTTAAAACGAAAAAAAATTTAAATACTCTTAAAAACATTATATATATATATATATATATATATATATATATATATATATATATAATATTTCTTTAAATATTACGCGTTTCTATAAAAATATCTTAGCAATATTTTATATTCTGGCATACATATGTTCCAAATAGCTGAAAGATACACATTTATTATATGATTTGTACCGGTTCCGTTGAATGAATAGGAAACGGTATTTCTCTATTTTTTTTTTCTTGTCGTCTTTGTATTGTATCTACTACTGACATCTATTATTTAACTATATGATATATATTTTGCAATAAATTACATTAAACAGATCTCGTACAGCTAGCGTTAATAATAAACCTATATATAACATGTTTTTTTTTTCATGGAAATCAAGGATAAAAGTTTTTTCAGTTTAATTCAGTTTTTATAGAATTATTTTTTTTTAATAAAAAAAGCATTTTATTTCATTTTACTATCAAAATGTAATAGATATTCTAAATTTGTATGAATTTCAAAAGATAGATAAAATATTTATGATTATTGTTTAAATTGATCTAAACCAGAAGTAATATTAGTACTTTGGTTAGTACATGTTTAGTTTTTCGACAAGCACCAAAAAATTCGATAATAATAATTTTCAAAAAACAAATAATAAAATTAAACTGCTTTAGGTTCAAGTTCTGTATTGTTATAAGGAAAAAGACAACATCATTGAGTTAAATAAAATTTGGCTTCCATTAATTAAAAATTTATAAAATTATAATTTAGTCATTTATTTATTACCTAGTAACTTGTTTCTATGTTCTGTTTATTTACTGTAATGTCATTTGAATCAGTTTATCCTGATGAAGACAAGCGTTGAGTTTCGTCGAAACGTCGATTATAAATTAATTTTAATACAGAAGAAGAATTTTTAGTCGAAATGGTAAAACAGTGAAATCGTACACTGAGAAAAATAGATATTTAACAAATTGGATAATAATAAGTAGATATTTATTTGAAATATACGAGTATGTTTACTGTATTCAGAAATTTATACATTTTTAAAATCTACTCACATATATATTTTAATACTATATTAAGAATTAAGACTGTAATACTAT
Source organism: Clivina fossor (assembly GCA_963966155.1). Lineage (NCBI taxonomy): Eukaryota > Metazoa > Arthropoda > Insecta > Coleoptera > Carabidae > Clivina > Clivina fossor. Next base: position 7,040,540 of record OZ014566.1, read on the forward strand.
ATACAAATTGATGGTATTAAATTTTTGTTTTACTTATATTTCTAGTTAATTTTTAAATATACTTATTTTGTTATTTTTAATATCTTGTGTTTGTGTCACCTTTTTAAATATAAATAGCGTTACGGTAACTATCCATTTTTCTCAGTGAATTCTTAAAATCTGAAAATATACCTGTGTTAAAAAATTTTGTTAATGAAAGGAAAAATTAACATTACTATCGAGTGATATCACTTGAAACAATATTTCTTTTTTGAGTTTGTCTTTCTTTTTTAGTGGTAGTGTGTGTGTATGTGCAGTGTTGCCACAACTAATTACAATGCTTAAACAAACAGTATAAATCACCGGGTAGTGAGACAATCTTGCGTTAAGATCAGGTGAGCCGAGTCACTTGCGTTTACAAAGTCAGTAAATCACCAACAACTATACTCTCTTGTGTGTGTGTGTATAGGTGTATAGGTGTACAGCATGAGCAAAGGTATACCATACTTTAAACATACCGCGTGCCAATTTACCGGGGCATTTATAATTCAACATTTAGCGAACTTTAATTTTATAATTTGAACTCGATTGCGTTCTAATCTAGTTGGATTATCAACTAACTATTACGATGTTATTACTAACAAATTTGATTTTTTTAAAAATTTGGTTGACTTGTAGATTCAGTTGTTTAGTTCTTGTCTACACTGAGAAAAATGGATAGTTACCGTAACGCTATTTATATTTAAAAAGGTGACACAAACACAAGATATTAAAAATAACAAAATAAGTATATTGAAAAATTAACTAGAAATATAATAAAAACAAAAATTTAATACCATCAATTTGTATATAGTATTACAGTCTTAATTCGAAATATAGTATTAAAATATATATGTGAGTAGATTTTAAAAATGTATAAATTTGTGAATACAGTAAACATACTTGTATATTTCAAATAAATATCTACTTATTATTATACAATTTGTTAAATATCTATTTTTCTCAGTGTATTACTAACAAATTTGATTTTTTTAAAATTTGGTTGACTTGTAGATTCAGTTGTTTAGTTCTTGTCGTACGACAAATTATTTAAAAGAAGTTGTTAAACAAATTATAACTGACAACTTTTATTTGAAATATTTTTTTTTAATACGGTTAAATATTTTTTAAATAATTTTTTATATTTTAATGATATACATATATAGATTGGTAAATAATTATTACGACTAGTACAAATAATTTAGGAAATGATTAACGGGAATTGTGGACAGATTTGGATAATGTTACATAAAAAGATTTATTTGAAGGATTTTGGTGGTATACGTTTGCGTGGACGTCCGATGAGTAGTTGGAGTAGTATGATTGAGAGTATTTTGCGTGAGCGAAAGTTTCCAAGTAGTAGGAATAATGAGAGGAATAATGAATGTGGATGAAGCGAAAGTTGCTTGTTTGGATAGGAATGTTTGGAGGAGACTGATTTCGGGATGATGAAAAGAGTTTGTGCAGCACCCTTTTGTATGTATTTATGTATGTATGTATGTAAAACCTCAAATATAGATTCTTAGCCAAGCTTTCGGTGTAAATTTTCACCTTCTTCAGGGTTCTGTAAAAGGTTCCATATTTATTTCAAACAATTCGAAGTACAAAATTGTTTACAAACAGTGAACAAAACTACATTATAAATAAAAAAATTTGGAATTAAAACAACTTACTTGTTCTAAAAGAGATTACTTGAAACATATTTGATAAAAAAAAAATTTGTTACAACATATTTTAAAAATAAACTGGCTCTTTTTCATAACCAATAAAATAATAAATACTATATAATTCAAGAACAAAATTGGAATTATTTATTTTTATCAAATTGTAAAAAAAATATATAAATATATTGTAAAACACACAGTAATAACTATGCCATAAGCAAATTGTCAAATTCTATTCATTCTAGAACAAAAATAAATAAAATAAACACAATATTAAAATCGAGAAATTTGGATATATATACATATATTAATGAACCTTAAACAAATAAATGTTCATATTGTCATTGTGAAATTTAATATAATAATACTCGAAAATATTGAGATTTTATATTTTTCCCAAAATTTCACAAGTTACTCAGTCATTGAATCGGCTTGTTAGGCTATGCATCAATGACTGGCCAGTTTAACCGTAGACACGTGTTTCGGTTTTTAGGACCTTAAATCGTACCGTACTGATGAGGTCCTAAAGACCGAAACACGTGTCTACGGTTAAACTGGCCAGTAATAGATGCATAGCCTAACAAGCCGATTCAATGACTAAGTAACTTGTGAAATTTTGGGAAAAATATAAAATCTCAATATGTTTGATTATTATTATTATTATTATTATATATATATATATATATATATATATATATATATATATATATATATATATATATATATACAGGGTGTAACAGAATAACTATTCCTAATTTTAACTGGAGTATCCTGGGCTCAGAATATGAAGATTTAATGCAAATCACTTAGATAAAATATGGCTCCTTACTGAGCTACAGGGTGTTTTATATAAAAATTTAAAAACGATTTTTGCCCAGTACTTTAAAACTATTTGACGTATCCTTATCATACTTGGCAGGAAATGTAGGTACCGTACACCATTCTAAATTATGTTAAATAAAAGTTTCTGGCTACTGCCAGTGGCGTACAACAGGGGCAAGTGAGAGGTTGATCCTTCCTAAATTCTACGCCACTGGCGGAATTGTCATTTTAGCACAATTTTTCGATTCTCCAATACTTGCTGTGTAAAAAACATACTCTTCCTTTGTAACGATAAAGTCACTGTTTTTCGAGATATTTAAAGTTAAACATAAGCTGCACCCTTGGGATTTTTTCAAAATTTGCTCAAAAAAATCTCAAAAAATTCAGTAAAATAGAGAAAAAAATTAGCTACATAATAAATAAGTAACTTTTTTTTCTAACTCATTTTGATTTGGCTGTAAAAATTATTAAAAATAAAAAAAATAAAATGCAAAAAATATTAATTTTCAATAATTTTTCCATCCAAACCAGAATGAGTTAGAGAAAAAGTTACTTAGATATTATGTAGCTAATTTTTTTCTCTATTTTACTGAATTTTTTGAGATTTTTTTGAGCAAATTTTGAAAAAATCCCAAGGGTGCAGCTTATGTTTAACTTTAAATATCTCGAAAAACAGTGACTTTATCGTTACAAAGGAAGAGTATGTTTTTTACACAGCAAGTATTGGAGAATCGAAAAATTGTGCTAAAATGACAATTCCGCCAGTGGCGTAGAATTTAGGAAGGATCAACCTCTCACTTGCCCCTGTTGTACGCCACTGGCAGTAGCCAGAAACTTTTATTTAACATAATTTAGAATGGTGTACGGTACCTACATTTCCTGCCAAGTATGATAAGGATACGTCAAATAGTTTTAAAGTACTGGGCAAAAATCGTTTTTAAATTTTTATATAAAACACCCTGTAGCTCAGTAAGGAGCCATATTTTATCTAAGTGATTTGCATTAAATCTTCATATTCTGAGCCCAGGATACTCCAGTTAAAATTAGGAATAGTTATTCTGTTACACCCTGTATATATATAAATTCTGTAAGTAGGACTACAGGTAGTTGTTGTTATAGAAATTTTTCTATTCCATAAATTTATTTAATACGATGACGGCCGGTTCTGTGGTGGCCACAGCAGATTTTTCTCTATACTTTTAATTTTGTTTATGAAGTATATTTTACATGATATGACTGTAGTTAATCTACATTGTACAAGATAAGGTTGTGTGTGTCATTAGATTATACCTATAAAGGATTGCTTAGATTGGATTCTTGTGCGCGCGCGCAATGAGCAAGCAAACTAGAAGAATATAAATATAACATGAACCAGATCGCAGTTCAATGCAGCAGAGAAATAAATGGTTACACTCGAATGCGTATAACAGTGGTTTTACAATGTGTTACTATTTGGAAAACAACAAGAACACACACATACACACACACAATTCTAGCCTAACACTGCCTGCTCTGAACGTTGTCTTTATATAATAAACGTTTTCGTAAAATGACCGTTCAACCGATTTACTTCACTTCTGTTTTGAATTCACTGACCTTACCAACCAACCGCGATTATTTATGCGATATTGCTAACATATTATTACAGTTTTTATTTTATTTCTTCACGGTCTTGGTGTTTTTTTTTTGTCGCTTGATCTGTCGTTGCAGTCTCCATGTTTAAACGTGTTTATTTTAAATATTTTTGTCAACTTGTGCGATATAAGTGTAATATTTAGCAATGTAAAAGAAAGTTTTTAGACTTTTTTTAGTAAATAGGTTTTTGAACACACTGTAATGTATATTTATGTAATTTTACATAACTATTAACGGAAAAATAGCAGCATTTCGTACATTTTTACTGTGATAATTGACGTAATATTACATTTTTTCTGTACAGTGTACGAGTAACCATATATATGTATATATATTTTAAAGGACTAATTGATAGCATTTTCTTCTAAAATCTAAAAATTCAACCAAGTCCGAATCAGAAATTTTCAGGTTTTATATCTAAAATGAAAATAAACGCATATTTTTGTTATCTTATTATATATATATATATATATATATATATATATATATATATATATATATTTATTTGTGCAAAAATTATTGATAAGAGAAAAAATTCTCTCTCAATTTTTTATTATCTTTGATAAAACTAAAATAAGAAGCATAAAAATTCATGATTTAAACGACGATTTATAGAAATAAATGACAAAATTAAGTTTTTACGAAAAAAAATAAATCTAAAGAACAGTGCTTCCAAATAAAGGACTATCCTTTACAACAAAGGATGTATAGTAACCGTATTTATAGCACATCTTTTAACTTAAATTAAAAAGAGAGAAAATTGTGTATTATGCTACAAGGTGCAGAGAGAGTGATCTTTATTGTGTTTGAGTTCAGACTTTTTAATTTTTACAAATATTGTGTAGTGGTAGTAAGTAACACTAGAGTGGTTACAAATATAGATAATCAGAAATTAGTTCTGAGCAGAAGTACGTAGAAAATAACAGTTTTTGATAATATAGGTATATATATAGGTATATATATATATATATATATATATATATATATATATATATATATATCTAAACAGTGAAGCTCTATGTATAAAATGAGTATGAATCATTTAGGTAGCCAAAGTCAGGTACACTGTACACGCCAATGCTCTTTCATGATGCATTAGTTCTTCAACAACTATAATTAACTCAAAGCGGTAGTGCATATTTGTGCACTTAAAAATACACTTCACTTATTTTATATATACGCAGACAACTTATTTCAAAATTCTAATAGTTTCTATGTATTCAATCTAACTAAAAATATTTCCTTTACAAAAAAAAATTATTTAAAATATTCTTTTTGATTAACTAGATGTAGAAGATACTTGTATCAGTAAAACCAAAAACTAAATACTAATATAATATGTTGATCAGAGCTGGGTAGTATTTACAAAAAATGTATTTTAAGTATTACTTAAAATATTTCAGTGTTTTAAATATTAGTACTTATTTCAAATACCTTTTTTTAATAAGTATTTGTATTTAGAGCATAAAGTATTTATAAATGTACTTAAAGTACTTTCGAATATTTAAAATACTGCAAAGTATTTAAATACTTCAGAGTATTTAAAATACTCCAAAATATTTTCAATAATATAAATGACGTTAGTGCATGCTTTAATATCGATAGGGCACAGTTGTTTATTATATATTTAACTGACATAGAATTTCTTTAACTTAATATAAATTCTATGATTGAATGCATTAATTATTATAGATTATCTGGTATGTTAAATTTATTCAAAAAAAAAAGATTTTTTTTTTACATGATTTATAACTTTGTATAAATAATTACAATACTAACCTTAGTATTTATAAAACTTTTTATTAAATTAAATTTATTATTAAATAACAAATTTTTAGGATTATGTGCAATGTTTGATAGTTATTCTAAAATGTTACATGTGACAATTGTTTTAATAAATTGATATATTTAACGAAGATTTTGATTTGGAATTATTATTGAAATTTAACAGGTCAGAATTAATTATATGTAGTATAAATATGTATTTATATTTAGTATTTATAAAAAATATTTAAATAAATAAAACATTTTTGCATGACATTTTTAGTATTACACTGTAAAAAATTGCCATTTTACATTAAAACTATAGTAAAAAAATTACATATTATTTCAGTGAAATGAAAAATAATATGATTTTGTAATTTTAAGTAAAATAATTAATTTACCATATTATATATGTTATTTGTACCGAAATAAATAATTATTATATTCATATTATGTAAAAATTTTCTGGTGACTTCTGTAAATGAACAGTGCAAATCAGTTGCTCCGGGTTTTTATGTAAAATTACAGAATTTTTTTACAATGTAGATACATAAAATATTTAAATCGGTACACAATAAATAAATTAAAAATTAAATATCAAGAATTCAACACTCAAGAAATAATCAAGACAAGCACTTTTTTTGTATTATTTTTATAGTGAAGATCACACAAGAAGATTCTTTATAAGAAATCTTACTGTAAAACACACTATATTCTTAGAAATTAATTTAAAAATTTAAATTTTATGCATGCAATACATCGTAAATCCATGTTTACAAATTCATGTATCAACAGATAAAAATATTTCTTATAATAACATAATTTAAACACAAAATCTCTATTGTAATACTAATTTAAACCGCCATAAATTTTCAAAATTACTCTTCTCAAATAACTTCAAAACAAAACAAAAACAAATTCTATAAAAGAAAAAATCCGAAATTCCTCCAGTTCAATTTCAAACTTCATTGACTAGAATCTTACTTAACTTCCCGTCTCTCCCCCTCCCACCCCCCTACTCCTCACAGCCATTCGGCGTTAGTCACTTGTCTGTAGTCAGGCGAGCGACTTAAGTCAAATCAAACGCAGCTTTCAGCAAAATAAAATAAAAAAAACACAACCTCAAGTCAGGTAGTAGCTAAGCCCAACCTTAAAAAGAAACAACTGTACCATTTACAGTCATTGGTGCAACAAAGACGAATCTATAGACGACCTTTACCTGTCGGACAAAGAGCGGTAGAGGTCAGCGAGTGAAAAACATTTCTTACCTTAGTTTTGCTGTAGAGGTGCACGAAACCGACAAGGATGGCTATAGAATCCCAGTAGCTATTGGACAAACAAGGATGGGTGTTGTAACAGGTACTTGGTTTGATACTGGTGTACGAGAGAGACGGATAGATGGTTTGATGAGGTAAATTGAGGTAGAGATAGTGTTAGTGTGAGTTTGTGTGTGTGGGGTGGGGGAATTTTGTAAGTAAGGGGTAGTGGGGGAAATTGAAAAGCGGCATTTTATATAACCAAAGCGAAACAGGTGTTTTATATGAGCAAGAGTTGAAAAGGAAGGATGGTGAAGTTGTAAAAAGACGCAACATGTATATTTTGGAATTTTGATTTTGTACCGTACGAAGGTCGTTTAGAATAAGATTATTTTGATTTTGAGAGAAATCATGTACTCAATGTACATTTTCATCAGGACAAATTATGAAAATGACATACGTTGTGTACGTCAATTATTAAGAAATATTAATACAGAACTATAACCTAAAGCTGTTTTATTTTTATTATAATACCTTGGACACACCAGAACTGGACACAAGTACAAAAAATGTACTTAAGTGCAAGTACAAATATTTTGCTAATAAAATGTATTAAGTACAACTACAATTATGTAATTTGGTTTTTAAGGTACTTAAGTACTGTACTTGTACTTGAATTTTTGTAGTGAAGTACAGGTACATTTTAATGTACAAGAAATATTGCAATATAGTTATTATATTTTTGAGTTACAGACAGAAGAGGAAAAAACAAAATTCTTTTGAAATAAAAGTGTAAATACTTCATTAAAAAAAACATTTTTTATACATATTTATAAAGCATAATTATATTGTTCAAATAGTAGTAATAATATAAAATTATGTCAAAATATGAAAAATGAAATGAAATTTCATTGTTTAGTGGTTAGGACGTCTGCCGGAAGCAGGAAGTCCCAGGTTTGAATCCCGGCAAGGCCAATACATTTTTCCAAATTTATTAAATTTTCTAATTATATATTCGTTCACTGCGATTAAGTGGAAATTAAAATATTTGTTAAAATTCTTAGTGTCACCTCAGACAACTAATCAGGTTAACGCATGACTTAGCAAGCAGGAAGTCCTGGGTTCAAATCCTGGCGAGACCAATGTATTTTGTCAATTTTATTAAATTTTTTAATTATATATTAGTTAACTGCGATGATGTGGTAATTAAAATGTTGGTAAAAGCATTAGATTATTTAGAAAAATAATTAGCTGTCATTTTATTTTGTTATACTAATTTATTTATTTAAATTTATATTTAATAATAACTTGAAATATGGCAAAAAACTTAACATTCGTAAAAAAAACTCGATTGTAATTAAGAATTATTTACATAAATTAATTTAAATACCAATTCAGTTACCATAATAATTAAAATCGAAATTTTGTATTCAGCCTAAACTGCTCTTAATAAGTTCGCGTCAGGTTTTCCTGCAAATCTACCTGTCTTTATCGCACTTGCTGCGGGTGCGACAGGTGCTCCAAACCTCCACCTGTCTTTGTCTGACCAACTTTCTGTACAATCTTTCCCTCTCGCTCTGTTCTCAAAGCCAAAACAAATCAACACAAACATTTGAGCATCGGCCTTCGTGTGTTCATTCTTCTGCTTCTTGCAGTCTCGGCTTTATGCGTGTGTGTGTGCTTCTTCTATCTCTGTTTCGCCGTCTTAAAGAAACGTGACCACGTGGTTTTGCTTGAAGTCTTGTGCGCACACACATACACATCACGCATTCATTCCGATCGTCAGTTGTTACGAGGCCGTCGCTTAGCAACGATCGTGGCCACCTCATTTTGCAACTGTTTATTTACCCATTTGTACAAGCAAAGACATTGGGCGCCCGGCTTTTGTTTATTTTTTGTGTTGCGCTAATTGTTTTTAGTATAATTGACCAGTGAAGAATTATTTCGAGTGACAATATTTTGAATTGAGTGAAGTGAACTAATTTAATAGGATTTTTTTCGCTGTGATGTTTGGAAATATGTGCGAAATTTAGTTGTTATGACAATATTAACACTTATTAGTGTTGCGTTTGTTAGTTAATAAAAATTTTCGATTTTGAGTTTTGAGTGATTTGGAAAATGCGAGAAATGGACACAGAATCGCCCGTCGTATGGCCTGCATGGTGTTACACAGGTTCGATTAATTTTTATTTGTTTTGTAATTTTATTATTTCGAAGTTTTATTACAAAGGGTTTTAGCTAAATAAAATGTTATTAATTCAATCAACTAGATTGTCAGCTGTTTTGGAAATGTCTCATCTTGCAAAGTACTTAATAAAATATATTATGCAACTGCACTGAATAAACACTATAATAGCCAGAATTATATTTATATATTTGAGGCTGTAGTATTTAGATTTAATATACAATATTTATTTTAAATTCCGCCAAGTTCTCGCTAATATTTTGATAGTTTTCTTTTAAATATTCCATAGATTTACACATTACACGTTACAAGTTTCAGCGAACTTTATTTAAATTTGACTTGAAAGAAAAACTATTATATTTACTACTAATTGTACGTATATATCTTGTAAATTTACTTAGTTTTTTTTAAATATACTAAATATTAACTATAATACTAAATATTAGTTAAAGCTTCTTCATCAGGATAAATGATACAAATGACATTACAGTAAATAATAGAACATAGAAACAAGTTACTGGGCAACAAATAAGTAACTAGATCAAAAAAAATTTATAGATTTTTTTAATTAATGGAAGCCAAATTTTATTTAACTCAGTGCATTCACAAGATTACATTAATCATTGTGAAGGTAAAAATATATTCTTTTATATAAAAATAATACACATGATAATGTATCTTAAGTTAAATGCTAGATACGATAAAAGTGACAACATTAATGAAAATATTTATATTATAATTAATGTCATTGACCGATAAGGATTAGAATAAAACCTTGAAGAAATTGAAGCAAAATCTAGAGATAAATAATTTTAAGCTGGAAACTTTGGATGACATGAAATACTTCAGATCAAACTCGAGATAATATGGTCACCTGAATTTTATCTTTAGTTGACTGAAATAAAACGGAAAAACGGTTGTATTCTGTATCGTTTCCGTTAAAAATAACGGTCCGTTAAAATGAAAATTCTTAAATTCCGTAAGAAATCTTGTTGCTATATAGCAAAATTTCTTACGGAATCTCAGAATTTTCATTTTAACGGACCGTTATTTTTAACGGAAACGATACAGAATATATCCGAAATAATGTAATAAAAATAATTTCAATTAAGGTAAAAATATTGCTGTATGAATGATTGTAGAAATTAAATTTCAAGAAAATACTAAAAGAAAAATTTGCATGAAATATTTAGTAAAACAAACAAATTTAGTTCTCGGAAAACAACTTTGCAAATTATCTAAAGTTAATTATAATTTTTAATTAGAAGTGGTTAATATTTTTATTGTTTCATATAAGTAGTACTATATCCAAAAAAAATCAAATCATTTTTATAATAAACGAATATGTTTTGTTATTGTTTTAATAGCAAAAGAACAACGTGATAAAATAACTTTTTACGAAACGTTATCGGCTATTATAACGTTATTGAAATATCGTTACGTTATTGTATTAGAAATTATAGTTTAATCGTTATTATAACGTTAACGGGTATCGTTACGTGATTACGTTATCCAATTCTGATTATTTTTATTCTATGTTAGTTGGATCACGACCTTGCGATCAGATTTCAGATCTACATACATCAATTAACACCCGATAACAGATAAAGATTGCTATTGTTATTGATTCTAACTGATACAATAACGATAACTTAATCTAACTTAACCTTACTTTTAATATTAATAGAAATTTTTCACATTTTTCACCACGCGCAATTTGAAAATCCATTTTCAATGGTTACAATTTGATCCTTTATTAAGGACGGATGAATTAACGTGCCTACCTTAATATAACCCTTAAGTTATCACTTACTCGATGCAAATTTTCGATATGTTTAGTTAAAAAAAAATTATCAACATTTTTATAGGGAAATATTCGGTGAAAAAAATATTTTTTTTTGTATAACGCCATAATTTTGTTAATTTTCAAATAAGTCGATAGCCACACTCTTAATTTTCGAGAGAGTTTGGGCCATTTTGCGGGCATGTAGCAACAAAAAAAAACATTCGCGATGCTATTTTGTTGTTCAAATAACGTATAATTAAGTGCTTTTTACCCCATTCCAAAATATTAATTTTCCGTTGAGCTGTGTCTATTTGAAAATAACAGTTTTTTAGCTCTGAAGAACTGGACTACCCCCTTACGGACGCAACTAGTAAATACCGCATTCTATATAAGCAAGAAACGGAAATATATAGATAAATAGTAATTAAAAAAATATTTAAATTGCATTTAAATGTTGTTTAAAAATATAACAGTAAAACATTTTAATATAATGAGTCAGTTACTTATTATGTGCAATTTATAACAGTAATTAATATAAGTACTGCTTACCTATGTTGTGTTATTGTTATATGATAAGTCAAAAATTTCATATGTTTTATCAGCAAAAAAATTGTCTACATTTTCGTTTTTTTTTTTGTTTCTTTAGTAAATATTTGTATTTGATTACTAAGAAATTATGTTTTCAAAACCAAACAAAAAATATAAATAAATAATTATTCGTTACCGATAAAATGGTAATTGACAAACATAGTTAATACAATTTTTAATTAAAAATGAAACCCACGTTTTTCTATAGAATATTTGAAATTACAATCGAAATTGGTTCAAAAAACGTTAATTAACAAATTAGTAAACAGTTGTGTTTTATTATTAGTGTAAAATTTTTTAAATTTACGAATAGATTACACTTTTATGTACAGTCAGATTAATTTTTTAAATTTTTGATCCAAAACAAAAAAATAATTTTTATTTTTAATTAATTGACAGCCAATTTTATAATAAACATTTTAACTAAAGTCTACTTTAAACTTTCCTGATGAAGACGAACGTTGAGTTTCGTCGAAACGTCGATTATAAATAAATTTCAATGCAGAACATGAACTTAAAACAGTTTATTTTTTTTAAATTTTTAAAAAGGCTTTGTTTTATTGGCAATAACAAATAATTTTACGATTAGAAGTGTGAAAAGTTGACAAAAAGTATCGTTTTATTGATGACAATAATTATTATTAGAGTAGAATTTAAAATCAATGTTTTTTGATCGATTTAAAGTTGACTTTATTCAAAGAATTTATTATGAAAACGACCATATAATATGTACACATCTACTTGACCAAATATTTATTCATTCATTCTTATCTAAGTTCCTCTTGAATTTCCTAAAGTTAACAACGCTACCATTTGCCAAAAATACAAAAAATAAAATTTTAGAATATGTCGCAAACTAGTCGTAAAATCATTTTATTTTTGTTTCGTTTTATTTGAAAAAATTAAGTTTGGCTTTGTCAACTTCCGAAAAAAGTTAAACAAAGTCATTAATATCAACATAATGATAATTGCTATAGATGTAACTTTGTCATAAATTTATCGTGAACGAATATGTATACATTTATTTATTTAAATTAAAGTACTATTATAGCATTAAATACAAAAAATAATTAAAAGAACTAATAATAAAATTAGTAATCTTCAGGGTTTTCCGGGAGGTATTTATCTAAGTTATAGAATGTTTGAACTAATATGTCTTCGTCGATCCATCTTCCTCACCGACGTTTCGTTATACATCACAGATGGCATTCTCAGTCATCAAGCACTGAGGATACCCATCTATGCTGTATGGGCAAAACGTCTGCAACGCGAATACAAGCAAAAAAATTCTATAATCAAAAATAAAACTATTAATCGTAACTTTATTTTTTTATTTAAAATCTAATAACAATATATATTTCTCAAGAATTTTGTATCTTAACTGAATGTTGAAATCTCCACTAGTATAGGCAGTTTTCAACATAAAATAACAAGATTTAAACATATAAATATACATTGCAAATTGTTGGATACTGTCAATAGAAATTTACAATAAAATAAATTAAAAGCAGGCTATGTACGTTCCGGAGAAGGAGGAAGAAGGAAAAAAAAAATGAAAACGATTTGTTGAATGTTCGCTTACTACGTTTACATGCGCCGTGCTTATGTTGTTAAATACGCTCAAATTACATTTACAAGACTTTATTACGGTTGTAAAATAGTTTATCACTGTAATGGAACTTAAAAGTTACTGCAACATGATCGCACACTTTAACTTATTATATTGTAACAACTTATTTCTTATATTTCTAATGTTTATTATACTTATGTGTACCTCTACGTTTTATTCAATCGACATCAAAGAAATAAATATAAATATGCAACGTAGTTCTTTTTCTTCTTCTTCATTACGTTGTTATATCGTTGTATTAAAAGTAAAAATTGTTTAATATTTACGTTCTAGTATAAAAAATTATTTTTTTTTCAAGTGTATCATAATATTAATATTGTACTATATTGATCGGGTACGAAATAGATTAGTGTATGATGAATGTGAAATTGAAAAAAATGTTGTAGTAAAAGTTGGTGTTAGTCAGTTAAGATGGTTCGGACATGTTGAGTGAATGTCTAATAAACGTTTGGTTAAAAAGATTTATTTAAATGATTTTTATGGTATACGTTTGCGTGGACGTCCGATGAGTAGTTGGAGTGGTATGATTGAGAGTGTTTTGCGTGAGCGAAAGTTTCCAAGTAGTACGAATAAAAAAGCATGTATGAGAGGAATTATGAATGTGGATGAAGCGAAAGTTGCTTGTTTGGATAGGAATATTTGGAGGCGACTGATTTCGGGATGATGAAAAGAGTTTGTGCCACATCCTGTTGGGTACATGGCGTAATTGCGTTTGTATGTATGTATGTATATTGTCTATGTAGAAAGAAGTCATTATGTTACTAGTACAATAATGACAGTGTTACACAGCAGTTAGTTGCTATATACACCATTGGTGGCAGTACCAAACTTAACTACGATGTAATATGACTTTTTCGGCGGCTATGTTGAGAAAACTATTACTTCAAGTTCGGTTAATTAACAATTGCGTTGTCTATTTTCACTTGAATTTGATTATGAAAAATGTATAAGGTACAAGAAATACAATGTGCATCATTCAGGGTGATCAGAAACTGCATATTCTACCAAAGAAATAGATCAATTGTATTTAATTTAACATCTCCGGCGGCTATATTACAAAATTATTACGTCGGGTTAAGTTAATTGACAATTGCATTGTTTATTTTCGCTTGAATTTGAATTTGATGATTGAAAATGTGTGAAGAATTGCAAGAAATGCAATGTGCACCAACTAGATTAGTTATAAATTGTATATTCGACCAAAGAAATATTAATTCATACAAATCACATAACAAATATATATATATATATATATATATATATATATAATTCATTAATCTGGTTAGTTGATAGATATATCATTTAAATACAGTTAATACTCAAATATAATCATAAAGGAATAATCTGAAAATGAAAAAATCTTATCGCCTCAACCTGGGTTCGATCCCAGGTTGAGGCGATAAGATTTTTTCATTTTCAGATTATTCCTTTATGATTATATTTGAGTATTAACTATATATATATATATATATATATATATATATATATATATATATATACATACTATTCTACAACTGTTAGTAACTTGTTAAGGTTACTTGGCATATATACATCAGATTGTACAAAATTTAAGCGTGATTGCCGAAATTGTAGTGATTTTTCGTTGATTTTTACGGATTTTTACGAAATTTCTAAGTTTGCAGAAGATTTACTCGAGATAATTTTAAGAAAATTGTTAATTCAATTTACTATGATTTGGAAAGGATTTTATTTAGATTTTAAGGAATTTTAGAGAATTTTACAAAGATTTATTTATTATTTATTTATTTATTTATTTATTTATTATTATTTTTTTTTTTTTATTTTTTTTTTTTTTATTTATTTATTTATTTATTTATTTAATAATTCAATTAAATTGTACACCAAATTGTACAAGTGGTTTTTTCTTCATATCAAATACAGTACGATTTTATGAACGTAATAAATATATATATTTAAAAATACATAGTCTTACATAATTTTAAAATAAATAGCATTTATACATAAGCATGAATTAAAAAAAAAATTAGGTCGAAAGAATCGCCTATAATTTAATGTTAAAAGCGTTAACTGTGTATAATGTATGTGTGTAACGTGAAATTAATCACGACGCATGCAAGATGAGGTATACAGACAAGATTTAAGCACGCATACAAGTCTGCACGATTTTATCTTATATATGATAGGAGATCATTATATTATTTATTAATAATATTTTTTTCTACAATTGAAAATTATCTATTAGTATGTATTTTAAATAGATATTATAAATCTATAATATTATTAACAAGATTAGAAGTATATGGGTAAACCGATATATAGACCACTTTGACATTATCACATAAATGATAAGAAATAGGAATAAAAAAAAAATTCACCGAAAGTTGGCAACATTGTATTTTGATAATATATAATATTATAGGCGCTAAGGGTATCTTCTGTAAAAATTTGATTAAAATCGGATAAATAATGCGGGCATAACAAATTTTTAGAAAATTATTAATTTTTTTTTTCGGAAAGTTGGCAACACCGTAATTTAATAAAATTATAATTTATGTGAGCACTAGGAAAAACTTTTCTAAAAATTTGATCAAAATCGGATAAATAATGTAGCCACAATGAATTTTTAAAAACTTTAGTAATTTTTTTCTCGGAATGTTGGCATCACTGGAAAAAACCGAAACCACATGACCATCTTGGGCACTAGAAAATTTATCCTACCAATTTCATTAAAATCGGTTGAATCGTCTAGGAGGAGTTGCGATCACAAAATTTGGTCTGACGACCGAGCGAGTGAGCGAGCGAGCGAGCTGACGACGTACATCCATACACCCACATAAACTAAGTTCAGATTCGTCATCTAGAGGCTATATAAAGGATTTCTATACATTTTTTTTTTTTTTGAAAATGTTACAGACACCGTACCAAACGCTATACCACTTTTTCCTTGCAGTCAAAGAGGTAATAATTATGACGAAAAGACAGATTTTCATTTTTTGGTACATTTGTAATTTTCAAAAACTAAGAATTAAATATGATATTATCTGATAAAATGCATAAGTACCTATACAGATAAATCAGAAATATACTTTTTTCTTGCAGTCAAAGTAGTAAAAATCAACTGTTTGTTTAGTGACTTATAGTGCTGGGAACTGAATTCGTATAATTAAGTTTTCGGATATCCAGATTTCGGATATATTTGCATATCCGCCGAATTTCGGATCCAAATATCAAATCTGGATTTCAGATTCGAATCTCAGATCTGTAAAACTATAGAAGTGTTTAAAATTCGATAAAAAGCTATCATCAGAAGGCATATATAAATTTTAATATACCACGTTTTTAAAACAGACTAAAAAGTATAAAATAATTACTCTTAGCCTCATACAGATTTCTGATTCCATATAGATTGTCCTGAATATTTGTAATTGAAACAAAAAACTTGGTGGCGCAACGACAGCTACTCTATACACTCCTTACTATTATCTATTTGCATACGCCTCATGTTTTTTGTTTTAAATTTTACAAGTATTGTCATTGCTATTAAAAATTTACAATCACAAATTTTTAGAACAATCAAAATATCTGTATGGGGCTAGGAGAAATTATTTTATACTTTTCAGTCTGTTTTAAAAACGTGGTAAATAATTATGTGTATTTATATTCAAATTTATGTATTTTTTCTGATGATCGTGATTTAACAGCCGAAATTGACCAATAAAGGGTTTTTAATAGAATTGTGAAATTTAAAACAAAGTGTTTATATTATTATATATTTTTATTTGTTTTTACATTATAAAAATGTTTTATCGAGTACCGAAAACTTTAACTGTACTAAATATATTAAAATAAAAAGGCTTTAAGATTAAGTTTTGTATATATTTTAATTATAAATCGACGTTTCGACTTATTCTACGTATATCATCATCAGGAAAAATTATACAAATATAACAGTAAAAAATCTTTCTGAACTCATTATATTTAAATAAAATTGCTTTAGGTTCTAGTTCTGTATTAATATTTATTAATAATCTACGTACCTTATCATCAGGAAAAATGATACATATGAGTTTATACAGTAAATAAACAGAACATAGAAACAAGTTACTAGGTAACAAAACATTATAAATAAATATTATTATTTTTTCTGATGAGTATGTCCAAAACGTTTTTTAATTAAAATTTATATTTATTATTTTAATATTATTTAAATTATTTGTTATTATTTTGAAAACGATATCGAAAAATATTGCTTATAAAATTTATGATGGAGAAATATTAAATTATATGTGCAAAATTATTTTTCGTCGATATAGAATATTTGTAGTTGTATATTTCTTTCGAATGTTTAAAGAACGTTATAACTGCTCAGAAGTAAAGTTAAAACTGGTAAGGTCATGACCAGAGGTTAAAGGTCAAATTTTTGAGCATTTGACCGGTCATACGCAACGGTGCGAGGTCGTAAACTTTCTACACTAAGCTTACGTATTAACCTCACACTATATACAGGGTGTATCTTCTCAAAAAGAACTTTTCAACACAAAATTGTTATAGTTTTTTTTTTAAATTTTATTTATTTATTTATTAAAGTCGAAAATACAAAAATTACATAAACTAGACTCATAACTCAGCTATACAGAAATATCAATAATACAATTTGTAAAAATTTATTAACACTATAGAATGCATGTGTAATCAAAAATTCTTTTAGAATATTTTTAAATTTATAAATATGGAGATTTTTTTTAATATTACTGGACAATTTGTTAAATAAAAATGCACTAACATGTGTAGGTAAATTTTTAGCAACATTTAATCTGTAAAGCTCTAGTCTAATATTGTCTTTTTGTCTTGTATGATAATATTTATTTTTTGAAAAATGTCCATAATTTTCTTTGACATTGTAGTAGATACATTGATGGTAATGTAAGAATTTTTAAGTTGTTTATAAGGTTTCATTTGTTTATACATACATACATACACAATCACGCCATGTATCTATAAGATTGTGGTACAAACTCTCTATCACTATACAGCAATTTATAAAATCAGTTTATAATACTTTTGCTTTCACTGAAGAAAATAATAATTAATTTTCTTATTTAAACATAATAAATATTTCTATATGAGAATCTAGTTATGAGGAATATTTATGTCCGAAATTTGTTTCTAAATTTAAAATTTCGGAATATTTCGGTATTTAAATTAGAGTTATAATCGCTAAAAACTGTTTTCGATGACAGCAATAAATATTTCGGTAAAAATCCAGTTTTATCTCCGAAAGACAGAAGTGACACCAAATTATATCTATAAAACCTCAAAGATTATTTGATTTCGAACTTTTCCACATAAATTAAGATTTTGCGGTTTTTGTTTTTTATAGATTTTTTTTTACTAAAATGCTACTTTATTTTAGTGTTTGATTTGTGTGGACGCATTTCGATAAAATCTACTCATATATTTAATTTTTTTTTATAAATTTAAGTTAGTTTTAAGAAGTAGGATATTTTGGTTATATTTATTAGATTTTTTCGAGAAATATTTGAATAAGTTGTTATTAAATTATAACAGTTATTAAAATAAAACGGCTGTAGGTTGTAGTTTTGTACATACATACATACATACATACACAATCACGCCATGTACCCAAGAGGGTGTGGCACAAACTCTTTTTATCATTCCGAAATCAGTCGCTTCCAAACATTCTTATCCAAACAAGCAACTTTCGCTTCATCCACATTCCTAATTCCTTTCATACATGCTCTTTTATTTCTACTACTTGGAAACTTTCGCTCACGCAAAATACTCTCAATCATACCACTCCAACTACTCATCGGACGTCCACGCAAACATATACCATCAAAATCATTCAAATAAATTTTTTTAACCAAACGTTCATTAGACATTTGCTCAACATGTCCGAACTATCTTAACTGACTAACATCAACTTTTGTTACTACATTTTTGTACTACTATTTATTAATAATCATGCATAAAAATGCAGAGTAAATTGCATAAAATTATGTACATGTAAATTTCACTTCATTTTTAATAGTGATTTTTATTAAAAGTACTTTTGACGCATTCTTAAAATTACTTATTAAGCAATTTTAATCAGTTTATTTGAATAAAATTATAAATATAAAAAAATATATTAAAAAATAGAAATACTATTCATATTTGATATGAGATAGAAGTAAAAATTTATTTTAAAGCAAAATATAAAAGTACTTTTTCATAAACAAAAGAGGTGGGAATACGGGGCCTTTGATTTTCAGTTATGCTAAATTTGACAGCTGTTGCAATTAAAGAAAGAAAGAATAAAAAACTTATATAGTCTTGTGAAACCAACGGTATTGAAAATTGAAAATAGGTACATAATTAAGTTTGAATATGAACATAAAAACAAAAAAGCTAATACAGGAAATAATATATTTCGACATAAAACAACAATATTATTTTATAGATATTTAAATACTCTGTTTAATTTACAACTATTTATCTGTTTACATAAAATATAAAAGAAATACTTTAATTATTACTTCTGGTTTTAGATATTTCTTTAAATTAATAATAGTAATTGATTTATGGCCGCCTCTAAAGTTTATACTTTACACACTGGAGGGCACTGTAAAAAATTGCCGTTTACCAAACGATGTAAACTTAGATCATATAGCTTACAGTCTGTAAGCTATATGATCTAAGTGCGTAAAGTAATCAGTGTTGCCAATATCAGTGATACTATCTTACGACTCGAAGATTGAAGGGGAATAATATCTTTTACATTCTTTAATATGCGTTGAGATTTCATGTATGGAAAATAGGAAACTTTAATATATTTTTTTTTGCTAAATATTAATACAAAATTACAATCTAAAGCCGTTTTATTAACACGTTTTTATTAACTCGCTTTTTTTCCTGTCTGATGCTTGTTTGTCTGTTCGGCACTAATTTTGCAATCGATTTTAAACTAATTTTCCGATGAGCTAGACTTGAAACTTTAAGCATAGTTCAGAACTGGATAACAATGCAATATTAATAATTAATTAACAATACTGTAAATATTAAATTAAAGTTACATGCATACATACACAATTACGCCATGTATCCAAAAGAGTGTGGCAAAAACTCTTTTCATCATTCCGAAATCAGTCGCCTCCAAACATTCCTATCCAAACAAGCAACTTTCGCTTCATCCACATTCATAATTTGTCTCATACATGCTCTTTTATTCCTACTACTTGAAAACTTTCGCTCACGCAAAACACTCTCAATCATACCACTCCAACTACTCATCGGACGTCCACGCAAACGTATACCATCAAAATAATTCAAATAAATCTTTTAAACCAAACGTTCATTAGACATTCGCTCAATATGTCCGAACCATCTTAACTGACTAACACCAACTTTTGCTACAACATTTTTTTTCAATTTCACACTCATCATACACTAATCTATTAAATTAAAGTTAAAGTTAAAAAAGACTAAAAAGCAGAAAAGAATTATTTAAATAAAAAAAGAATTTAATATACCACATTTTTAACACGGACTAAAAAGTATAAAATTATTTTTTCTAGTTCCATACAGATTTATAACTCCATACAGGAAAATGTGGGACAACAGCTACTCCCTGCACTCCCCACATTTTTCTGTATGGTGTTAGAAATCTGTACGGGGCTAGGAGAAATTATTTCATACTTTTTAGTTCGTGTTAAAAAAAATTTTGTATTTAAATAATTATTTTAATGAGTTCTGAAAGATTCTTTACTATGTTAACATAAACGAAACTAATTTTACAAAGATATGACAAAGTTATGAAGTGATCTTAACACTAGTAGCTGATGGATGCATCAATCAAAGAATCTTTACTTGTTTTTTCCAAAATAATACTTCATCTTCCAACGATGTCATGAAGATATTTAACCATTAGACGATACACAATATATAGAGAAAAGACATATGATGGCTAGGCTAGCTGCAGACACAAGGTCATTAGTCTGACGGGAGGGGGACGGGGTGGGGTTAAGGGGCACTGAGGTAAAGAAGTCTTGAAGAGGTCTTCCTTGTCTATCGGTCATGACATCTGTCGAACGACGACGTGTCTGCACACTGCCCGAAGCTTGGACTATTTGTGATGCTGACGGTTTAGCCTAGCTACCTGCTGGAATGCGGTGGTCCTGCTTTTGTGGACACATTGTATGTGCGTGTGTATGCTTGTACCTTTCTTTACCTCTTGAAGCAGGTTGGTTGGTGGATTTTTTTATAAATACTTTTGTAAATTTTTAATGATAAAAATATTTGACCTATCAAAAAAACGTATGATCTATCGAATAATACCTATGAAAATAATAGTTTACCTATGTATTAAATAATTAATCTATGGTTTTAATTTTTGACTTATAGAATTAATTATTGATCTATAGAAATATTTATCGACCTATGAAAATAATTATCGACCTATGGAAATAATCAAATACTTACTGATATAATTATCGATCTATAAATTTTACGTAATTGGCTATTTAGGGTAGGTTAGGTTAGTAGGTAGGTTTAGGTTTTTTTTTTTACTATAGATCATTTTTTAATTATTAATAGGTAAATGATTGATTTTTCTATAGGTAAAAATATAAAATTTTATAGGTAATATTTGAATTATTAATAGATCATAAAATTAGCATCCAATTTTTAATCAAAGATACTAATTACGGTTTGCTGCCCTGAATTTACATAATTTAAGTTTTAAATTAAAAATTATTTAATTTAATTATTACACCTAATGTTACTGATAAAGTTAATGACAATTAAAAGAAAAATATATTTTACCAAAAATGTTAAAATTTAATAAAAATTGAAAACAATATTAAATTAAATATTATTTTATACAACGTTACATTTTTTTCTAACAATGTAGATTGATAAGAGAAGCAATAGAAATTTGCAAAAAGAAAGATAACATCAATCAGTGTGAAAGTACTAATTTAAATAAAATTTGACTTTCTTTAATTAATAATTTACAAATTTTGTAATCGAGTTACTTGTATTTTGTTACCTAGTAACTTGTTTCTATGTTTTGTTTGTTTATTATTTATGTCATTTGTATATTGTTCCTGATGACGATATAAATAGAGTATATCGAAACGTCTAATTTTAATTAAAAGTACACATACCTGAATTCTAAAGGTTTTTTATTTTAATATAATGAGTTCTGAAAATTTTTTGTTATGTTAATTTTTAATCTACCATTGTTTTAAATTAAAATTAAAATTAAAATTAAAATTTTGGTAAAATACGAAAAAAATTTAAATAAGTTTAAGTTCTGTTCAATTTTATATTAAAATATGACGTTTCGATATACTGCACGTGTGTCATTATCTGGAAAAAGATACATAAATAATAAACAAACATAACATAATTGGTTTTTCCAAACATTTCTATCCATATTTATGATACTTAAATAAAATTGTTTTAGTTTAAAGTTCTGTATTAATATTTATTTATAATCGACGTTTCGACGAAGTCAACGTCCATTTTCATCAGAAAAAATGATACAGATGACATTTACATGATATTCGATTTTTACTATTTGCAAACATTTGCTCACGTAAACCACTCTTTCAATTATATCTTTCTCATCTACACATCGGACGTCCATTTGCAGACGTATACCTTTAAAATCATTCACCCAATATTCTTGAAGAAATCATCAAGAAATATTATTCAAAAATATTTTCCTCAATAAAATATGTCTATACACAGGAAATAACAAAAAAATTCAAGTTGTCTAAAGATTTATAACATCCTTTTATAGAAAAAATATTAATATTTAATAAAATACATAATTTTTTGTTAGTAATGACAGCACAGTTAGTTTCTCAAACATATTTATTTGACTACTTAAATAAAACTCAACTTCATATTGAATAATTTTATAAATTTATGAAGTAATATACATACATTATAATAATATTATCAAACATAATAGTTTTTAATAATAATGTATTATAATAATAAATAATTTATTTATATTTACAACATAATCTGAAACGAATCTTGAAAGAAAATTGCAATGTGCAATGTGCAAATATACGTAAAACCGTTTATAAAGAGAACTTAAAATATCTAAGTGCTTTCTAATGTTAAGTGCCTTAAATTACATACTATTTTTACATTCTGCCGTTTTTTTTTTTACTGTAATCAATTTATTTGTACGTGTAATTAGTTTTAATAGTACTTGATCAGTAAAAGTAACTTTTTTAGTAAAAAAGAAACTTTAAAAAAATTGGAGTATAAAAGTGAATATAGGAGAAAGTATTTAATTTGGTTGTATATTTATTTAGTTATGTTATATTTATTTTACAATTATTGTTACTGATTAAATCGTGCATATATTTTAAATAAAATTATATTTAAATATTAAGTTGAGCAAAGATTTTATTATTTTTAAAATAAATTTAGAAAGGAATTAGGCAATGATTTTTAGAAATTTATTACTGAAATTATATTTTTAATATTTTTCCACTTTAACTAAGGAAAAAGTGGCATAGTAAAGTACGGTGTCTGTAACGTGTTCCAAAATTAAAAAAAAAAATTGTATGGAAATTCTTCGTGTAGTTTCTAGGTGACGAATCTGAACTTACTATTAGTTTATGAACGTGTATACCTATATGTGAAGTTTGCTCGTTTGAATTTTGTGATTGCATCTCCTTCTAGACTATTCATCCGATTTGTAACAAATTTTTAGGTGTTCAGTTAGTACTCAAGATGGACACTTGGATTTATTTTTTTCCAGTGTTGCAACTTTCCGAGAAAAAATTACTAAAGTTTTTAAAAATTCATTATGACTACATTATTTATCCGATTTTAATTAAATTTTTACGAAATATTCTCCTGGTGCCCGCATAAATTATATAATTTTACTAAAACACACTGATGCCAACTTTCCGAGAAAAAAATTGCTAAATTTATTAAAAATGTATTACGTCTACATTATTTGTCCGTTGTTAACTAAATTTTTACAAAAATTATATTAGTGCCCACATAAATTATATAATTTTGCTAACTTTCCGAAAAAAAATTACTAAAATTTAATAAAATTCATTATGGCTACATATTTATCCGATTCTAATCAAATTTTCACAAAAGATTCTCTTAGTGCCTATATAAATTACATAATTTTATTAAAATACTGAGTTGTCAACTTTCCAAAAAAAAAAATTCCTAAAGTTTTTAAACAACATATCATGGCTATATTATTGCCAATTTGCCGAGAAAAAAATTACTAAAGTTTTTAAAAATCTATTGCACCATTTATGTTCTGCTAATTATTGCATATTTTGAATCAATGAAGATTTATATTTATATTTTTTCGGATATTCTTATCAACCGGTTATTATCATAAAAAACAAAAACCTAGTCCCGATTTAATCACATTAAGCGGCATTACTTAAATTGAACCCTCGACACATAAAACAATAAAATTTGTCAACAATCTTTATGACTCTTCCAAAAATTGTTGTAAAAAATAAAAATTCTGCATCTAAAATTAGCCAAACGAAAAGTTTCTCACCATGACAACCATGTAATAAAAAAAGACACTAAAATAAACGCAAATAATAAAACTGAAACGAAACAGAGTTACATCCAAAAAAATATTCTTATATTTACAACAGTTGTTTAGTTGAAGTTATAGCTTTCTTTATGGTTTAAAAGTTCGAAATATCTTACCGAGGACACGAAGCTAAAGAGAGACATATAACGAATCGAACCTTTTCGACTGTTTATCTTTCAAAAATAAAATATTATCTTTTAGGTAAATCTATGGTATAATGGACAGGTATCGCGTACCTGTACCTGAAGGGTCAAACTAGATAAATAGGTTTCTAAGTAGAAGTAACATCACCTTTAGTTCGAAGAACTAATAAGTTTAAGGAAACTGTTGAAATTTTTTTCAAAGAATTAGTTGTAGGTTTTCCTAAAATTGCTTTCTTAAATTGTAAATAAATAAATAGTTTTGCGGGTTTATGTTTATTTGTTTTTGAAATTGTCATATTTAAGAGGGGAAATACGCAAAAAAAAAGATGATTTTTAATAATTTTTTATATTTTAATAAAATCGTTCAAAATTATTTTTGTTTATTATATATATTTTTAGCTATAAATACGATTTTTTTTAAGAGTTTAACCTTCAAAGAGTTGGAAGCGGTATATTATATAATAATTAACTTTATAATAGTGACAAAAATGTTGTTACAGGTAGTCATATCACATATGATAAGAAAGGTATTGTAATCATACTAAATACTATCGGGATGTTTACAGATAAGCATAAATTAGGCTTATAGTAACACGAATCAACTGTTTTTAGTGTGATGTTTGTCCGTCGTTATGTCTGTGCACACGTGTAGAGCAAATTCGGTTGACATGGATTGTTGTAATATTTCATATTTAAGTTTCGGAGCTGAATATCTCAATTTGATCAACTTTTGGTAAAGATCTGCCAACTGGAAGTGGTAATTTACTGATATCACCTTTTTGTATATTACGGATATTTTGAAAAAAAATATTTAACAAAAGTTTCTAAACAAGTTATAGCTAATAACTTTTATTCGTAACATTTTTCGATACTGCTAAATAATTTTTTTAATAATTTGTCAAATTTTTATAATATATGTAATTCTGTAAATAGGTGGCATATTTATGTCAAGATAGTTTTGTTTTTAATTACCATGACTACAGTAGTTGTAGAAATTTATCTATTCTATAAATTTATTTTATATGATGACGGATTAGTTCTGGGGTGGTCACAGCAGATTTTTTAAAATAATTTTTATATTTTAATTTAGTAATAACTTTAAATATATTAAACTGGAAAAAATAATCGACTGTTAATATTTAATAAATAATTAGTAATTGACGGAATTCAGTCTTTTATTGCCTTCTTCAGGGCTGTACGATGAATACAAATATGTATACATACAAACATACATATAATAATAAATATAACGACAACTTATGTGACATTTATTATTAAAATGTTTTCGACATGATTTTTATATAACAGTGATAATTATTTTAGTATTTTTAAATTTACTGATCAAATAATGTATAAGTATTTGCGTTACATGTAAAATCAACTAAAATATTCTGCTGTAAGTGTTTTTGTTTTCTGGTGTTATATTTATTATTATATGAATGTAAGTATTTATATGTATATTTGTATTCATTGTAGAGCCTTGAAGAAGGCCATAGTAATTACCCAAACGTTGACTTAGTATATAAAAGTCTGATTTCCGTCAATTACTAATTAGTTATTAAATATATTATTTATTATTCATAACTAATTCTTAAGAACTATGCAGTCCAAAATTAAATCGAAAAAAAAAATTCTTTATAAACAAATGAATAACAAAATTCAATAAACATAATGATCAAAGTCTACATATTATTACATAAATACTAATAGTTTATATATATATATATATATATATATATATATATATATATATATATATATATATATATATATATATATATAGTTTCTTATACACAGGTAATAATAATATAAAACGTTTTGCAGTGATTAGTTCAGATGAGGTAGTGCAAGGTCGTAAAATAGAAAATCGACCTGTAACATTTCATCTACACTTAACTCTAACTGTCTCCCCTCTTACCGCTCTAACTCACCTCACCTCACCAGCCAACTCACGACCCAAAGAGGTATTCGTACAATACGAATTACCTTGTCTGACCGAACTGTGCATATCTCTACCATCGTTTTATATGTGACATGTGTATTTAAATATCATGCATATACACACATACGTAAATCGTATAGGATTGTTATTTGGCCACTGTTTGTCACTTTTAACCTCTAGCTAAACTATGTGCTATTAGGCGCAGGTATGACTCTTTAAAATGGCACGTATTATTTACTTACCCGCGAATGGTATGTATATGAATGATGAATTACCTGGAATATAACTGTACAGAATAATAAAGAAATATTAAAAAACAAATATTTATGTAGATATATATTGCATTATTTTTCAATTTATACGTTTACTTTTTTTGGTATTGTGTAAATGTTAAGTGACTAGTTATAACAGAAATAAATTAATAAAACTTGTTTTATGATTAGATTCTGTTTAATTATTTTATAAATGGTCACTGAGTTAAATAAAATTTGGCTTCCATTAATTATATATCTATTGCTGCTATTCTGTATCATTCTATAACCACTATAGTACTATAGAATCTTTTTGTCTTGTTTTAATATATGAAATTTTCAATTTATTAAAAAAAGACAAAAGATTCTATAGTACTATAGAGCTTAAAGAATAATACAGAATAACAGGATATAAATTTTGTGATCTAGTTACTTATTTGTTAACTAGTAATTTGTTTTTATGTTCTGTTATTTATTGCAATATCATTTATCTTGATGGTTCGGACTTGATGAGCGAATGTCTAATGAACGTTTGGTTAAAAAGATTTATTTGAATGATTTTGATTGTATACGTTCGCGTGGACGTCCGATGAGTAGTTGAAGTGGTATGATTGAGAGAGTGGCTTGCGTGAGCGAAAGTTTCCAAGTAGTAGGAATAAAAGAGTATGTATGAGAGGAATTATGAATGTGGAATGTGCTTATTTGGATAGGAATGTTTGGAGGAGACTGATTACGGGATGATGAAAAGAGTTTGTGCCACACCCTTTTGGGTACATGGCGTGTTTGTGGATGTATGTATGTATGTAAGACGGACGTTGAGTTTCATCGAAACATCGATTTTAAATAAATATTAATATAGAACTTTAACCTCAAGCAGTTTTCACTTATTGTATTTACTTAGTTACAAGATATTGAAGGGGTTGTCAATGTTAATACGAACCATTATATCTTAAATTAAAAAAAAATAAAATTAGAAATTTTTTTAAAAATATGAAAAAGGAACAAATTAAATAAAGGACAGCTTAACCCTTTCAGGCCTAGAAGTATTTCTATGGAACCACAAATAAAAGATTTTTTATATTTTTTAAGAATGAAATTTTTTTTTATAAAAAAATAATATTACGAAAATACAAAAAATGTTGTTATTTTACTGTTAAAAGCTATATAATATAAATTTAAGTTACATTTTTACAGTGGTTATTATTATTCAGAAAAATCTATTCCGTCCCGAAATGGTTAATTCTAGTAAGTATAGCAACACTTTACAATTTTTATTAAAAAAAATTAAAGTAAATAAAAAAATTTACTATTTCAAGTAAAACCTGTCTTTTATTCTGTCGTTAAAATCACCAAAGACGATGAAAAAGAAGAAGTAGAAGAAGAAAAAACCGCCTGAGTGGTAATAGGAAAGGAAAGTGCAATCGACTATTCTGTAGGTATTGGTCGTAAATTGGAAAGACATCTTTCTTGTTCGTTTTCGGGTACTATTTAAATACCTAGTAGGTGCCTCCAAAAAAAAAAAAAAAAACTAAGTCGAAAGACTTGAAAAGACCCAACCCAAGACGAAGCCATAAGACGTGGGTCGCGGTTGGGGTCATACAGATCACTGTACCTGGCTTTTAAGTTTTTATTTGACCCGGGTTTATTCCGAACTTGCCGCCAGCTCGTAAACATTACAAACGGATTTATTTTTCAGCTTTTACCGAGCGGATTTCAGTTTTTAGCTGATGATGGTCAGAATACTCTGTGTGAGAGTTTTTTTTTGGAATTTTTAAATACAGATTATTTTATGATTTGTGGATGAAGTTGCTTGTCTGAATAGGGATGTTTAGAGGAAACTGATTTCGGGATGGTGGAAAGAGTTTGTGCTCCACCCTTCATGGGTACATGGCGTGATTGTGTATGTATGTATTATATTATTTACAATTAAAGCAATATTAAGTTGGCGCAAACTAAACTGTAGCTAATCGAACCCCCTAACTACTGTTTAAATAGATTTTTTTGAAAGGTATTTTCATCATTTTCATATCATTTTGAAGAAGAATTCAAAATTCAATATTTTAGCGGAGATGCAGTGTACGAAGCAATTATATACGATGTGTCTCAGAAAATTGACAACATACATACATACATACATACATACACAATCACGCCATGTACCCAACTGGGTGTGACACAAACTTTTTTCATCATCCCGTAATCAGTCTCTTCCAAACATTTCTATCCAAATAAGCAACTTTCGCTTTATCCACATTCATAATTTCTCTCATAGATGCTTTTTTATTTCTACTACTTGGAAACTTTCGCTCACGCAAAACACTCTCAATCATACCACTCTAACTACTCATCGGACGTCCACGCAAACGTATACCATCAAAATCATTCAAATAAATCTTTTTAACCAAACGTTCATTAGACATTCGCTCAACATATCCAAACCATCTTAACTGACTAACATGGCAACTTTTGCTACAATATTTTATTGACAACGTGTTTTTAAATCTATTGTATACCAATATGTTTTTAAGAATTATATATGCCATGTATCTAAAGAATTTTATATACAATGTTTTTTTTTTATATATGGCACAATGTGTCTAAAGAACATTAAATCTATTATTTTACATTTACGTAAGCGTTCAATGGGGCGAAAGTCCGAATTTCGGAAAATCGTTGTAACACGTTATTCTACAAACTATAAACTTTCAGAAAATACAAAAAATATCGATTTTTTGAAAATGTCAGGGTAGTATATCTCCCCTTTTGAAGTTTTATTTCTTAAGGTTGTTGATGTTTCTATGCATCACAGCTAACATAATTCATTCAGTATATCTGATATAAATAAAGTTATTCTTAATGACAGTTTGGTAGCTAATACATGTTAATTACCCTAAAAACTCTTAAAAACTAAAAACAGAAACATTAAAACGTACATTCACCTCAAAGTGAACACAAACAAATATTGATAAATACGATTCGTTTCTTGGTTAAAACGTACACAACAAATTACGTATTTTCTATTTTCAATTACTACACGATGCAGACATCGTCTTGAAAAGTCTTTTCATAGGAATATTTCTTCTTCGTATGTTTAGCGAGAAAAAGAATTGGCTTGCTGACTATGCGTATGCTATGCAAATTATTCTTCACCCGGTGTATATTTATATAACTGTGTAACTAAAGTATCTCTAATGACATATGCATTTCATAGATGGCACTGACTGTCGGCTAGCTTGTTAGTGCTAATAGTTGACTGTTTTTTTTTTTGTTTTTGTTCACATAAGTTGTTAGAAGCTGTTACAAGAATTTCTTTCTTATTTACTTTTTGTCGCTAGCGTCTTATTACCACCGGACAATTTGAAGTTTTCTTCTTGTCGATTTTGTGACCGTGAGAATTATTTGTGACCTTACAATAATTATCTTGTTATAATTAGGAATTTTATATTGTACAATGGGTTTCAAAATATTGACCATAATACAGGGTGGTCCAGAATTATGTACCAGAATTGCTAGAGCTGATAGTACATTCAAAAATAAGGGTACCTTTTTATATACACTTTTATATAGAACCCTGTAAAGGGGTGAAATAAAAACTATTTTTTTTTTAATATCTTCCAGATGCTTTTGAATAACGGGTTCATATTTTAGGGGTGACTATATG
Source organism: Clivina fossor (assembly GCA_963966155.1). Lineage (NCBI taxonomy): Eukaryota > Metazoa > Arthropoda > Insecta > Coleoptera > Carabidae > Clivina > Clivina fossor. Next base: position 7,071,475 of record OZ014566.1, read on the forward strand.
ACATTAGAACAATTAAATTTATGTTACCACTTATTCCGTCCCTTATGATTAAGGGGTAGTTTTGGGGGGTACGTGTGGGTTATTGTGTCATTTTTTTTAAATTTGCAATTATTTAAACAAGAGTTATTTTAACAAGAGTTAAAAAATGATTCTCCAGACTATTCTACGCAAAAAATACACTTGTTAAATTTCGATAAATATTACCTTTTTTGGAGTAATTTAAAGTTAAATTAAACGTGCATTTTTATGTAATCGTAACAAAGTCATTTAATAAGTAAAGTAGGCTTTGGAATAGAAAAAAACAAACAAATGAACTGTTTTAATGACATTTGTAGCATTATTCGAAACTTAAAGTTATTAAACACGTCGTTTATTAAATATTAAATATTAAAAAAAACTACCCAAGTTTAAATTGATTAAAGTATAAATTTAAATAAATACATTCGTACATAACAGATGATGTTTATATCTTTCTTTGTAGGGGGAAGTCATCTAATTACCAACATCATTTTATGTACGGTGTAAAGACGTAATTACAAACATTTCTATGTAAATTAACCAATTACGAACTATTTAAATGTAACACCATGGCTATATGCCAGCTATTCAATTTTATATACGAATAGTTTAGTTAGTTCATATCTAACTTTTCGTCATTAAAATTAAACAAAAATATTTTTATTTGTTTAATTCGTAATGTATTTTCATAGTAAATATTTTAATAGTATTTTTTTTAACATTTTTTTTTTGAAAAGAATGTCAATAGAAATTTTATTATTCATATGAGCTTTACAAACAGGGTTATAATAAACAGGCTTTATGATTAAGTTCTGTATACATTTTTATTAATAATTGACGTTTCGACATACTCTACGTATATCATCATCAGAAACAAGTTGCTAGGTAATGAAATATGAATTAATTATAATTAATTCATATGTATGGGATTACAAATCTGTATGGGGCTAGGGGAAATTATTTTATACTTTTTAGCCCTTGTTAAAAACGTGGCATATTCAATTTTTTATTATTTAAATAATTATTAGATCTAGTATCGTAAAGTAATACTTTACAGTAAAAGTACTAAAAAATATAATTTTTGCTGTTGCTTTGGTTCCAATAAAATAAATATTTCAGGACAATTTAAAACAAATAATTTATGAGATATAAAATCAATTCTAAATTTTTGTCCAATCCAGTATAAATATTGTTTACAATAATAATATGTTGAAAAAGTACCAGGAAGCCACAATATAATATACACTAATTTAAAGTACTGCCATTTTAGGAAAAGTATTTGTGATTAGAGGACTTTTGACCTAAAATAAAATTGTCTCTTCAAAACATCGAGTAACGTTGACTTCTTGGGATATTGTTTGTTTTCGTATCAACAACAAACTAAATGAAGAATGATAAACAAGAAAGTAAATAATAATAATAATAATATTAATAATAATAATCAGTAAATAAGTTAAATCCGAAGCGAAGTAATAATAGGAAACAATCAGTTTGGATTATGAAAGTTCTGAATCAGAGTTAGATTAATTTAGCGAGATAATCGCGGTAGTTACTGGACTGCGTGCGCAGACCTTAATCACAAGAGATCAAGAAGCAGTTGTTCGGCGCACCGGTTGCTTAGCAACCGTGTGCGTTACCAACCCAAACACAATCGGAACTGCAGAATCATTCTCGATTAATATTTAAAATATAATCTAATAACAAAGCCAAGATCAAATCAAAAGAGGAGAGAACATGCATTGCCAATACAATAATAAAGTAATTGGAAAGATTTTTTTTTGTTTTTCTTTCTTCTTCTATAACTTCTTCTCTTATTGTCTTTATTCTTCGGATGCCTGATGATGGCTTCCCTCACGGTAGGAAATCTAGACGGATTTGGTCTTGAATTTCTTTACTGTAGTCTAGTCTGATGATGAAGAACTTCTTGTAATACTACTGGTTCTTAATCGATGTTCGAAGAATATATTGATTATGCGATTTGAAGTTACAATGTGTAAATTAAGATGTTATTATCGATGAGTAGATTAATAATGATATTAATGTAGAGTAGAACTTGTATACAGGCACACTGTGAAGACGTTTATTACTACATATTTACATGCATACATACATACACAATCATGCCATGTACACAAAAGAATGTGGCACAAACTTTTTTATTATCTCGAAATCAATTTCCTCTAAACAACCCTATCCAGACAAGCAACTTTAGCTTCATCTATATTCATAATAATTCCTCTCTCATACATGCTCTTTTATTCTTACTACTTGGAAACTTTCGCTCACGCAATCCACTCTCTTAATCATACCAGAGCAACTACTCATCGAACGTCCACGCAAACGTATACCTTGAAAATCATTCATATAATTGTTTTTAACCAAATATTCATTAGACATTCGCTCAAGATGTCCGAACCATCTTAACTGATTTACATATTCTATTAATATAATTTTTACATAAATATTACGTAAATAACCACAATAAAAATTACAAAATATTGCTATTTTACTGTGAAAAACTATGTAAAATTACATAAATTTAAATTTTATTTTTTAATGTGAACAGAATTTTTACCAAAGTATTTGTTCCATAATCGTTCATTTAGACACTTTATCGAAACTGCAAGTTTTGTGTTTGTATAAAATAGAAGTGAGTTTCGACTAGTAATCTAAACTACTGAAGTTTTTAAAGGGCACTGAGCGCTCTGAAAATAGGCAAAGCTTGGAAACTTTAATAATTTGTCATTTCGAGTGAATAATGTCATATGAATGTTTGGTTAAAAGAATATATATATATATATATATATATATATATATATATATATATATATATATATATATATATATATGAATGATTTTGAAGCTATACGTTTGCATGGACGTCCGATGTGTACTTAGAATGGTATGATTAAGAGAGTGGCTTGCTTGAGCAAAAGTTTCCAAGTAGTAGGAATAGAAGTAGTATGAGATAGGTTAGATAAAAATGTGGATGAAGCTAAAGTTGCTTGTTTGGATAGGGATATTTGGAGGAAACTGATTTCGGGATAGTGGAAAGAGTTTGTGCCACATTTTTTTGGGTATATGGCGTGATTGTGTATGTATGTATAAATGGAAACTAAAAATAAATACACATGTTTCAAAACAGCAAAAATAATAAGTAAAAAAATTTTGATCCTAAAAGTAGGTTAGCCTAACATATACATCTATTTATGTCTATATTATATATATATATATATATATATATATATATATATATATATATATAACTTAAAGTACTTTTACCTTTATGCTTGTACTAACAAAAGTTCATAAGGTTATAATTTAAACTCATTATTAATAAGAAATTTCGATTTTTATTCAACGTTAGAATACATATGATATTTAATAAGTACATATATTTTTATTTTTATTTTTTTTTTGTTACTTACGTTAGTATAGAGTTAGTAAAGCGTGATATTATTTTAATTGCCAACTGGCAAATATAAATCTTTCGTAATGAAAAATAATACTTATATTTAAAGAGATGAAATAGCCTATATACATTTTAGATACGAGTCTATGATGAATTAGATATTTTAGTGAAAGTAATTGTAGATAAACATGCAATGTTTCTTAAATGATTTATATGTTATTATTACTTAAATTATCCCCCTTCTTTTTAATTGCCTACTGACTGGTAGTAAGATTTACTAATATGATATATTATTTTATCGTTAAACTGTTGAAAATTTATATTCTACCAGTCGGAATACAGAAGGTTTGAAGAAACCTAGAATTCATTCGTGGAACATGCAGTTGCATTTGGCTTACTAGATTTTTACAATCAAGTTTATTGTTTAATAGTTTATATAGTATGGATAATGAAATTTTAATTCTACGCTCTTGGAGTGTAGTGAAATTGAATCTTTCCAAGAATATCTTATGTTCAGTTCCCTGTGCGGGAAAATAACCATCGATCTTGTAAGATAAATATTTTAGAAATTTATACTGCACTTTTTCAATTTCATTTATGGGTCATTCCATGCCAAATCACTCGGTCAAAAACTTTTTGGTCTTCTTTATGACATAAAAATAAGGTGGTGTGGCCCAAAGAGTCGTTTTCTGAAGTATATTCACTTATAATCTAAAAATAGCACTTTTAACGATTTTATAGCGTTTTGGCACTTTTTGAGGTAAATGTGTATATTTTGACATAAAATATCAATTGAAAATTTTTTTTTTTATTATAGGGTCTTGAAAAAGGTTAAAAAAGTAATTAAAACAGGTATTTTTATGTCCCCAATCAGATTTTAGGCTGGAAAACGCCAAAATTCAGTGTTTTGCGTTTTCCTCAATTTCCAAAATACATATCTTTCGATTTGGCTGAAAATTTGCTAAAAGGTAGCTGAAACTTAGGGCTTTCACTGGTAAAATTCCTGTTCATTTTTTTTATGGCAAAAAAAGTTACATGCAAAAATAGCAGGGTGAAAATTTAGGTGTGCAGTGTCATTACAATAAAGTCGACTTTTTGTTATTTAAGATGAGTGCAGTTGAAGGTCAAACAAAAAAAAAAGTGAACAGGATTTTTACCAGTGAAAGCCCTAAGTTTCAGCTACCTTTTGGCAAATTTTCAGCCAAATCGAAAGATATGTATTTTGGGAATTGAGGAAAACGCGAAACACTGAATTTTGGCGTTTTTTAGCCTAAAATCTGATTGGGGACATAAGAATATCTGTTTTAATGACTTTTTTAACCTTTTTTAAGTCCCCTCTGATAAAAAAAAATTTTTCAATTGATATTTTATGTTAAAATATACACATTTACCTCAAAAAGTGTCAAAACGCTATAAAATCGTTAAAAGTGCTATTTTTAGATTATAAGCGAATACACTTTAGAAAACGACTCTTTGGGCCAGACCACCTTATTTTTATGTTACAAGGAATCTATGCACCAAGTTTCAGCCAAATCGGAGACCCAAAAGTTTTTTCGACCCCAACATTGGGTGATTTGACCCATATACATTTATCATAAATGGGATACCATATAATGGTTCCATACTCCAATTTAGATCGCACAAAACTAATGTAAAGACATACAAGAGTATTCACGCTAGTAAAATGTTTTGTATATCTATTAGCAGAGTTAACAATATATTTAATATGTTCATAAAAAGAGAACTTTGAATCAAATAAAATGCCCAGCACTTTTATACTCCTAGTAATTTCTCTGCCTAACGGTTCATCATCAATAGTATATACAAATTATTCTTTATCTAAAATTTTTTTTACTTTATGTTTTCCAGGTGACACAGCAACGGAATCGGAAACTCCGGTGCAACCGCAAATCAAACACCGGAAACGTCGTATCCCGGATAAAATGATGAACGGCGTCGCTGATTACTCACATCCTTTACCCTTAAATAATAACAATAACAACACGACTAACAATAACACATCGAACAACAATAATAATAATGTTAAGAATGAACGACTTAGTCCGGGCACTCCAGATACATCGTCACGTTCTCGATCAGTGACACCGTCATCAGCCTCGTATCCTGGCACACCGCCCGCGCAGGAAGGTGCACTAGGTGCCGGTCTGTCGGGGTTGCCATTATCGGGCAGGAATTATTCCGATTTTATGAGGAGTTTGGCGGCCAAGTATAATAATGCTAATCCGAACGAGTGAGTAGTATTTTTTGGAAATTATTTAAGTAGCTTAAAAAAAAAATCATGTTGCAGGAATAAATTTAAATATGATCTTAAGGGCACTTTAGACCGTAATAATTTGTTAATAATTTATGAATAAATTTTTTTATAGATAATAAACAAACAAAACATAGAAACAATTTACTAGCTAACAAAATGTAAATAATTAGTTTATAAAATTTTATAATTTATTAATTAACGGAAGTCAGATTTTATTTTATTTTTTTAATCTTGTTATATGTAAAATGTAAATATTTATTTTTAATATCTGTTTATGAATATAAATTGCAGAAAATTAAAAAAAAAACAATTATAAGTTTGACATTAATAATGCAGTCATGTCTGAAGTGTTTTATAATATTCTCTAACAACAGTATAGGAAAATTTAATAAATATTATATGTATGGCTTAATAAGAATAATTTTATGTTATAAAATTTATCAGTGTTTAAGATCTTGCATGTTAATATCAATTATGAATTTGTGTAATGTCCATTTAATATATGGTTTCTGTTTAGTTTAAATGTACTAGTAATATTTAAAGTATGTACATTAAACAATATATGATAGTAAAACGCACAAAGTAGATGTTTATGAATTCATCAAATGACACCTACGCCATCTCGCTGCGCGGTTCCGTGCATATGGCGTTAGTATTATGTTTGGACATTTTTAAAGGTCGTAAACAGCCTTGCTTATATCAACATAACTAATGGAATCAGATGGGTACTGTCGAAACAACAGCGTTTCTCAACATGTTGGTCAGCTGATGAAGAAATAGTTTTTTTTTTTGTTTTAATTTTGTCTTTCTATTTAAGAAGTTTTTATTAATTAATTTATTTATTAATCTAATTGATTTTTAGTGGCATTATAATATTTGAAAAATGATTATACAGTGTGTCCCCGAATTGAGCCAAAAAATTTAAGAATTTCATTTTCATGGTTTGGGATTCCGCTCTGCTTTGTCTGAAAACAATTTTAAGCATATTTTTAGTTTTCTAAAAATCAAGACGGCCATGAAAAATGTAAAAACTATTTTATATTCAGGTAAAGTGCCTTTTTAGTCAATAATATGGCATAATGTTCTTAAGAAAAGTTGTTCAGAATTTGAAATTATGACCCTATGCAAAATTTCAAAAATCTGCTAACTTTCATTATCCGCTTTTTGTGTTATTTAACGGAAAATCGCAGTAGTCGCAAAGAAACATTTGATTGTTATTATCTTAGATAAAAAAAAAACAACATAAAAACATAAGTTTCTAAGATTGTATTTTATTAAAAAAAAAATGAATAACAATTACTTTATTTGACTTCTTCCAATATCTGCACATTTTTCTACCCTAACTCTAAACTGGTCATATTCTTTTGCTATGGTGATTGGGTTAATTTTATCTATTACATCCCTAATTTTTGGAATAGATAGCTTTTTTTTGTATTTCATTCAAATTGCTTAGCCGAGCCATTACCTCGGTCATAAATATCTGAGCTCAACAAAATATTCATCGATTTGTACTCCTCGTAACATAATATACTCCGTGTATTTTTTTCTGATGACCATGTACTTTGAGTACGTAGAATACGTTGATTATTAATAAAAATTATTACAGAACTAGAACCTAAAGGCGTTTTATTTTAATATAATTAGTTCTGAAAGATATTTTTACTATGTTAATGTTTTTTAAGAACATACTGAAACATGTTGAGAACTTCTGTTGTAAACTTACATATGCTATCGTAATTCTTCTAAAACAACTTTATTTTATTTTGTGTTTGTTGTTTGAAAGCGACTTTACAATGTTTTTCTAAGTTACTGTTATATCATTTCATTCACAAACTTGGAAAATACGAGAACTGATAAGTTTCACTCTTCTAGCAATACGACACAATTTTAGTTTCAACTTTTATAGAGGTTTCCTGTCACAGTATTCTGTGATATCATTGAATTTAATGTGTATTTTGTGAAACAAATTTAACTTACTGTAATTGAATATTCAGGTGTAAAGTCGCTTGACTGTCGATTTTTAAATAAGGTAGATAAGAAAGTTTTTGACGAGAAACTTTGTTCGATGGCGTCTTTTCAATATCTGAAATTGTTGAATTTTTTATGTCATAAGACATACTTACACAGGCAGCCGTAGACGCATGCTTAAAATAGTTTTGAACTAGTTAAAAACTTAGTTGGAATTAAACTATATTAATATAAATAAGATTAGAAGGATATGGGTAAACCCTAAATACCATTGTGACATTGTTGGTTGCTAACGTTGTATATTTTATAAAAATTTTACTAATTTTGGAGAAATAATGTAGCCATAATTTGGTTTTTTTTTTCGGAAAATTGGAAACACTGGAAAAAAATAAACACACAAAAAAAATAAATGTTGTAAATTTACATTACAGAGACGTTTTTTTTACAGTGTAGATTTATTGAAATTAAATTGTAATTTATAAAAACTCGATTCATTATATTTTACAATTTTTGATAAAATAAAATCTTTTATTTTATTTTCAGTTATTTTGGTGCATCTCGCAACGGCTTCCCACAAGTAACAGCAGCAAATTTACTAGACAATCGTTTTAAATCATCCCCTAGTTTTCCCACCCTTATATCGCAACCACCTAAGGAAGATTCACCTTCCGCGTCGCCTAAGAAACCTGATTTCCCCTTAATAAATCCATTCGCACCGAATCCGATGTTTCCACCCTTAATCGATATGTCTACCACACAGACATTATTAGCTATGGTTCGAACTGCCAAGGAAGCGGAAATACAAGGTTTATTGAAAAATGCAGCTAGTTCTGGGCTGACGGCGATTGCTAATGCTGGATTGGATCGGAAGAGACCTTTAGGGGTGAGTAAATTTATTATACAATTCTTAATTGTGCATATATTTTTAATAAAACCATTGATATCTGTCACTGTTTCAACTTGATTTGGAATTTTACTCATCTGATAGCTCTAAGCCAATTTTATTGTTTAATAACATTAATTATTTTACTGTATTTCTGTAAATAATCTCTACATGAAAGAAATATTTTGAATTTTTGCTTGAATACGTTGAGTTTCGTCGATACGTCGGTTTTAAATAAATATTAATACAGAACTTGAACCTAAAGCAGTTTTATTTTAATGTGAAAGATTTTTTCGACATTGTTTAATTTTATTTTCAGAGTGATACATCATCCCCATTAGACCTCTCATCGCCTGGAACACCTTTAAAGCGTGTCCGAGTGAAAACTCCTAGTAGTGGTAAAAATTCCGATTCCGAAAGTCCACGTCCACGTCAACCAACCCCGCCCCAAACAAATCCATTACATTTAAACCATTCGCATCCGATAACTGGGGAATTTGATATCACTTCTTGGAGTGTGGAAGATGTAGTTAGTTTCGTTTCTGGGATTGATATCTGTGCAGAATATGCTTCGGTAAGTGACTTTTTTTTATTATATAAAATTTGGTACGGTTTAATATTTGAAAAGTTTGCAGAATATTTATTCACTTTGTTTAGAAAAAATTATATGAGCTTTAGTTAGGTTAAAATTACAAATATAATATTATGTTTTAGAAATGTATGTAATTATACCAACAATAATATTACAGAACTAAACAAAATTTTTTACCTATTTATGGAAAATTCCTGACAGCAAATTTACTGAAGTTTTGTAAATTTACTAAAAGAGACTTTACTAAAAAAACTGTAATATTACATACCAATGTACTTTTCCATCTCGTTGATAATATCATATTACATAATGTTTGTAATAGTTCTGATATTTTTAGTGGCGTAGCCAGGGGGTGTTAGGGGGGGGGTGTGAAACCCCCTCCCCCCGAGAACCTGAACGACCAAAAACATACGTATGTGAAATATGAAATGTTATTTTACTTTCATTTTTATAAAAATAATTTTTATTTTTCTTTATTTTTTATACAAATTATATTATTATATTTATTGATTAATATTATGGATATTATGATTGTATTTTTGAACAATTATGCTAAAATTGCAGCATTTGATTAATTACACCTAGAAATACTGCACACAGAAAAAATTTCAAATAGGTACGTGTTAAATTTTTAAATGGTTAAAATTTTAGAGTTAATTTTAATTCGAAAATAGTGTAAAATGCACACAATTTTTTACACAAAAGCCAGTCTTTTCAAGAGTTAAATTTTAGTGTTAAACTAACTCTATGGAAAGTGTAATTTAAACTCTATGTAACTCTATATTTGATACCATCTTGTAACCTCAACACTAAACTTAACTCGAACTTGTGTTAAAATAGTGCTGTCCTCGAGGGTACACTATTTCGTGTAAGTTTTAACACTGCTTTTTTTAGAGTGTAGGCATCATAGTGTCAGATGGTTTGCAGGTAAAATTATATATATTTTTTTAGAATGTACTCTGAGCACCCAAAACTTTACAACCAGCATTAACTCTCCTTTCAATTTCTCGGTCATACAATATGATCATCCTTAGACAATAAACTACCCAAATATACAAATTCATCAATAGATAGTTTATATTCAGACGTTAAGAGTCACCCTTTTCAAAAATTAATACTTATCAACATTCAACAAAAAAGATTACTACAATAGTACAATTATTTAATAAGAATAGTTAAAAAAAGACGCTGCACCTGCAGAAAATAAAACAAAATTCAGGTTAGCAGCAAAATACGAAAAAAGCAAATGAAGTAAAAAGAAACATATTTTTTTAAAAACGTCAGACATTTAAAATGCGTCACCCTGAAGCAGTTTCAAACCATGTATGTATAATGATACGGTTGTGTTGTGTAAAGTTAGCAAGAAACGGTTTGAGACGCCGCATATTTTTGGTCCGACCTCGGGCGATAAAACAATTAGCTAATTGTAGGTTCAAACCTTATTCTTGTAGTCTTTATAATCGGGCAGTGTTACGGGCAGAGACCGAGGAATGTGTAATGCCATCTACTCTGATCGTTTTATTCCAATTTTTTTTTGGTTTTTTTGGTTAATTTCAGTTTTGAACGGTGATTTGCATATAAATTTAAATCGTTGATGAATCATTTTTACGAATGGAAAAAAGTTAGTTAATGTTTTATTTATTTTTATTTTTTAGCATAAGTTAAGATGGTTCGGTCATCTTGAGCGAGTGTCTAATATACGTTTAGTTAAAAGAATATATAATACATACATACATACATACACAATCACGCCATATACCCAAAAGGGTGTGGCACAAACTCTTTTCATTATCCCGAAATCAGTCGCCTCCAAACACTCCTATCCAAATTAGCAACTTTCGCTTCATCCACATTCATAATTCCTCTCATACATGCTCTTCTATTCCTACTACTTGGAAACTTTCGCTCACGCAAAACACTCTCAATCATATCACTCCAACTACTCATTGGACGTCCACGCAAACGTAAACCATCAAAATCATTCAAATAAATCTTTTTAACCAAACGTTCATTAGACATTCGCTCAACATGTCCGAACCATCTTAACTGACTAATAATATTTTATTTATTTCGTTGACCAAGATACGGTCATAAATGGTTATATAATTAAATACATAATTTCAAAATTTATAAATTTAAATATTCATTTACAGAATAAAAACAATTTTCTATTAGATATTGATTTAATTTGAGTTTAAATGTCTTTATAGAATTCATATCTTTTAAAGTTTTTGGCAGCTTATTATAAAACATTATAGGTGAATAATCATCAGGATAAATGATACAAATGACATTACAGTAAATAACAGAACATAGAAACAAGTTATTAGGTAACAAATAAGTGACTAGAACATAAAATTTTATAGATTTTTTTTTTTAATTTGGTTTTCATTAATTAAAAATCTATAAAATTTTATGATCTAATCACTTATTTGTTACCTAGTAACTTATTTTTATGTTCTGTTATTTATTGTAAATGTCATTTGTATCATTTATCCTGGTGAAGACGGACGTTGAGTTTTGTCGAAATTTCAATTTAAAATAATATTAATACAGAACTTTAACCTAAAACAGTTTTATTCTAATATTATCATAAAAATTAAATATTAACACAATTTAGATTAGTTCTCTTCATTATTTTTTATCATACATTAATATTTAATTTACTAATAAATACTTTAATTTTATCAAGAAATTCTTATAAAAATCATGATACTTTAATATTAAAAAAATCTGCTGTGGCCACCACAGAACCGACCGTCATTATATTAAATAAATTTATGGAATAGAAAAATTTGTATAACAACTATCGTAGTCATAGTAACTAAAAATAAAACACTCTTGATATAAATATGCCACATATATCATAAACATATGAAAAATTATAAAAAAAATTATCGAAAAATGTTACAAATAAAAATTGTTAGTTATAACTTATTTTGCAACTTTTTTTAAATAATTTTTTCGAAATATATTTCTGTTGTGAAATATTCGTAAAACACATAAAAGTGACCACTTCCAATTAACAGATTTTTAGCAAAAATTGATCAAATTGAAATATTTACTTTTATAATTTTTACATAAAATTAAGGATTAGTTAACATTTTTAACTTAATCAGTGGTTAACTATGAAATTAGATTATCAACTATTATTAAAGCGCCGTCACTGATTGACCATTTGACAACTAAATCACGTTGTTATAAGTTGGCATGTGTTTAACAACATTATACTGATATATAACCTTGCTATAAAATCTAACTTGAAAAATATCAGTACAGATATGTTCATAGAATAATAATTTACTACTTGGGTTGAATGGTGTAGTGTAGCGTTACCTTTATATAGATCTGGTATTAGCAAGTGTAAACCAATCATTTAGAATGTGAGTTTTAATACGGAATTGTGTAGGTTTGGAATTTCAATTCTGATTTGTTCAACTTTGTTATGCTTCAATGATTAAACTATTGAAAAAAAAAGTATTTATAGAGCTTACAGACTGTGTACAATGTTATTTTTATAATCTTTAAGATATACTTGAATTATTATTATTGTGATCTCAAGTTGAATATGTAACAATGAATTGATTATTTAAATTTGAAACAGGTCAGTATATTAGAAATTTTTAGTGGTACTGAAGATACTCACAAAATAAAACCAGTTTAGGTTTAATTTTTGTACTAATATTCATTAATAATCGACGTTTCAACGAACTTAACATTCGTCTTTATCAGGAACACGTATGTTGAGTTCTGTCGAAACGTCTATTATTAATACAGAACTTAAACCTAAAGTTGTTTTATTTTATGTTATGACTTCTGAAAGAATACTTGTTGATATTCAACTTTAAAATTTATTTTCTTATTTATTATAAATAATTTTGTAAATTGTAAATAATTTTTATTTTTATCTCGATTATTCGAGAAAGAAACTAAATTCGATATTAATATTTATATGGATTTTAATTTTTTAATTATATTTTATCTAAAATTCTAAATTATATTAAAATAAAAACGTTTTAAGATAAAGTACTGTATATATTTTATGTAAAAATCGATGTTTCGATATACTCTACATACATTATCATCAGGAAAAAATATACAAATGACATAATTAATAAACAAACAAAACATAGAAACAAGTTACTAGGTAACAAAATACAGGTAATTTGATCACAAAATTGTATAAATAAAAAAAAAATGATGATATACGTAGAGTATATTGAACCGCTTATTATTAAATAAAATATATACAGCTTTTTTATGTTAATTCTAATATATCCGGATACAATGAATATACACTGTAAAAAAATTAGGCAATTTTAACTCTATTACCACCAAAATTTTATAAATTAAAAAAAAAATAATAGAATATATTGAAACGTCGATTTTTAAATAAAATATATACTAATTTTTCATGTTTAATTCTAATATATAAGGATTCAATGAATGTACATTGTAAAAAATTCGACAATTTTACATAAAAACGTGGGGCAACTGATCTACACCAGTTTAATATGTAAATTTAGATACGTCACAGGGAAATTTTTACATTATATACATATAAAATACTTAAAAAGATTTATTTGAATGATTTTGATGGTATACGTTTGCGTGGACGTCCGTTGAGTAGTTGGAGTGGTATGATTGAGAGAGTGGCTTGCGCGAGCGAAAGTTTCCAAGTAGTAGGAATAAAAGAGCATGTATGAAAGGAATTATGAATGTGGATGAAGCGAAAGTTGATTGTTTGGATAGGAATGTTTGCAGGCGACTGATTTCGGGATGATGAGAAGAGTTTGTGCCACACCCTGTTGGGTACATGGCGTGATTGTGTATGTATGTATATTTTAAGTAGTAATTACTTACTTTTTCGATAAAAAATTATATTATTTTTACAGAAAATTTATGTAAACCATCGTTTTGTTGAAATAATAATATGTAACTTTTTTACTATGGTCTTTATGTAAAATAGCAACTTGTTTTTACAGTGTAGCTTATAACATACGGTATCATCATGATTTGAAAATACCGTTAAAATCGTCAACATATCAATTTCTTAGTAAGTCGTAAATTCGAAAATTTCTGAAACTGTCTTTCGAGGGAATAGACAGAGCGTGACAGACAGACAGACGGACACGTGCCACATGCAACTGGGCGCTCTCTCGTTTGTGATTTATATCCGTGTGGTGTGTGCGCGCGCATGCGCTCTACAGAAAACACACAAGTCCGAAAAAAAAATGGAGAATGATTTCTTGTAATTTTGCCTTGCACAATAGCAACACACACCATTGACAGTGTTTTGTTGATTTTGCAAACGTGATGCATAAATAAAATATTACCGACATCGAACATGCGCGAACGTGCTCACAGATCGAACATTTTCATTCGTTCACCTAACACAGAAATCAAATTGTTTTTACGTCTTCAGCAGCGCTAGGTCAAGATGGATTGAAAATTTGTGTTTGATAATTTTTACAATATTACAGGACTTCGAACCGAACAAAATCTTACTTTCTACGTCAGTTATTTTATTTCATTTTCGGGGTCTCGTAGTCGCAAGTTGCAACTCGTTTTACGCGAAAAAGTATCTGGTTTTTTTTTGTGGATGAATACTCAGTTATTGAAATTGAAAATGAAACTAGGGATCACTTTAAAGAAGGTGTATTTTTTTGATAATAACTTTACTTTTAATAATCTTTATATAGTTTAAATAAAAAATACATTGGTATATATTTGATTAAATTAGAGGTGATTTTTATTTTTTTCTAATTATAAATAAATAAATAAAAATCCTGTATACAAGAATTTGTTACGTTAACATATGTTATCTTATTATTATATAATTAAAATATACATACAAATTATATAAGTTTCGAATAATAAATTATATTATTATTATATATTATAATTATACTTCTAATTATTATACCTTTAGTTAATTAATAATACATATTCTTATTCATATTATATTATTGTATTTTATGTAGTATGCTTATTATAAAAGTAGGAATGAAATGTTGTAAATTATGGTAGAAAATAAGTTTTTAATACAAATAAAAACATTCACCCGGAACTGAACTGAAAACCGAGAAAACTGTTATTTTTACCGGAACGAAAACCGGAACCGAACCGATATATATATATATATATATATATATATATATATATTTTTAATTGAACCGGAACGAAAAATATAACTCTTCGAAGCTCTGCTATATTATATATATGCATATTCTCACAAATGTCTTAAATATTTAGTGAAAATAAACTATTCCCAAATATTTATTCATGATTTATTTTGTGATATTTAAGAGAAACTAGTTTTTATTTAATTTATTTTCTAAGTCCAGAGCTGTACCTTTTAAAGGCAGAAATTAATATTTCTTAGTTTTTTGTTCGGTGTTAAGTCTTTAGAAATTTAAACAACTTTAACCAATGTAACATGATTTTATTATATATTTCTATTTCAGTACCTATACTATTTTAAAGAAAGAAATTAATATTTCTTAATTTTTCTATCGGTATTAAGTTTTTCAGAAATTAAAAATAATTACCGTTGAAAACGGCCATTTTATTTATGCTTATTGTACAATATATTAAATCAAATTGATTTAATTTATTTTTAAAGATTTACTTATTGTTGGTGAAGAAAAAAATCCAGTATCTTGAAATGGTTTACATTTTGAAATGCTTAAACGACATAACAGCATTTTTCCACTTATATTTGTATGATCAGAAAGTCTTCTTAACAGGTTCATCGTCTTTATAGCCATTTCAAGTGTTAAAGTTAACCTTATTTTGTCAAATATATTCAACATATGTTGTTGATTAGTACGTATTTAATTCAGGTTAAGTTCGAATTGTCAGATGATCACTTTATCATCTGTTACTTTACAAGCAGTGCTTGCAAAATGGTTCTTCTTATTCTGCAATCATACTGTTTTTGGAATTTTAAAAAATAATATATTATATATAAATAAATAAATATATATATATATATATATATATATATATATATATATGTATATAATAAATTATTTCTGTTATTAACTTCAATTGAAGATGGTATTATTAGTCGGTGAAGCATTTTTATAATGTGTAAACAAATAATAAATAATACTCAAAATATTGAGATTTTATTTTCCCAAAAATTTCCCAAGTTACTCTATACAATAATATAAAATCTCAACATTTTGAGTATTATTATATTAATTTCACAAATATAATATGAACATTTATTTGTTCAATGTTAAAATAATTGGAGTAAATAATAAAAACATTTGGATTTAATAATATTCTAATGTATTTTTTCAAAAAATTTGTTGCTCAGTCATTGAATCGACTTACTAAGCTATGCATCAGAGAATAGACATAGATTTTTGGGAAAAATCTTAACATTAGAATATTATTGTATTAATTTCACAGATACAACTTATAAACTGATTATCATGTGAAATTTTGGGAAAAATTGAAAATCTCAATATTTTTGAGTATTATTTATGAACTTTTGTTCAATGTTACTCGGTTTTAAGTTTTACAATTTGAAGAAAATCTGCTTTAGGTTAAAGTTTTGTTTTTATACTAAATATGTTAAAATTTAAACACTCGGTGACGACGTTATAAAGAATTATACTTAATAATCCAACGTTTTTGAACGATTTGGTCATCACAATAAACTAATTTATATTAATTAAATCGAGATTAATTTAAATCGAGCTTAATATAAAACCATAGTATATTAAGATAAAATAAAGTTTCTTTTTATTTATAAATAATATCGTTTTATAAGCTTACATTTAAGAACACTAATAAAATACTATTGTGGAACTGTTTGTATATCTCTAATGATTACATAACTATTATTGCCTGTTAAATGATGAAAACGAAATAAAACGAATGATTTATTACTATCATGAATAAATACTATAACTAACTTATATCTGTATGTTATAGTATTGAAGCTAGTAATGTGCTAATGCGATCTTCATCTGTTCCAACTTAAATCAAGTCAACAGTATCATTTGTTAAATGCACGCATTAATAAACGTATAAATGTTGACGTCTCGTTTCCGTGTTTTATAAATGAAGTTCGATTCGATTTAATGATTATATTTTTCGTATACAGAATGTTTAATTTACTATGGTTATTGCAAAAAGACAGTTGAAAAATATTTATAAGTGTGCCAATTCGGTTATTACCTTACTTAAAATAATTTGTATTTTGTTTTCTTCAAGTTTTAACTTATAATGAAGGTGATTAAAAGTTTATGAGTGCACTGGCTCTGTATTGGTTGCTGTAACTACGCCAAAAGTTAGAATTTTGGAAAATTGGTTCAACATATTATTCTACACACTATAAGCTTTGAGTAATGCAAAAAAATAATTTTTGAAAGTGTCATGTGGTGTACCCCTTTAAAGTAATTAATAAAAATTAACATTGTCAAAAATCTTTCAGAACTCATTATATTAAAATAAAACTGCTTTAGGTTAAAGTTCTGTGTTAATATTTATTTAAAATCGACGTTTCGACGAAACTCATCGTCCTTTTTCATAAGGATAAATGATATAAATGACATTACAGTAAATAACAGAACATGGGGATAAGTTACTAGGTAACATAAAATTTGGCTTTCATTAATTAAAAAATATATGATCTAGTTACTTATCAGTTTTCCTGATGAAGACGGACGTTGAGTTTCGTTGAAACGTCGATTTTAAATAAATATTAATACAGAACTTTAACCTAGAGCAGTTTTATTTGAATACAAAATTCTTATATGTTTGCGATTTTTTTCTCTGTGTTACCATCTGTTGATATAATTTTCTAATGAATGCATTTTAGGAGTAAGTTCAGTACCTTTTTAATATTCTCTTGAAAAAAAAAAAAAAATAAAATAGACACGCACGATTTTTCTCGGAACACGCGTGCTAATGTTTAATTTCTAATTGATTTATTAAACGCAAACTTTTACTTGAAAATTTTAAAAAATTACTTTACGTAGCACATATATATCTATATATATAAAACATTAACCCATTTAATTAATGACTTAAATTGTAGCTATATATCGTAGTAAACCTTGGACGTTAAGGTCATGTTATCTGTCAGATAATTTATCTAGAAGATGAGCACTTTTCTATATATCATCCATGCATACATGTTTCTATTCGTTTCGCTATCCACTGTTATATTTGTTTTTTTTTCTCTCTTTCAAGTGTGAAAGTTTAATTTAGTTTTGATATATTTTTAAGAGGTATTTCTTGTTTGTAAAGCGAATGTTGATAAAGATTATTTTTGCAATAAATTATTTATATCATGTAGTAAAACATCTTTCAGAAACAGAAGTTAAACTTAAAGCTTTTTTAGTAATAGACTTTGAACAAATAAATGTTCGTATTGTCATTGTGAAATTTAATATAATAATACTCAAAAATATTGAGATTTTATATTTTTCCCAAAATTTCACAAAATTTTTACGGTTAAACTGGCCAGTCATTGATGCATAGCCTAACAAGCCGATTCAATGACTGAGTATCTTGTGAAATTTTGGGAAAAATATAAAATCTCAATATTTTTTAGTATTATTAAAGCTTTTTGTATCAATCACTAAATTGATGCATAGCCTAACAAGCCTATTCAATGACTGAGTATCTTGTGAAATTTTGGGAAAAATATAAAATCTCAATATTTTTTAGTATTATTAAAGCTTTTTGTATCAATCACTAAATATATAAATATATACAAAAACAAAATGATTAAAATTATTTTAAAATATTTTTTATTTTGATGTAATAATTAATAATATTATTGATTGCAATATATCGTACCTATACCGGGTGTAGAAATGAAATGTGAACCATAGGGATTTCAATGTTATTTTTTAAATACGGCTGTATCTCTTTCCCTATTAACTTTAGAGCAAATATTTAAATACAAAACTTGTTCAAAATGTGAAAATGCATGGTATAAAGTCATTTTTTTATTTACATAAATATTAATATTTTATGATATACAGGGTTAACCACTAAAAAATGAGCTATAGCATTGGGAAACGGGAATGGTATCGAAAAATGCGGAACAATGAGTTCTATAATTCGGTGAAAAAATCATTGTTCTACGATACTTCGTTTAGGAGAAAAAAAATTAAAATTAAAATTTTGTAAAAAAGTCTTATTCTGAAAAAAATGCCAATGGTTCCCCCTTATCAACTTTTCGAAAAATCAGAAAAACCTGAATAAAAAATTAAAAAAAAACAGGAAAAAAAAGTGTCAAGTACAAAGAGTAGGATAAAAGAGTAGACAACGAAAGCCAGTGTTAAAATATCCAAAATCCTTTTTTTTTTTTAAACAAAACACAAGGGTACCCCCTTACGAAATTTTTCAAAAATCAGTTTTTAATTTTTTTTACCTAAACGAAGTATCGTAGAACAATGATTTTTTCACCGAATTATAGAACTCATTATTCCGCATTTTTCGATACCATTCCCGTTTCCCAATGTTATAGCTCATTTTTTAGTGGTTAACCCTGTATATCGCAAAATATTAATATTTATGTAAAAAAAATGATTTTATACCATGAATTTTCACATTTTGAACAAGTTTTGTATTTAAATATTTGCTCTAAAGTCAATAGGGAAAGAGATACAGCCGTATTTAAAAAATAACATTGAAATCCCTATGGTTCACATTTCATTTCTACACCCGGTATATAGTTAGTATTGAATATAAAATATATAAATTTCGAATATGTAATAAATAATTTGCTTATAATATTATTCATAGAAAAGCAATCATTTGTGTACGATCAAGATACATACATATTTTTTGTTGATGCCATTTCAGGAAATGTTAGAGCATTTTATTAAGGTGTGTTTTAATAATTTACCGATGATTCTCTTCGATTTTAATTTGCATACTTATATTAATTGCATTAAATTTAAATATTTTTCAATTAATTTATATACGTACATAAACGGAGATATATAATTCTATTTCAAATTGTATATTTTTACTCTATATTCCAATTTCAAGAATATATTAAGATAATAAAAAATTTGCTAATTATGATATTTTTAACATAGTAAAAAATCTTTCAGAACTCATTATATTAAAGTAGAAAAGCTTTAGGTTGTATTTTTTATTAATAATTGACGTACATTATTATCATGAAAAATTATACAAATAATATATTCAATAAATAAATAAAATTTAGAAATAAGTTACTAAGTAATAAAATAAGTAACTAGATTATAAAATTTATAAATTTTTAATTAATGGATGTCAAATTTTTGTTACTAGTTATACTGATTGATGTTATCTTTTTCTTTACAAATTTCTAATTTTTATGATCTAGTTTTTACCTGTAAATGTCATTTGTATCGGCTTTCCTGATGAAGAAGGACGTTGAGTTCGTCGAAACGTCGATTATCAATAAATATTAATATATTTTATTATTTTATTTAAATAAGTGTCTTTTAATATAAAATGAAACAGAACTTAAATTTGAAGTTTTTTTTGTTTACATTTTTTTTTATTTTACCAAAATTTTAATTTTAAATAAAAAACATTAGTAGATTAAAAATTTGGAATAATATAGTAAAAAAAATGTAGAACTTAATATATTAAAATTCAACGGCTTTCGGATTAAGTTCTGTATAATTTTTAATTAAAAATCGACGTTTCAGTATACTCTACATATATCATTGCCAGGAAAAAATATACAAATTATAAACAAACACAATACAAGTAACTAGATTATTTATAAATTTATAAACTATTAATTAAAGGAAGGCAAATTTTATTTAAATCAGTTATTAGTCCAACTGATTGATTTATAAATTTCTATTGCTTCTTTTATCAATCTGCTGTTACTATTGATGGTTTTTGCAATAAGTAAATATTGATCTTCTGAAATGAACTTCCAATTACTTGAAATATTTTTAAGTTATTTCAATTTAAAAATATTTAAAACGTGTATTTTCTTTGGAGTCGGTAATTGATAATTGAAGACAAAAATAGTAGAACGTTAGTGGATTGCTGTAGTAGAACGCTAGGTACGTGCAGGAATCCATGATAAATGCACCATTGACAAAGATGTTAAGAAATTCAATTTGAATTCTATGAATACTATAATTTCACTAGAAACTGAAACGAATTAAATAAATTTAAATGCTACTTTAAAATGTAGCAGAAAATTTTAAATTATGTTCATTTTCTACTAGAAAATTTTTAAACTATTTAATAATTTATTTTTAATTTTACGTTATCATATAATTTATGTAGAAAGAATTCATTATGTTACTAGTACTATAATATATATTATGCAGCAGTTAGTTATTATATATATCACTGGTGGCAGCACTAAATATAACTACTGCGTCAAGTGTATTTAAGCTGACATCTTTGGCGGTTATATTAACAAACGATTACGTTAAGTTAATTAAGTTAATTGACAATTGCTTTGTTTATTTTTGCTTGAATTTGAATTTGATTATTGAAAATGTGTGAAGAAGTGCAAGAAATGCATTGTATAATGCCCAAGGTGGTAATAAATTATATATTTGTCAAAAAAAAAATTTTCAGAAATCGCAAAAGAGCCTTTGTGTTTTATTTGTATATATTTTTCTTGATGATGATATACATTTAGTATATCGAAACGTCGAATTTTAATATAAAATAAAAACAGAACTTTAATCTAAAATGTTTTTATTTTAATATAATTAGTTTTAAAAGATTCTTTATTATTATCGAAATGTATATTTGTCATTTTAAAAAAAAATTCCTGTACAAATAATTTCACAATAATTTCACAAGACATTGTTAACTGATCATATGGTTAACATGCTTGTCACTATTTATAATTCGCCACAGGCGTTATACATTACAGGATACGGTTCTGAGACAGACATAGAAATTTGTTGCTACTATAGATAAATATCTAAGTATTTCAAACAACAGAGGTAGAGAATGTAGTTTACTTAATTTAATATCAAGTAATTTTGTTCATCAAACCTGCAGCTTAAATTAAAAAAAAGCAAACTAAATAAGCAATTTATATTTATAAATTCCTAAATAAAACTAAGAGAATTTTTAATTGAACATGAAACACAAGTAAAATCTACGTTCATACATAATAATCGAAGCATAGCCGACTGGAATAATTAGAGTGTACTATAGGCTATCTATATAATAAAGAATATAAGTATAATTAATTACAAGTAGCACGTGGAAAATTAAAGTGAGCGGAGAAGCGTACGGGCACTGTGTGCCGTGTGCTTCAATTAACTGCCAACTCACGCATCGTATCCATAGTTCACGCGTTTATAGTCACGCTGTCACGCCCGATGGTGCACTATTCGCCTTTGATTAATTGGAACACAAATGATTTGGACGATATCCATCATTTCTCATTTGTCTAATTATCTCTTGATTTTTTTTAAATGGTTTTATATCTAATCTGTGGTGCATAATTTTGTCTAATTATCTATATATTAGTCTCTGTGACGGTATTTATAGGATTAGATTTTTACATGATTAGGTTTCTAGTCTAATGCTGGCTTTACGTACATACATACACAATCACGCCATGAATCCAAAAAGACAAGAAACTTTAGTTTCACCCACATTTATGATATCTACACTGAGAAAAATGGATAGTTACCGTAACGCTATTTATATTTAAAAAGGTGACACAAACACAAGATATTAAAAATAACAAAATAACTATATTGAAAAATTAACTAGAAATATAATCAAAACAAAAATTTAATACCATCAATTTGTATATAGTATTACAGTCTTAATTCTTAATATAGTATTAAAATATATATATGTGAGTAGATTTTAAAAATGTATAAATTTCTGAATACAGTAAACATACTCGTATATTTCAAATAAATATCTACTTATTATTATACAATTTGTTAAATATCTATTTTTCTCAGTGTAATCTGTCGAATTACCTATATATTAGTCTCTGTGACGGTATTTATAGGATTAGATTTTTACATGATTAGGTTTCTAGTCTAATGCTGGCTTTACATACATACATACACAATCACGCCATGAATCCAAAAAAAGTGTAGCACAAACTCTTTTCACTATCCCGAAAGACAAGTAACTTTATCTTCATCCACATTCATGATATCTAAAAATAAATGCTTTTCTATTTCTATTACTTGGAAACTTTCGCTCACGCAAAACACATTCAATCATACCATTCCAACTACTCATCGGAAGTCAACTTGCAAACGTATACTTACCTACAAAACATACATTAGACATTCGCTCAAGATGTCCGAACCATCTGAACTGGCTAATACCAACTTTATCACCAACTATATTTTACGATGTATTTTTTGAATAAAGTGAGCAAATACTAAATAAAAAATTGTTAAAGTTGTTAAAATTTATATTGTAACGTCACACGTACAAACGAACATTAAAGATTTACCCCCGTATGCATAAACATTTGTATAATAACGGTTCGTTATTCTTGGATTCCGTAAGAAATTTTTCTATGTGTATTGCAATGAAATTTCTAACGAGATGCAAGAATTTTCATTTTTAATGAAAATGTTTATGCATACGCGGACATTAATCAAATCTTCTCTGGATTAAATTACGACTACCGAACTAGATATTGATATACATTTAGTACATTTAGAAATGTCAATCTGACGATTATAAATTTTGTTTTTGTTATATATGAACAGCTTTTATAACATTTAAAATGTGTAGCTCCTACATTTATTGGTAGTGTTTTAACAATATTTAATCTACAAAAATTTAAACTCAACAATAATTTTCGTTTTTGTGTCATAGTTATTATAATTACATTTTTTTATAAAACTATTAGAATAATCTTTAGTATGCATAAGACATTGTAGAATATAAGTATATCGGCAAAGTTAATAACTTTAATTTAATAAAAAGATCTCAATATGGCATCTAGTAAAGAAATCTTTTACAACTCATTATATTAAAATAAAACTGCTTTAGGTTAAAGTTTTGTATTGATATTTATTAATAATCAACGTTTCGATAAACTCAGCGTCCGTCTTCATCAGTAAAACTGATACAAATGACACTTACAGTAAATAAACAGAACGCAGATTTTCGTTATTTACTGTAAATGTGATTTGTATCATTCATCCTGATGATAACGGACGTTGAGTTCGTCGAAACGTCGATTATCAATAAATATTAATACAGAACTTTAATCTAAATCAATTTTATTTCAAATCTCAATATAATAATAACTGAATCCAATATCCGATAATCGAATTATACTATTACGATATAAATAATATTGTCAATTCAATGTTAAATTCTTGTACTTAAAATGTTAAATACTATAACATGGTGTAATAAACAAAATGAAAATAATAATAATAATAAAAGTAAATCATAATAATGTTAGTTAATGTTAGCATTAGTTGTTGTTAGAGTTATAAACGTAGCATATAACGCATGAACATAAACATAAAACGCGTACATGGCTATATATATATATATATATATATATATATATATATATATATATATATATATATATATATTCATTTGATTTAACTTTAGTAGACAGAAATATTCTAATATTGTACAATATAACAGCATATTACAGGAACATAGTAGTTTGTCATTCTTTTAACTTCATGTAACGAAACTTAACTGATGTCAGTTTTTTTATCTAAACGCTACATCTGTCACTTTTTTGGTTTATTTTTTCTCTTTTTTTATGCCTCGCAACATGCACTCAGGTGGCTTATAGATTTTTTTATAAAGATATCAGGCTAAGCTTAAATGTATCTGGACTATCAGTGACATATAGCAGCTTATCTTATGTTTTACTATCAGAGTAAACGTTTGTTAAGCATTTCCGATATATTTAACGTTTGATTGCACAGCGAATTAGATAATTATGTTTACGTTGCTATCTCTCGCAGAGGTCAGTTCGATGGTCAAAATGTAACTTAAAATGGGGTTACCATCGAGACTAAGTTAGTTACTTCAGTTTTAAGTTACATTTTGATTTCATATTTTTGTCGCTTAATTTTTATGTAATTATTTTGTAATTTTTCTATATTTGTAGAACAAAAATAGCGAAATTACAGAAAAATAGTAGTAAAATTTTACTATAAAAAAAATCTGTAATTTTATTTTATCATAAATATTCTCTATTTTTACTTCAAAATTCTGTAATTTTTACAGAATAATCACATA
The DNA here is from genome assembly GCA_963966155.1 of Clivina fossor. NCBI lineage: Eukaryota > Metazoa > Arthropoda > Insecta > Coleoptera > Carabidae > Clivina > Clivina fossor. The sequence goes on from OZ014566.1 coordinate 7,096,844, forward strand.
AAGTAAGTAAAAATGACCTAATAAGTATGTAAAATTGTTTACTTTCTGTAAATTGCATCACATACTTACTATAGAATTATATACTGTTTCTTGAAAAAAATTGAAAAAAAAAGAAAAATTATTAATAATCCGAATACATATTTGTTCCAAATTGAAACGTAAGTTGTCACTACGAATTAACAAATTGTTTTTGTTAAAATATTACTTCAAACAAAAAAACATACGATATTATTATATAAATTACCTGAGAATTTTTTGACTATACCTTGTTTATTATGCGCACATATACATGTAAGTACATAAGCGCGTATGACGCGTGTGTATCGGCCTTTCTTTACTTGTAATAACATTTCATAGGAGAACATAGGTTTCGTGTCTTTATTATAACAATACATTGTTTATCATGAAATATAAATACAATTACCCGTATTTTCACCTCATATGAAAAAGTGCTTTTTCAAAAAAGTGCTTTTGACGTTCACTTAAAATCATTTATTTAACATTTTAAAATAGTTTATTTAAATTTTATAATACCAAATATAATAAAAATGATCAAATATAGAAAAATTATTTATATTTGATGACAAACAGAAGCAAAAAGTTATTTTAAAATTAATGATAAAAGCACTTTTTCACGAAAAAGTGAGGTGAGAATACGGGCCAATATTTTTTTATGATACTTGCTTTACAGTGTAACTTAAATTATATACATACATACATACGTACACAATCACGCCATTACCCAAAAGGGTGTGGCACAAACTCTTTTCATCATCCCGAAATCAGTCGCCTCCAAACATTCCTATCCAAACAAGCAACTTTCGCTTCATCCATATTCATAATTCCTTTCATACTTGCTTTTTTATTCCTATTACTTGGAAACTTTCGCTCACGTTATCATACCACTCCAACTATTCAAATAAGTAAGTTGTAATGGGTAAGGTTAGGTTAGGTTTAACTTACTTAAAATTAAAATTCTGTATTATAAACAAATATTAATACAGAATTTTAATTTTAAGTAAGTTAAACCTAACCTAACCTTACCAATTACCAATCTTTTACTGCTTCATTTGTAATAGATTCTTCAAAGCATTTTAATAAAGTAAAATGAAATAGAAAAACTTGCAGAACAATTTTAGCAAAATCGGAAACCTTAGCTATGATTATCTAGAATCCAGCTATAGATATATAAAATAGTACAACATAATTCTGTTCTACCTGTTGTTGACCGGTACGTATAGAACAGAAACCTCGCCTCAATCGATATGTTATTGAGTATTGAACTGAACTCGAAGATCGAAGAAGAAGAAGAAGGAAAAAAAGTCTTCAACTCTCGGACTGTTCTTGCTATCGGCAGCTAACTTGGCACACAGTGCTGCTCTGTATATGTATATAAAATAAAATAAATTACGTCCGGTTGTCAGAGTATGTGCTGAAGAAGTAGAGGTGCGTTTTTGTTGTTACCGTTTGTTAGAAAATGGCCGCGCTCTCGATGCCCGATGGACATATATAAAGTTTTATTAATGAATGTGTATAGATGTGTGTTCGTGTGTGTGTTTAGTTTCTCTTCTTGGCGAACGGCTGCTCATATGACGTAAATATAACTTTAAAATGTCATAGCTTAAAGAGTTATGGTCGCAGCTAAGTGGACTAGCGTACAGAGCCGGATTGAATTGGGAATTTCTAGGTTGTAATTTATTAAAATTTTGATTCGGGTTTTTTCAAATATACAGATTGTGGGATTGTATTTGTTTGTTTGTTGAAAAATAAGATTAACAAAATAAAACATCTGTCAGAATTAATTATATTAAAATAAAACTGATTTTGGTTAAAGTTCTGTATTAATATTTATTTAAAATCGACGTTTCGATAAAACTCAACATTCGCCTTCATCAGGATAAATGATATAAATGACATTATAGTAAATAACAGAACATACAAACAAGTTATTATGTAACAAAATAAGTAATTAGATCATACATAGAAAGAATTTATTTATATTTTTACTATTTTTACCACTTTGACTGCACTTTTTATGCCCGCATTATTTATTTGATTTTAAACAAATTTTTACAGAAGATACCTTTAGCGCCTATAATATTATAGATTAGCAAAATAAAAATGTTGCCAACTTTTGGTGAAAAAATTTTTTTATTTCTATTTCTTATCATTTATGTGATAATGTCAAAGTGGTCTATATATGGGTTTACCCATATACTTCTAATCTTGTTATTTAAGTTATAATTAAATAATAAAAATAATTGTATAAATCTATACAGAATCTCGCCATGTATCCATATGTGTATGGCACAAACTTTTTTCATTATGCAGACATTAGTTTCTTCTAAACATTTTTATTCAAACAACTACCTTAACTTTTGTTTCATCTACATTAATGATACCTTTCAGACATGTTCTTCTATTTATACCACTTGGAAACGTTCACTCTTTCATCTACTCATTGTTCAAAATAATAGGATAAAAGAGTAAAAATTTTCGGGGGTAATTGAATTTGTAGCCATATCAGTGCAAATTTTTTTAAAATATTTGACTTTTTACCGTGATAGTAGGGCAAAAAATAAGAAAAATAAGGGTACTTAACTTAACCTTTTCTGGGATAATAAATTGCTCTTTTTGAATTTACTTATTTAGGGTAATCATACTTACCCTTTTTAGGGAACGGACTTATACAGGGTGTAACAGAATAACTATTCTTAATTTTCAGAAATGATAGAGGGCACATAAAGAAACATTTTTTATTAATAAACTAGTGTCCGGAAATTTTTTTTTTCTTTTTTTTTTTTTTTGGCAGTCGATCGTACATCGTTACAACTTGTGTATCGAAAATGGTGATCGTAACTTCGAACAATTTTTATAAAGTTTAATGCGCTATTATTTCTAATAAAATGTTCCTTAACTTAACTACTCTTTGATGTTTTGATTAAGATTGTTTTTAACGATATCTAGTGTATCTTGGCACCGAGAAATTTCCGGACACTAGTTTATTAATAAAAAATGTTTCTCTAAGTGCACTTTATCATTTCTGAAAATTAGGAATAGTTATTCTGTTACACCCTGTATAGGCACTAATAAGGGTATTTTTTTTTCTAACAGTGTACACTTTAAACAATTTATGTAAATTTACATTGATAATTATGCCAATTCTACTATATTTTTTATTGTAATTTTATAATTTTTTGGTAATAAAAATATAGTAAAATTATCATAATTATCAATGTGAAATTTGCAGTGTATATATTCTTTTAACCCAAACGTTTCTACGATATATTAGATATTATAATCGAAGAAAATCAATTTGTTCGGTCCTGGTTTGAGTAGAGTGAGCTGGCAATAGTGTGTATGAGTGAAAGAGGTATGTAAAGAAGTGAACAGGAGGCCCTGCGCGCAGCAGCGCCAATCGGTATGACATGTAATTAAAGTTCAAGAGAGGCTGCTGGCTACCAACTAACTATCTACCTAGCAAACTAGCCTCCGTAATGCCGGAACTATTACACTATATACCAACTATAAACTCTATAATTCAAAGGCACACTACACAGAGAGAGAGAGAGAGAGAGACAGAGAAAGAATTCAAAATTGTCAGATCAAAAAATCAAACTAGCAAAGACGAAAAATAAAACATCATACGGCAAAAGTACTACCTTGTTGGCTCTGTGCATATCGATCAATTTCTTGCCTCTGGTACTACCAATTGCTGTTGTACTGCTAATATATCTTCCACTTCTTGTACGTCTTTTATTCGGAATAGTTATTAGTTAAACATATTGCAGAAATGCAGACTAGCAGGATTTTTAGATTTACAACTATTTCTTGTTGGAAATAGATTTGTGAAGTAATGAAGAAGTAAATGGTGATTTCTGATATCAATTCTAGGTTATTATTTTTTTTATATACATACAGAGTGGTCCAGAATTATGTACCGTAATTGCTAGAGCTGATAGTGCGTTCAAAAATAAGGGTGTCTTTCCATATACACTTTTTTCCAAAACTCAATAATAAGGGAGATACAACCCTGTAAAGAGGTGAAATAAAAACCATTTTTATAATTTTTTTAGATTAGATCAGGAATTTTTAATTTTTTTTTAGATTAAAACAGGAATTTGTTATTTTATTTTAGATCAGATCAAGAATTTTACTATATTTAATCAATTTAATCTAAAAAAATAAACAATAATAAGAAACATTGTCAGTTTTTTACTGGAGACTTCAACGTTCAATGAGAAACTCAACTTTTTCCTAACAACAAAAACTTAACAATAATTTGCATATAATTTAAATAGAGATTTTTTTCTACGTTCGCATAAAATATAGTACGATTACATGCAAGATTCGCTATAAAATCAATAAACATGCCATTAAAATGCGGCTGAAACTATAAAATATTATAATAAAATGTAACATTCATATCCAAACTAGGAAGGTTGTTATAATCTAATACTTCCGTGGAAGGTGGAATTTCTAAGACGTTCTTGAATTAACACTTCTTATAACCGCATAACCATATATATTATCTGGTCTAACTCATCGTTGAAGTCACCGTTTTATACTGAAAGAAATTTACGTATTTATATTCGATAATAAATAAATTAGTTTGTTTATATGGAAGATTATCTCTTCATTGATGCAATCTAGTTGCTTTTATACGAAGATTTTATTCGATAAAAGTTTAATTTGACGAATTTTAGTGTTATAGATGAATAGTTGGAAAAATTATTCTGTCGAATGTGTCAGACCAATGACCACAAATAGTCATAAAATTTAGTATTTTATTGTACTCTATGTCATATATATAGCAGTTAGAAATATATTTACATAACACATTTTTTTATGTCTTATTCTTAACTTATGGTCAGTTAAGAAATGCTACTGAAATATTTTTAAATCATTCTAAATTTTTTTTTATTTCACGATCCAATATTCGATTCTATATAGAAATCTGTATAAAATAATTTATAAAAATCTAATCTATATAAAAAAATGTACGAATTAGAACAGGAAATAAAATAAAATTTGGCTTCCTTTAATTAAAAATTTATAAATTTTATGATCTAGTTACTTGCATTTTGTTATTTAGTAACTTGTTTCTATGTTCTGTTTATTTACTGTAAATGTCATTTGTATTATTTTTTCTGATAAAGATCTACATTGAAAACGTAAAGTTCGTCAACTATAAATAAATATTAATACACCTAAAGCTATTTTTATTTTAATATGATGAGTTATGAAAGATTTTTTACTACTTGTATGTTACAAAGAAAATAAATTTACATTTTTCTAATAAAAAAATAATTACGTTCAATAAATTACAGTTACTTAAATCAGAAATTAAATTAAATGGAAAAGAAATAAAACTAAACTGTAAATTTGAATAAAATTTATGAACAAACACAATAAATAATTTAATAAAAATTAATTTTATTCTAGAAATCTTACAATTAAATGAAATATTAATCATGTATTTAATATGAATTATTAATTGAATAGAAAATGTAATGGAAAAACTACACTGTAAAAAATTTATGTAAATTTACATAACAATCATAGTAATTTTACTATTTTTTTTAATATACATAATTTTATAAATTGTTAATAAATCTATAAAAAAATATATAATTACAACAAAAAAATCTAGCAAAATAACTATTATTGGTACGCAAATTTACATTGATTTTTTTTATACTGACTGGATTTGAACCTGCAACCTTTCGATCTTTAGTTGGACATTTTGTCTGAATTATATTTTTTTAGTACACTTACTTTATGATGACACTAAGTATCATTTTGAACAAAAGCACTTGAAAACAATCTGAAAAATGTGAAGGATTGTCCAAACACTTCAATTTGAAAACAAACAATACACTTTAGGCGAGTAATTCTGAATTAATTATAAGATTTCTGTAACACACCCAACTTTAGTCAAGTATGACATCGTAATCTAACATATATATATATATATATATATATATATATATATATATATATATATATATATATATATATATATACAGGGTGATTTATGACGTTGGGGAAAAACTTTACCGGATGATTCCTATGAGTAATCTAAATAAGAAACTTTAAATAAACATATGTCCGAAAATGCTTTCTAACAAAACTGTAGCCGTTAGAAGTTTATTACATGTTAGAAGTTCATTTTCATGTTGAATGTATTAAGGATTTTTCAGGATCTGAAATTTATTAATTAACTCAACACCAGTACAGTAAGAACAATTACAATTAAATAATAATAAAAAATTATTATAAATTACATGTTTTTTTTAGAAAATTTAGAAACAGATATATAAATGGTACAGCAATTATAATTACTTTGAATTATTTTATCGATTTCATGATTTATATATTCTGCAAATTTTATGATTGCTGTACTATATTTATATTGTTTTTGAATTTTCTAAAAAGAACATGTAACTTATAATAATTCTTTAAATATTATTTTGTTATAATTATTTTTACTGTACCGGTGTTGAGTTATTAATAAATTTCAGATCCTGAAGAAGATGGAAAGTGCCACCGAAAGCTTGACATAGAATCTTTAATAAGAGTTTGATTTGAGCACCTAATCTTTTGACTACACTGAGAAAAATGGATAGTTACCGTAACGCTATTTATATTTAAAAAGGTGACACAAACACAAGATATTAAAAATAACAAAATAAGTATATTGAAAAATTAACTATAAATATAATAAAAACAAAAATTTAATACCATCAATTTGTATATAGTATTACAGTCTTAATTATTTTTAATATAGTATTAAAATATCTATGTGAGTAGATTTTAAAAATGTATAAATTTGTGAATACAGTAAACATACTCGTATATTTCAAATAAATATCTACTTATTATTATCCAATTTGTTAAATATCTATTTTTCTCAGTGTAACTTTAAAACAAAATTTTATACATTATAATACATTGAACACTATAAAAAATGTGATATAAATATAATTTTACATGACTATTAACAGTAAAACATCAGCTATTTGTAATTTTTACTATAATAATTGATGAAATATACATTTTTTTCATTATATTCATAGAATATGTAAATTTACATCAATTTTTTACATTGTATCAAATATTTTATATTGTTTAATGCTTGAGGATGCTGACATAGATTCAAAACAGTTCTTATTCGCAATATGCGCAATGATTTTATGATTATAAGTACGATTTTTAAAACAGCAAGGTTAAGTTTGAGGTTAGAATTAAAATTATATATGACGTATATGTGTTACAATATGACTGCTAGCTACACGGAGATTTTGTATTGTTTGATGTATAAGGTATAATGTAAGAAATATATGTATGTAAAGGTGGTTAATATGGATAAAACAAGTTTTTGATGAGCATTGCTACTCAAATTATTTTAGAGGAAATTATTTCAAATGAATGTTATAGAGCATTAAAATCAATATACAAGACTTATTTCACATGCTTTAGAACTGCAGAATTTAAATTTGAAAATTTTACGAAAAAGTTACAATTTAATATAATACTAGCCATGAAATTAAAACAAAAGACAAATACATTTATTTTTTGCTTTAAAATAAATTTTTACTTCTATCAAATATGAGTGGTATGTTTATTTTTGATATATATATATATATATATATATATATATATATATATATATATATCAGAGTATATCAAATATAAGCATGAAATAACTATTAAACTGAAAATGAAAAAACTCATATTACCTCGACTGGGATCGAACCAGGGACTCTCCACTTGCCGGGTGGACACTCTACCACTGAGATACCGAGTTGACAACAGATCGTAGTGACAAAATTCAATCATTTTATTTTCAGTACAATGCTTTTTTCATAATTTTTATAATCCGTACGTAAAGTTACAACCATTATTTCTCACTTATATATATATATATATATATGTCTAATTGCTGTATTGAAGCCTGAAAATTGGATGAACTTTGGGAATTTGTTGCTCATAGAAGAAGTGCTTTTCTAGAATGAGGTTTAACTAGTTTTATTCTTTAGTTAATGTACAGCTTTTTCTGTGTGTCTTAATTAGAAAAACATTAATAATTAGTAATCTAGATTAAATTTGATAACAAAATGACAGCCATTTAAAAAAACCTCACTTTTTTGCTTTGTTTTTCTTTTTTCTTTAACGGACAAGAAAAAATATTTAAAAATCAATTTTTGAAAAAATCTTACAAATATTGTCATAGCTATTAAAAATTCACAATCACAAATTTTCAGGACAATCTGTATGGGATCAGGAATCTGTTGTAAATTGGTGTTGGTCATTTTTATTTAAATAATTATTTTTATTACAATTAAGTTTCTCAAACACAGTACACAGTATTTGTTTTTTGTTTTAAATTTATGGCTTGTACTATTAAATTGTAATTATGTAAATTTTCAAATCTACTTTCTGCAGATATAAAGCGTTTGAAATAAATCTAATTTATTGAATTGCAGAATTTTATGCTAAGTTTAATACAAGCAATTTCGTTAAAAAAAGAAAATTAAAGAAAAAAATCTGCAAATTCTAATTCTATCAATTGAAATATTTATTCTAAGCGTCAGTTGCTCAAATAGAGCATAAGATTGCGTTTGCATGCTTAACTGTTAAATGTAAACAACAGATGTTTAACTGTTAGTTAAACTAATAGATAGGCTATTGCTAACTTTAATTTGCCGATAGAATTTTATATTTCAACTGATAATTAATTTTATTATTTGAAAGTTTATAGGAATATTTTTTCAAATTACATTTACGAAATATCCGTTCGATAAAATAAGATTTTATATATACAGGGTGATTTGTAAGTAATTGGAAATATTTTAACTGGAGTATCCTGGGCTCAGAATATGAAGATTTGACCCAAAACACTTAGATAAAATGTGGCTCCTTACTGAGCTACAGGGTGTTTTATTTAAAAATTTAAAAACGATTTTTGCCCAGTACTTAAAAATTATTTGACGTATCCTTATCATACTTAGCAGAAAGTGTAGGTACCGTACACCATACTAAATTATGTTAAACAAAAGTTTCTGGCTAGTGCCAGTGGCGTACAACAGGGGCAAGTGAGAGGTTGATCCTTCCTAAATTCTACGCCACTGGCGGAATCTCTATTTTACTGAATTTTTTCAGATTTTTTGAGCAAATTTTGAAAATATCCCAAGTGTGCAGCTTTATGTTTAATTTTAAATATCTCGAAAAATAGTGACTTTATCGTTACGAAGAAAGAGTATGTTTTTTATACTGAAAGTATTGGAGAATCGAAAAATTGTGCTAAAATGACAATTCCGCCAGTGGCGTAGAATTTAGGAAGGATCAACCTCTCACTTGCCCCTGTTGTACGCCACTGGCACTAGCCAGAAACTTTTGTTTAACATAATTTAGTATGGTGTACGGTACTTATACTTCCTGCCAAGTATGATAAGGATACGTCAAATAGTTTTTAAGTACTGGGCAAAAACCGTTTTTAAATTTTTAAATAAAACACCCTGTAGCTCAGTAAGGAGCCACATTTTATCTAAGTGTTTTGGGTCAAATCTTCATATTCTGAGCCCAGGATACTCCAGTTAAAATATTTCCAATTACTTACAAATCACCCTGTATATATATATATATATATATATATATATATATATATATATATATAAACATTCGCTTAACATGTCCGAACCATCTTAACTGACTATCATCAACTTTTGCTACATCTTGAGCGAATATTCAATGAACGTTTGGTTAAAAGAATATATAAGTGAATGATTTTAAAGGTACGGTGAGTAGATGAAGTTGTATGATTTATACTGAGCGAAAATTGCACAAGTAGTAACAATAGAAGAGCATATATGAGAGATATTATGAATGTGGATAAAGCTAGAGTTGCTTATCTGATTAGGAATAAATAAAAATAAATAAAAATAATATTATAAAAATAATTTTATAAAAAATCCCAAAACCACACTTAAATTAAAATAAAGCTAACTTTGATTAGGAATGTTTAGAGAAAACTGATTTCGGAATAGTGGAAAGAGTTTGTGCCACACCTTTTTTGGATACATGGCGTGATTATTATAGTAGACAGGCCCAATACAATAATATCAATTTTGGTTTAAGACAATAAAAAAAAAGAACCAAAAATATTTTTAATATATTAATATAGTAACGATAAAATTCTAGAAACAATTAAATGATAATGAAAATATAACAACGAAATTAAGTTTTTGATTGTATTAAGTGACATTTATGAGTGATAGTAAATAATTTATATGCTGACAGTTTAAATATCGTAGGCTATATGGTTATAGTTAGTCGGCAAGTAGCCAAAGACAAGCTGGACTTATATCTTCAACAGTTGCAGTCCGAAGACTGCTTCTTGTGCATGCCATGCAATCTTTAACAATCAGAATAAAAAGAAGAAGCAAATATGATCTCACAATTATTATTTTAGTCTGGTGACTGCCAACTTTTCGAGATAAAATTTTTAATATCTTTAAAATTTACTATTTATATTCGAGATTAATGAAATTTTTACAAAAGATTCTATTAGTGCCCATATAAATTATAGAATTTTAGTATCTTTTTGTGTTGCGAACTTTCTAAGAAAAAAATTACTAAAATTTTAGAAATTTATTTGTTAAAATATTAGAATTAGCAATTAAATTTCTTTATATAACAATCGTGTCATTTTTAAATTTTTGTTTTAATATTTTATTCAGTTTAACGTAAATAGTGACTGAAAGAAGTATTATTTCGATATTTTAACACGTTTTTATTAATTCGCTTTCTTGTCTGTTTATTTGTGTGTCTGTCCGGTACAAATTTTGCAATCGATTTTAAACTAACTTCCCGATGAGCTAGAGACTTGAAACTTTAAAAACATAGCTCAGAACTGAATGCCAATGCAATATTAATGAATTAATAATATTAGAAATATTAATTTTTATCTTGTGTCATATTCACGACGTTCGTCTATTAGTAACTATTTTATTTTCAATACAAAAACTACAGAAAACAACTACAGAAAATGCAGAACACACGCACAAGACTAAAAAGCAGAAAATAATTATTTAAATAAAAAAAATTAATATACCACGTTTTTAAAACGGACTAAAAAATGTATAAAATAATTTCTCTACCCCCATACAGATTTATAACCCTTATACAAATTGTCATGAAAATTTCTGATTGTGAATTTTTAATAGCTATGACAATACTTGTAAGATTTAAAACGAAAAGCTTATTGTAATCATACCAAATTTTACAACACTAGATTTTTTTACAGATAAGCACGAATTAGGCTTATAGTAACACGAACTAACTGTTTTTATCATGATGTACGTCTGTCGATCTGTTTGTGGACACGTGTAGAGCAAATTTCATATATAAGCTTCGGAGGTGAATATATCAATTTGATCAACGTTTGGTAAAGATCTGCCAACCGAAAGTTTGTTTTTGTAAATTTAATTTAATGATTAAATATTTGAAATAATTTTTCTCCGATGTATCGGTTTTTTTTATCAATATAAACATATTGACTTAGAAATCCATTCAGAGCATCGTCTCAAAACTGGTAAGTAAAGTGTAGCGAAATAAGATATTCTTCTGGATGTGTTGGCGATGTTGATGCCAGTGAGGGGCGGAGTGGGGTACAGGGAGTTAAAGAGTGTGTGCGGTGTGTTAGGGCGAGGCCCGTGTTCTTGTGGTGACCCGGAGCAGTTACGGGGCCCGGTCTCGAGCCGCGCCCTCTACGCACATGCGGTCGCCGTGCCGCGCGCACACAGCCGAGGTCAACACCATTCAAACTCAAACTCGAACCAGATCCAGATCACCAAACGCGAGCGCACTCTGTATGACCTCAACGACACCGTCTCCCCCTTCTTCCCTTCCGCCACATTCTCTCCTCCCCGCACCTAACAACAACCACATAACTTGGTGGTCAGTGTCGCGGACTAATTTGATCATATTCAGTTCGATTTTTTTATTTTATTGATAGATTTTTCAAACGATGGATTAGACACACGATTGTCTCATAAACAACAATTTAGATTGTAGTTCTGTATTAATATTTATTAATAAGTGACGTACTCAACGTACGTCTTCATCAGAAAAAATGATAAAAATGATACAAATACAGTAAATAATTAGAACATAAAAACGAGTTAACTAGATAACAAAATAGATAACTAGATCATAAAATTTATAAATTTTTAATCAAAAGAAGCCAAATTTTATTTAAATCAGTTACTAGTCACAATGAAAGTTGCTTGTTTGGATAGGAATGTTTGGAGGCGACTGATTTCGAGATGATGAAAAGAGTTTGTGCCACACCCTCTTGGGTACATGGCGTGATTGTGTATGAATGTATGTATGTATGTAATGATAAATTTTATCTTTTTCTTTATAAATTTTGTATTCGCGGTAAAATTCATGTTGGAGACACAGATAGAACTGTACTAGATTGAGAGAATTTAAGAGATCAATACGTTTAAAGCATCCAGATAAATCTGCTATTGTACAACATGATCTTTATTATGTAAAATTTGAAGATACTATAATAATTGCAAGATCCATCAATATTAATAGTAGATTTATAAGAGAAGCAATAGAAATTTATAAAGAAAAAGGTAACATCATTCTGTGTGTGACTAGTAACTGATTTAAATGAAATTTGTGCTCCTTTAATTAAAAATTTATAAATCTCAATCTAGTTACTTATTTTGTTACCTAGTAACTTGTTTCTATTTTCTGTTTATTTACTGTAAATGTCATTTGTATCAGTATCATATTAATACAGAAATACAACCTAAAGCCGTTTTATTTTAGTATAATGAATTCTGAAAGATTTTTTACTATATTAACAATATTAAAGTTTTGTTTAAAATACATATCAGGAAGAGCAAATTTCGCTTATTACAGAGAAGTTTATTCTTTACATAATTAAGAATTGCTCATTTTTATGTATAAAAAAATCTGCTGTGGCTATCACAGAACCGACTGTCGACTGTAAATTTATGGAATTGAAAAATTTGTAATCATAGTAATTAAAAACAAAATTGTCTAGCCCTATTTACAGAATTATATATATATATATATATATATATATATATATATATATATATATATATAAATTAGGGTGGTCCTTATTTTGGCAAAGTCGAAAATTTGTTGCTCCCACCCGCCAAAATTAATCCAAATAAATAAAAAAAAATGTCCATACACTTCCCAGATCTGTCAGATGATATTAACCCGTGCCTGTTGAAGGCTCAAAATTTGCATTTAGCTTAAATGGGTAATTGGACATTTTGGGATATAACTTTTATTGTATTTACTTTAAAAATATTTCAAAATAATTACCAAAAAGCTAATGAAATATGCTTTTTAGTAGTCCAAAATTTATGCCATTCCGATGATTATTAACGGAGTGGTGTGAATTTGAAAAATATGATTTCTGACTTAGAAAAAAGCTATAATGATTAATAATCATTAATTATTATAGCTTTTTTTTCGAAATATATCTTTGTTGCGAAATATTCGTAAAACACATAAAAGTGACAAGTAAATTAAATAACACTTACGTTTACAAAAAAAGTTGGATCAAATTGAAATATTCACCTACGAAGCTTAAATATGAAATTTTATAACAATCTGTTCAGCCGTTACACGTGATCACAGACGCTAAAAACAGTTAATTCGTGTTTATTATAAGCCTAATTTGTGCTTATCTGTAAAAATCTCGATATGTCAAATTTGATATGATTACAATACCTTCCTTAGCATATGTGATATGACAATCGGCAACAAACTAAAAATAACTCATCCGGATTGAATAATTTTTCCCCCAAACCAGATCGAAACCGCAAAATGTGTGTGGTTTGGCTAGTGAGAGCACTGAGAGCAGTGTAGTTAAGATGTATAATACGCAAATGAGTTGGTTGTTGACAAATAGCCATAACATAACATGGACAAGAAGTCAAGGTAGTGGCGGTGTGCAGTGGCAGCCTTGTCCTTCTATATACTTCTTCGGCCCAAACGCAGAACACGAACAAATCAAGAGAGAAGGAGAGAGAGGGAAGAGGAGAGGAGAGGAGAGAGAAAAAAAAAGAGTATTTGGAATGCGCTCACTACCTTCTGTGCTACCTGTTCGATCTTTTCCTTTTTTGCCTTTGCTCAAAACCGAACCCTGCGTAAACGTTCTTCAACAACATTGTTTGTTATTTTATTGCTAACAGGTACGGATTCAGATCGATTTTCCATTTATTATATTTATATTTAAATTTATATTTACTAGATTGACAAAACAATAAAGGTCGATTCATCTAAATCAGGAGTGTCCAAACTTTTTGCCGCAAGGGCCAGATTGGGATTTAAATCTCAATATGACTAAGAGAGCATTGAATTTTAATTTTTATTGTTACCGTAGTTTGGACACTTCTGGTCTAAATCATCCAGATAAATCTGCTATTGCTGAACATGTTTTAGAATATCTTTATGATGTAAGCTTTGAAGATACTGTAATAATTGCTAGACCAATCAATATTAGCAGCAGATTAATAAGAGAAGCAATAGCAATTCATAAAGAAAAGAATAACATGAATCACTGTGAAGTGGCACTGAGTTAAATGTAGCAAAAGTTGGTGTTAATCACAGTTAAGATAGTAAGGAGTGTAGGGAGTAGCTGTCGTTGCTCCACGATTTTCTGTATGCAGTTATAAATCTATATGGGATTAGGAGAAATTATTTTATACTTTTTAGTTCATTTTAAAAATATGGTATATTCCAATTTTTTTTTTATTTAAATAATTTTTAATAATAGACGTTCTCGACGTACATAAAAATAAATATTAATCTAAATCCGTTTTATTTTAATATAATGAGTTCTGAAAGATTTTTTTACTATATTAGATATTCTTTTTTGTAGTAAAATTTTCTAAATAAACGACTTCCCGGATATCTATCAATCGACCCAAACATTACGATATAAAAGTTGAAACAGCAATAAACAATAAAAGCAACCAAACCAAAAAAATAGATCACGTCAACTATAATAGATTTAATAACTGTTTATTAATTTCCGCTAGCTGACCACCGCGTACAAGAACTAAATCTAACATTCAACAAAAGAGAAAGAAATTCTAACTCAGTTAGTGCATAGTTTAGATATATATATATATATATATATATATATATATATATATATATATATATGTAATATATAGATTCAGTCGAGATATATTTGAGGTGTAGCCAACTCAGAGACTATGTTTGCCTGTACTCCAGATTAAAAGAAAGAATAATAAGAGATAGAAGGAGATAGATAATGTAGGTAGCGGCTCAATGGTCGCGCACTCTCAACTTCAGTTTGTATTGAACACAGTGGAAAAATCTTACAACACGTTTCGCCCCAGGATAAACTTATTTATTACGCTCACTGTGATTTTTCACTTCCAACTAGTCAAGACCCACCAATCATTGAACATGTTTTTTTTTTTAGATTTTTTATTTCATATTTTAATTATTGATATTATTAAAATATTAGTGCCACTTATTCAAATCAGTATACAGGGTGATTTACAACGAGTGTACTAAACTTTAACAATACTTAAATTTTGAGATTTTTTTCAAAAAAACCAAACATAACTACAACGTCAAGTGTATTTAATCTGACATAATCGGCGGTCATATTGAGAAAACTATTACGTCAAGTTAATTTCGCTTGAATTTAAATTTGATTTTTGAAATTATTCTTACATTATTGAATCAATTTATGTAGTATATGCTTATTATAAAAGTAGAAATAAAATGATCTAAATTAATCACAAATTAATATATATTTTTTTAATTGAACCGGAACAAAAATCGGAACGAAAAATATAACAGTGTGAAATCCTGACGTTTACAACAAACAAACTCACAAATTCGGTTTTAATTGAGAAATTTGTAGCAGATTGATAAGAGAAGCAATAGAAATTTATAAAGTAAAAGATAACATCAATTAATTTGACTAGTAATTGATTTAAATAAAATTTGGCTTCCCTTAATTAATAATTTATCAATTTTATGATATAGTTACTTATTTTGTTACCTAGTAACAAAACCTAGTTTATTTACTATAAATGTCATTGGTATCTTTTATCCTGATGAAGACATACGTTGACTACGTCGATATTAATACAGAACTACAATTTAAAGTCGTGTTATTTAAAATATAATGAGTTCTGAAAGATTTCTTTTACTATATAACAGCTTGTATGTAATAAATAGATAAGCGAAAATGTATATTACTTGCACTAATCATACACAGTGCAATGACTGTTATCACGTTTTCTTTTTCATGTTGTTATTCCATGAGTCTAAACTAAAAACAAAATAAAATCTTTCATCTACCCAACATCGAAGCCAATCTTCTTAAGGCTGTATGCATATTAATAATCCATCGATATATAAGCGGGTTACATATATCAGGAGCTTAGTGGAAAAGTGGCAAATATGCCACTTTTTTCCAAATTACTTTTTTTCAAAATTTGTACAAAATAAGTTTTAATTTGAGTGACTTCTTGGCTGGTGTAAGTTTAGTTAATGACCAAGCACTAGAAAGTCCCGTAATAATAATTCACTAAAAACAAATAATAAAAAATATTTTTATGTGATAAAGACTTTTTAGCGGATATATGAATATAAATACAATGGCCCGTATTCTCACCTCATTTATAAAAGTGATTTTTGCCAAAAGTACGTTTTAGATTTACTTAAAATTATTTATTAAGCACTTTATAATAGTTTATTTAAATTTTATAATACCAAATATAATAAAAAGGATCCAAACTAGAAAAACTATATGTATTTGAAGAAAAACAGAAGTAAAAAGTTATTTTGAAATTAATGATAAAAGCATTTTTTCACGAAAAAGTGAGGTGAGAATAGAATTGTGGCGCAGAAATAAAAATATTCAGCTATATCAAATTGGTTTTAACTAATACAGGTTTTAATACTGATGTAACTGCTATAAGAGCAGGACTAAACAAATGAACTAAAACACCTAAAAGCGAGCTTGTAATACCCGTTGTATCTAAAAGAATTTATATAGAATACTAAGAGACACTTACATGAATAAATACTTATTTTCTACCACTTTGTCTGAAAGAAAAACGGGTACAATCTGTAACATTGTCTAAAATTAAAACAAAATATATAGAATTCAAATTTTTTACCAAAAATTCTTCTAGCACTAACATACAGTGTTGGTAAATTTTGAGAAAAAAATTACTAAAATTTTTAAAATTTAATTCTGGTTTTACTATTTATCTTATAAATTATATAATTTTAGTGTCGTACGGTGTTGTTAACTTTCTAAGAAAAAAATACTAAAATTTTTATTTTGGTTTTATTTTTTATCTAAGATTAATGAAATATTTACTACGAAAATTATATAATTTTATTTTTGAACAAATATAAATTTTTAGTTTCTATTTCTATGTGATAATTCCACAGTGATATCTATAAAATGTTTTAAAATAGGAATATATCTGTAATTTTTAACAATGTATCCAAATAAACTACAATATGTGATCAATATTCTTTCTTCTTAAATTTTAATTTCGATAAACTGGTCGATTCGCCGTTTTTCCACTGAGCCGCCTCATATGTAATGTCGGCCCCCCGAGTAAATAAAGCGTAGCCTATAAAAGTTAAAAGTCTTCCAGATCTCTCGCGGTCAGCAAACTGACCACAGCCCACACGCTCGGCCCTGGCTTCAGAGCCAACATTTCTGCTTGTTTCTCGTACCTCAGTTAATTTCTTGTACGCGTTGTCACTTTCAACTTATCTTCTTAATAAATCAATTTTTTTCTATTTCGTTATTTATCGCATTCAAGCATGCTAAGAGCTGTGGCACTGACTTTATTTATATATGCATTAACTTCAATTTGAAGTGAAGATCTTTCTTCAAACTGAAAAACGATTGCTTCAATTATCTGTAACTGTTTATCTACCAATATTTTCACAGTTTTTTTTTATTAGTTTTCGAATATTACTTGCATGTTTAGAATATTTGTAGAATTTACAACTTAACAAAAATATTTAGATGTGTCTTAATCTACCGTTGATGTCTCTGAAGTTTGTAGCTTCGTTTAACGTTGAAATCTTTTTTAAATTTTAATGCAATTTATTTATATTAAAGAAATTTTGATAGATTTTCAAAGTTATAACAAATTATGCCTATTAAAATGGAATTAGGCATTTCTTAAGGTAGAAAGTGTCAAATATTATGTTGGCACACATTAAACATTTATTTATTCATAAATTATTAATAAATTATTACCGTGTAAAATGGTCTTAACAAATTTGTTTAGAGCAAAAATTTTATTATTTAATTTTTGTTGTTTTAAATTTAAAAATATGAATATTAATGTTAATACTATATATATATATATATATATATATATATATATATATATATATATATATATATATATATATATATATATATATATATATATATATATATATATATAACGTATAAATGTATCTTAATCTACCGTTGATGTCTCTGAGGTTTGTAGCTTAATTTAACGTTGAAATTTTTATTAAATTTTAATGAAACTTATTAAAATTGAAGAAATGTAGATATATTTTTATATTTATAATAAATATATGAATTTTACCTATACATACATACTCAATCACGCTATGTACCCGTAAGGGTGTGGTACAAAATCTACTACAGTTGTTGTTATACAAATTTTTTTATTCCGCAAATTTATTTAATACAATGACGGTTGGTCTGTGGTGGCCATAGCAGATTTTTTTTATAATTTAAAAAAAATAATAGGCAACTCTTTATGTCGACTTCAGTAGCGTACTGTAAAAAATTTTTACTTACCATTTTTGAATTGCAACTACTAACTTCCAATTAATATTCTTTCAGAACACATTATATAAAATAAAACTGCTTTAGGTTTAAGTTGTGTATTAATATTTATTTATAATCAACGTTTCGACGAAACTCAACGTTTGTCTTTATTAGGAAAAATTGATACTAATGACATTCATTTGTATCAGTTTTTTTCTAATGAAGACGAGCGTTGAGTGTCGTCGAAACGTCGAGTATAAATAAATATTAATACATAACTTAAACATAAAACAGTTTTAATAATAATTTTGATCATAAAAATATTTCACTTTTGTTCTAAAATAAAGTATTATGTATTATTTAATAAAAAATAACAAAAAAAATTATAATATTTTTGTAAAAAATATGTTGAATAATTTGTTATTGTTTGAAATATGTTGACATTAATTAAGTCTATTGTATTTATTAAACAATAGATTTAAACTACAATTACTGCAAATATAAACAATAACAGATTAATTAAAAATTAGTAATTGTACATGAAATTCCTTAAAAACATTCTCTTTAATTTTCGAAAAATAGATTTTTGATTTTGTAATAAGAACAGAAAGTTACTGGGATTTTCATTATCTTTTTAATTAATTTTTACGCTAAACCAAAATAAAAGGGGGGCTGATAAACACACAATTATAAAATATAATTACAAATCATAATATCAAACTAGTTCGTACGATAATAAGTAATTGCTAATTGTTACTATTGTATTACCTATATGATAAGATCGGTTTGTTAATTAAAAACATGATTTGTTAACTGTTTTTTTAGAAATTTAGGTCAATTTATCGGTTTCTTGTCTCAAGAATTAGGCGTTTGAAAAACAACAACTTGAGGTACTTTTGCAAAAAAAACTTGACTTTACAACTTTTGTATTGTATTGACTCAAAAATCGAAATATGTACACTGAGAAAAATAGATATTTAACAAATTGGATAATAATAAGTAGATATTTATTTGAAATATACGAGTATGTTTACTGTATTCACAAATTTATACATTTTTAAAATCTACTCACATATATATATTTTAATACTATATTAAGAATTAAGACTGTAGTAATACTATATACAAATTGATGGTATTAAATTTTTGTTTCTATTATATTTATAGTTAATTTTTAAATATACTTATTTTGTTATTTTTAATATTTTGTGTTTGTGTCACCTTTTTAAATATAAATAGCGTTACGGTAACTATCCATTTTTCTCAGTGTAAAATCTCTTATTTAGATTATTAATCCTAAAGCTTTTTTATTATGTTAGAAAGAATTGATTTCTGTTCATTATAAACTTTAGTATTGCAAAGATTATAAGTTGCCGTGTGTCTCAGTTATAAGTCTGTAAATACAATAACAAATTATTATATGTATTAAAAACAATTTAATTAGAAATTAAATTGAAATCATTTAAACTAGCATTGGTACATGCTGTTTGTATAAAACTGTGGTGAGTGCTTGTAAAAATATATCGTGCACCTTTCTCATTAGTCTTCATGGTGTGGCACGCGAGAGAGATGAGATGGTGCAGAGAAATAAAGAGTTGAACGGTTGAAGGAGCACACAAGCGCGCTAGGAGCAGCCGCGCCTAACTTATTAGTGCGGCTGTGCGCTGCTTCTTACCGTACCGTAGCCCGGTAACCGTAACAGCAACGTAAACGTAAGCATGCAAGAGTAGCACGGGCACGGGCACGAGCCAAACACTACCACTACCATTATTATAATACACTTCACTCACTCACTCACTCAAAACACACGGCATTTACCACGGAATTACCTACAGTTTCATCGCGACTATATGTTTATCTCTATATTGTATATACTGGCTTGGCTGTCTCACGATGAGCTTATGCTACACTGTAAAAAAATATTTATCCGATTTTGAACAATTTTTTAAAAAAGATTTTCCTAATGCTACCATTAATTATATAATTTTATTGATATCTAGTGTTGACAATTTTCCGAGAAAAAAATTACTAAAGTTTTTAAAAATTTATTATGTCCATGTTATTTAACTGATTTTACTCAAATTTTCACAAAAGATTCTCCTGGTATTCATATAATTTACGTAATTTTAACAAAATACAGTGTTGCCAATTTATCGGGAAAAAAATCACAATTTTTAAAAAAATTTTATTGTGGCTACATTATTTATTCGATTTTTATCAAATTTTCAGAAAAGATTTTCTTAATGCTCCCATTAATTATATAATTTTATTAATATCCGGTGTTGCCAACTTTCTGAGAAAAAAATTAATAAATTTTTAAAAAAATTCATTATGACCATTATTTAACCGATTTTAATCAAATTTTCATAAAAAAATTTTCTAGTGCCTAAATAAATTATGCAATTTTAATAAATTACACTGTTGCTAACTTATCGAGAAAAAAAATCACAAATTTTTTTAAAAATTTATTGTGACTATTTTATTCGATTTTGATCAAATTTTCAGGAAAGTTTCTTTTAGTGTCCACATAAATTATAATTTTATTAAAGATATTGTGTTGCCAACTTTCCGAGAAATGTCAGAGTGGTATATATATGGGTTTGTCCATATACTTCTAATGTTGTTTTAGGTGTTTTTCAACTTTTTTTGGGAACTTTTACAACAAATACAGGTAAACAACAATTATACCGTTGGAAAGTGTATTTATTGAATTTTTTAGCAGCACTTTTTTTCCAAAAAAGTCAAATTTTTACTGAAAAAATGACGTCAAAGTGATCATGTCAAAATTTAGATTTATCAATGGTGGCAGATAAAACTTGCGTTCTACATTTCTGAAACAAAAACGAATTAGTTGCTAGTACTTGTAATACAAATAACTTTCATTTACTTTCAAAATAGCAGTTATCTTAAAAATAGCGCTTAAAACTGACCCTTTTTTTGGTTTAGGGGTAAAAATTATACATTTTGTAGGTCCCAACAAAAGTTACTTATATTACAAGTATTGTTTTTGTTTCAGAAATGTGAAATGTAGAATATATAGTATTACCTTTAAAATTTATATACGATATTTTGTTAGTTTTATTATTTTATTTGCATTCACAAATATTTATGATTTTGTTGACTTATAATACGTAAAATATGTCATAATTAAAATATTATATTCATAATTACATCTATATGCTTGTTAGCATTAATTTATGTTTCTCTACAAAACCGAACATAAAATACTCTTCAAATGCGATAATTTACAAGAATTTAAATTTTACCTCTATAGGTTAGGTCTACATAAATATAAATTTTATTTCTTTATTCAATTAAGAATACTCTGGTCAGGGCCGTATTCAAAATCACTGACATACTAATTGTAAAAAATATTTGAGATTTCTTTGATGATCATCAGCTTACATCAGAACTAACCTATCTCCATTTTTATTATATTGTGTTTAAAACACTTTACAGCACTGTAACTTAAAAGAAACAAAAAATAGAGTTCCGCTCTAGTAAACAAAATTTTCAGAACTTATTATATTAAAATAAAACGGATTCTGTTTGTAGTTCTGTATTAATATTTATAAATAATTAACGTTTCGACCAACTCAACGCACATCTTCATCAGGAAAAATGACACAAATGATATTTACAGCAATTAACTGGAACATAGAAACAGTTACTAGGTAACAAAATAAGTAACTAGATAAAACGGCTTTTGATTGTAGTTCTGTATTAATATTTATAAATAATCAACGTTTCGACGAACTCAACGCACATCTTCATCAGGAAAAATGATACAAATGATATTTACAATAAATAACTGGAACATAGAAACACTTACTAGGTAACAAAATAAGTAATTAGATAAAACGGCTTTTGATTGTAGTTCTGTATTAATATTTATAACTAATCAACGTTTCGACGAACTCAACGCACTTTTTCATCAGGAAAAATGATACAAATGATATTTACAGTAAATAAATAGAACAGAAACAATTACAAGGTAACAAAATAAGTAACTAGATTATAAAATTTATAAATTTTTAATTAAAGAGAGCCAAAATTTATTTAAATCAATTACTAGTTAAACTGATTGATGTTATCTTTTTTTTTTATAAATTTCTGTTGCGTTTCTAATCAATTTGCTGTTAATATTGGAGTTTTGCAATTATTACAGCATCTTCATGAAGATTTTTTAACGCAGTTTGTGCAATAGCAGATTTACCTGGATTTTTATTGACATTTTTGAGTAGTTTTTGTGCATTTATTTAGTTTTGTTCTTATAACAGTTACGTTAAAATAAAACGGTTTTCGGTTATATTTCTGTATTTATATTTATTAATAATCGACGTTTCGATGAATTCAATGTACATCTTCATCAGGAAAAATGATACAAATGACATTCGCAGTACATAAACAGAACATGGAAACAAGTTACTAGGTAACAAAATAAATTTATAACTTTATTAATTAGAGGAAGCCAAATTTTATTTAAATTAGTTAGTATTCACACTGATTGATATTATCTTTATAAATTTCTATTGCTTCTCTTATCAATCTGCTGTTAATATTAATGGATTTTGCAATTATTACAGTATCTTCGAATTTTACGTCATGAACATTTTCTAACGCATTTTGAGCAATAGCAGATTTATTTGGATGGTTTAAACGTATTTACATTTTTGAGTGCTTTTGTTCATCTGTTTAGTTTTGCTCGTACGGCTTTAGACAATAGTTCTGTAATAATATTTATTTATAATCTATGTACTTTACATACTGAACGTACATCTTTATCAGGAAAAAAAATACAAATAATAATAATAATAATAATAATAATAGAAATAATAAATAACTTGGCGTACTTTATATAATATTAAGTTATAGTATTTTATTTTGTATTCAATCGCCATTAATTTATTTTGATGAACTAATTAAAACATTAGTTAATTTTTAAATGAAGAAAAATGCATTAGGCCCCCGAAAGTGTACGATCCTTTTTTCTTAAGCGCTACCTTATTTAGTTTATGTATAAATCCGGCCCTGTTTCTGGTAACAAACTTGGTAAATGTAATTTAAGTTGTTTGCGTTTGTAATAAAATTTTAAGTGCAGAATATTTTCAAATTAAATTGTATCGTTCTGCGTCATTAGAAATAAACACATCAGAATCTGTATGCGTGTGTCTGGTTTTCCTAGATTCAGTTAATTATTTGGGAAATAAAATCTTTATAAAGTTTACTTAAATATATCCATCCGTAAAGTAAATTGCTTGTTTTTAGTATAAGCTTAGTAGGAGGTGTCATTAATTTTATTTGGCTGTTAAATTTTGATCCTGTCTCGCAGAGATATTTTACGTATATTTATAAAATGTAAAAACAATTTTTATTACGTTAATAATGCAATTATAATTGAATTACTAGAATTACTATGATAACTGACAAATGAAATATATTTAAAGGATTTTTTATTAGTTCTAGTAAATTTGTGTCTAAATATAAAAATTCAGATTAAAATTTAAAAAAATCTTTAGGATTAAGTTCTGTCTAAGACCGCGTACGTAAATAATTAATTCTTAATTAATTAAATAATTTAAATTATAGAAGTACACTTATAGATCTGTTACTAAAAGATACATTCTAAAATTCCAGTATTTACATACATACATACATACATACACAATCACGCCATGTACCCAAAAGGATGTGGCACAAACTTGTTTCATCATCCCTAAATCAGTCGCCTCCAAACATTCCTATCCAAACAAACAACTTTCGTTTTACCCACATTCATAATTCCTCTCATACATGCTCTTTTATTCTTACTATTTGGAAACTTTCGCTCACGCAAGCCACCCTCTCAGTCATACCACTTCAACTACTCATCGGACGTCCACGCAAACGTATACCATCAAAATCATTCAAATAAATCATTTTAACCAAACGTTCATTAGACATTCGCTCAACATGTCCGAATCATCTCAACTGACTAACACCAACAAAAACTATTAAATAATATTGTATGTACAAATTCTAAATTTAAATTAAAATTATCTACAATATTTGTTCTATTTTAAAACAATTACAATGCATTTTTCTTTAAGTTTAAATAATATTGCGTATGTTGCAAAATAAAATAAAATCTATGCGGATAATTTAAAATAAAAGCAAATTTTCAAGTAACTGGTTTTTGTGTTGTAAGCAAGCCTGTTGTCTGTATTCCAGCGAAAGAGACAGTGGCGTAGCCAGGGGGGGTTGAAACCCCCCCTCCCAAAAACTTGAACTACCAAAAACATACCTATGTGAAATATGAAATATGTTATTTTACTTTCATTTTTATAAAAATAATTTTTATTGCTCTTTATTTTTTATACAAATTATAGTATTATCTTTATTGATTAATATTATATCATTTCTTTAATAACCCTCCCCTATGACAAATTTCTGGCTACGCCACTGGAAAGAGATATACCGCCTTGGCTGTTTAGTTTCAAGCTACTATAACTATAATCAGATGTGAATAGCTCTGTGTGTTCAACTTTATAAATTGTAATTAACTGCAATTAATCAGTCAGTACGGTTCACTGTAAAATGCAACCGGTATTTTATATCGCCTGGTTTTTTTTATTTTTATTATTATTGCTTGTTTCGTAGAACCATTGTGGTTGATATTCTAGTAATATATGAATGAAATTTTTAGATTTTAATTGTTTCAATTTGAAATTATAAGCAGATAAATTAGGTGAACTCTAAAAAAAAATTATGTAATTTTAACTACAAACTATGAGACATTATGATGCCCAGTATTTCTAGGTATAATTAACTCAGCTGGTATAATTTTACCATAATTGTTTAAAAATACATAATATTCAGAACTAATACAGACATTATGTAATAGGATATTACCAACGCGATTGGAAAGTACATATGTATGTAATATTATAGTCTCTTTTAGTAAATTTAAAGAACTTCACTAAATTTGCTGTCAAAATTTTTCCAGAAATAGGTAAAATTTATTTTTAGTTCTGTAATATTATTGTTGGTTCACACATTTTTTTTACATAAAGAATGTATTTTGAAATCAATGAATTCCATTTAAAATATTTTGTTAGTATTATTACACAAAATATGTACTAAATCTCATTATTTTAATGAATTATTACAGATATTAATATGCAAGCTATAATTTTATCTAATTTAAGAAGTTATACCAACAATATATAATTCTATGTTAAATATATGATGCAATTTGCAGAAAGTAAGTAATTTTACATACTTATCAGGTCATTTTTATTTACTTTATGTGATTATTATGAATTATGTAAAAAATTACTGAATTTTGAGGTAGAAATTTAGAATATTTATAGTAAAATAAAATTACAGATTTTTTATTGTAATTTCGCTATAATTTCTTACAGTGTAGCATTAACATGGAGTTGGGTATAATTAACATTTCAGCGTCTGTTTGGAAGGATTTCCTGTATATATTTGTTTACACATTAGAGATTTAATATTATTTGACACATCAAAAGAAAAAAAATATCAAAGTAACGTCAAAATCTATAAAAATCAAAATAAAAACATCAAATATTTATTCTATATATTTTACGTAATCCTATATCTGCAAACTTCTCTAAATCTAAATCTGTATAAAACATGACAAGCACAAGAAGCAATAAATCAGAAAAAGTAGGCGTTTTGTTTTGTTTATTTGACATTTCGAATTTTTGTTTATGTTACAGAAATTCCGCGAGCAGCAGATAGATGGCTCTGGTCTACCACTATTAACCGAAGAACATTTGACAACAACGATAAATATGAAATTAGGTCCGGCGTTGAAATTACGCTCGATTTTAGCGAGAAAAATGGGCTCGTGTTCAATTTGTTTACATTGTGTTCATTGTCATAGTGCGACAAATACATCCAGCACATCCGAAAACCCAGGACGAATTGCTGAAGATTCCACTAGTTCTTCTTGAAGATTATTTGTAATTTCTATCAATAAAAAGACGTTTTTACCTGATTGAAACTGTACAACGAATCATTGTTGACTGTTTTTTGTGTATTTTCGTTATAGTACTTGTGATAATTTCGTATTTATTTTGTGGTTTAATGTTTGTTTTGACAGTTGCAATATTTAAGATTATAGGTTATCTAAGCTGAAGGCATTTTTTCGCGAGCATTCGTTAATTGTAGTTATGTGTAGTTAACTATAGTTAGTTAAATTATCTGATGGTTAAGCTAAAGGCATTTTTTCACAAACATCGTGGTTATGTGTAGTTAACTATAGTTAGCTAAATTATCTGATGAATAATTCAGAACCAGTATTTCCAATTTTATTTATTCTAAAGATAAATTTAAAAAAATTATTTGTGATTGGCTAAAAAATTTAGGTACATTGGCTAATTTTGAAATTATTCTAACATTCGGAAATACAAGGCCTTAGAGACGTTAATAAATCTATCTTTGTTCACATTAATATCATTCTGTTTTAATGGTTCCGTCACTTTCATAATCTAAAATTGACAGAGTATGAAAATATATCAATTTTAAAGTTAAATTATAAAATGGTGACATGAAATGATTATTTATATATTTTACTATTTATGTTTCGTAATTGGAAATACGAAAATATGTAATTTTGTTTCGAATTAATGTAAATATTTAGCCAATTAATTATGAAAAAATCAGTAGCTTGTTTTAAAAAATTCTTTAATAAATAAATAAATTGACATCATTTTTGTTATTCTTTGTTAGTTCTTTTTATTTATTTTAATTAAAAAATATATTTTTTAATTAAAAAACTAATCCCATCAAATAGTTCGCAAATTTGTCGACTAGATGGCGCAGTTGTCAGCTGTCATTTCAAACATTAAAATACAAGGAATTTTTAGGTTTGAATGGTGTTAAAAAGTTAAAATTGTAATTGTATTATAATTTTGTATATTGTAGTATAGTTTTTAATAATTTACAACGAATCTGTAAATAATTAGTATTTGGTTGTTTTGCGTTCATGAGTGTATTTTATAACATAAACTTGGAATACGACAAATGTGATAGATTAAGTGCCTAAATTTCTTCATAAATTTATCGTTTTAATAATAATTTAATAAAATAAAACAATAGATAATCGGATAAATATATAAAAATAAAAGATAAATATAGTTATTAACGAATAATGTATAATATACTTTGTATCTTCAGTCTTCAAGGACTTGTGTTCGTAGTGTAGTGGACAAGTAAAATCCGAATTTATCTGTTTCGTGCAAGTTACAACGATTTCCAATGCAATTTTTTTTTTATTGTTTTTTGTATATTATATGAAGAAAATGATATGTTGCTCAATTTAGTAACTATTTTAGTGATTTTTATTTCGTTAATGTGAACGAGACTTCAGTATTGTGACCTGTCAGTGTATAATGGAGGTGTGTTTATTTTGTTTTTGTAACGAATTATTTTGTATTAATTATGTACTTATTTCAAGTAAAGTATTGATGAAAACTTTAGTTAATAATGGTCTGTGTATGTTGTTATACGTGCAAGAGTTATTATTATTTGTATAATAAATTGAACTGACTATGTTATTTTAATATATTTGTCGAATTTTCTTCACGTCCTTGAGTTGACCTTGTGATTCAAGTAGCCACGTTTGACAGGTAAGTGAAATTATTATCCATAACCATATTTTAATTTTTATAATTGAAAATTGTTGCTGTAAAAGTTTAAATGATAATAATTAATGAAAGTATTGTCCATTTTAATTATTGTATTTTTTATTGTGTTGGACAAAATTGGGCATAATTGTGGCAAAATTATGCAATTTTTTTTTTCGAAATTTTAACATGGGGTGCTAATGTCACGTCGATATCGGGTATGACGTCTTTGTTATTTCGAGTTAAAAAAAAAACAATAACGAAATAAAAGTATAGACAACTGATGATGAAATATATATACCGGGTGTCTACTTTTTTTTTGTTACATAGGGAATACAATGCTAAAATTTTCATTTGGTGATAAATTTTCCCCTAATTATTATAGAACAAAAGTACAAATACAAAAGTTGTTTAGAATTCAAAAATGCATCAAATGATGCCAAATTTATCAATATAGGATGTTCCGATCAAGAATTAGAAGCAAATTAAAATTTCCATTTTTGCGCTCTTTACATCAAAGTGCCATGGAAATTAAACAAATAATTTCATTTCTTCTGGAGTTTGAGTTTGACAGATCGTATTTATTTTATTGTTACGTTCTGTATTATTATCATTATTATTGAAAATAATGAATAAACTTAAGGTAAATGAAAAAGTTCAGTGCGTAAAATGGTATTTTACTGGAAATTCGATACGACGAGTAAGAGATTTATTCAGCGCTTTCTTTGAAAACCGTCCCATACCTTCCGCTATGACTATTCGTAGGATAATTAAACAATTCGAAGAAACTGGAAGTGTGTTAAAACGTTGTAAAAATTGTAGAAAAATCAACGCAGAAGATCAGGAGGAGAATTTAAATCAAAATGCAATTAAAGAAAATACATTGAATATACTTTTGTGTGTAACGGAAAACCCAAATGTTAGTGTGCGTCAACTTGGTGCTGAATTAAATTTGCATCCTTCAACAATACATAAGGTACTAAAAAATGAAAAATATCATTCTTATAAATATTCCACGCACCAAGAGATATTTGAAGCGGATAAAATGGCTAGAAGCGAATTTAGTAACATTATTATGGAAAAATCCAATTTAGACAGAAACTTCTTGAAATCTATTTGTTTTACTGACGAGTCTACGTTTACTTTACACGGCGAACCTAATACACAAAACTTTAGAATATGGAGCCAAACAAATCCTCATTTAATGGTAGCAACACGTACCCAATATCCAGAAAAAGTTAATGTATGGGCTGGAATTTTTGGCAGGTGTATAATTGGGCCATTTTTTATTGAAAATAATTTAAACAACGAAAAATATTTGGATATGTTGCAAAATCATATTGGTCCGCAGTTAGAAGAGTGTGCAACTCAAGATAATGTTGTCTGGTATCAACAAGACGGATGTCCGGCACATTACAGCTGCAACATTAAATTATATTTGGATCAATGTTTTCCAAATTCATGGATTGGTAGAGGTGGTCCAATTAATTGGCCAGCTAGATCGCCCGATTTAGCACCGTGCGATTTCTTTTTATGGCCATATTTGAAGGAGAAAATTTATAAACGACATATCAAAAATCTTGTTGATTTGAAAAATGCCATTGTTGAAGAGTGCAATAATATAACACAAACACAATTAAGCTCTGTACGTCACGAATTTTATAACAGATTAGGTTATTGTTTGGCAGTTAATGGCGATTTATTTGAACATTTAATTTAAATTGTTAGTTTCGTTTTTGTTCTCCTATATCTTGTATTCATGAATTTTTCTGTTTTATAGGTATATTGAATATTGTAATAAATAAAGAAAGTTTTACGGAGTTCAGCTATTTACTATTTATTAAACTCTTATCCGACGTTTCACTGCACAACTTACAGCATCCTCAGGGATAAGTTTAAATTATTATAATAAATATATTAGGCATAATGCCAGTCATCTAATTCAAATGTATTGTTTTTATAACTTGAAGTTAATAAATAAATTAAACAATTACTTAAAATTATAATGGAGACATTCACAATTTAAAACCACAGCTAGTACGTAGTGTACAGCCGAGTAAAATACCCTTTCATTGTAATAAATAATAAATACTTAATACTTTTTATACTTAATAGCTTTTCATCTACATT
Source organism: Clivina fossor (assembly GCA_963966155.1). Classification (NCBI taxonomy): domain Eukaryota; kingdom Metazoa; phylum Arthropoda; class Insecta; order Coleoptera; family Carabidae; genus Clivina; species Clivina fossor. The sequence goes on from OZ014566.1 coordinate 7,127,486, forward strand.
AAGTTTATTCATTATTTTCAATAATAATAATAATAATAATAATAATAATAATAATAATAATAATAATACAGAACGTAACAATAAAATAAATACGATCTGTCAAACTCAAACTCCAGAAGAAATGAAATTATTTGTTTAATTTCCGTGGCACTTTGATGTAAAGAGCGCAAAAATGGAAATTTTAATTTGCTTCTAATTCTTGATCAGAACATCCTATATTGATAAATTTGGCATCATTTGATGCATTTTTGAATTCTAAACAACTTTTGTATTTGTACTTTTGTTCTATAATAATTAGGGGAAAATTTATCACCAAATGAAAATTTTAGCATTTTATTCCCTATGTAACAAAAAAAAAGTAGACACCCGGTATAGGTATATTCAATGTAATTATAGTTACAAGCCAGAAAATAAACAATTAGAAATTTATATATCAGAGCTTGTATTCATACAATTATAATTAACATTCATAATTTCAACATTAATTAACGAATTACAGAGGTGTTTGACAATTTTTTTTTTCCAATAAACGTTTTACAATAAAAGATATGTGCATTCATTTCACCTAATTTTACGAAATTCATGAGTGTTTTAACAACAATAGAAAAAAAGAAATAAATAAACCATGTTTTATTAGGGGGGGGGGGGGGCTGGTTAGGAAAAATCGAAAACAAAAAACATGGGACATGAGGCTCGTTAACACGTTGACTGCCACAGTAATATTGAAAAGCCAATAAATCTTTTGTTCATTTAAGCTACAGCTACCCTTGATTTTTATTCTTTTATATACCACGAGATAACTCGTAGCTGCACGAATATGGCAAATCAAACAACTACGAGATAATTCGTAGTCTGAAACATTTTGTCATGTTACTATAATAATTTACATAATATTAAATTTTTTATATTCTGTAACAGGTAAAATTACATAATTATTACAGTGTAGCCAAGTACGTAAACTACGAGTTATCTCGTAGTAGTTGGAAGTCAACGAGTTAAGAAGTGTGTGTGTGTGTGTGGGTTTAGGTAACGAATGTAATATTATGGGATATGTAGTTAATTATATATGTTTTTGTTCTATAATAATAATAATAATAATTCGACTTGGATTTACTTTCGGAAACATGAAATCGGATTGAAGTAACACTGTCTGTAGCGTTGTTGTCGTTTGCTGAGTACGAACCGATCGGGCAGACCGGATAATCCGCCGTATTGGGGTAGTGCATTGTATTCGGATAATTGTTGGGCGAGTAGTTGCATTTTGAGAGCGGTTAAATCGTCGGGGCCGTCGATTATATTGCGAGCGACGTCTAAATCGCTTGTGCTGCCACCACCGCCGACGCCCTGAAATTAAACAATTTTTTTTTTCAATTTTTTTTTTGTATGCAGATGGAGTTGGAGTTGTGTTTGAAGGAGATATATTGTCGGAAAAATTAATGATGTTTCTGTGAAAGTTATGAATATTAAGCACTGTCTTTAGCAGATTTTTTGAGCTTTTTTTTTTGCTGTGTAAATAATGACTCATGTTTATAATTTGTAAATCGGCCTTATTCTCTAACAAAGTTGCTAAGTTTTAGCAACGTTGCTAACAACTCTAACCAATAGGAACAAATATAACAGCTGTCATTTTGATTTTTTATTTAGTGTCAGCTAATATTATTGGCTAATTTTCTTAGCAACGTGTTTAAAACTTAGCAACTTCGTTAGAGAATTAGGGTGATTATGTATTTAAAGATGGAAATGTATACTGGCTGTGCACGATAGCATTCACGGAGAGAAATGTATTGCTAAAAAAAATTATTTACCTTACCAAAAATATATACCCATATACTTCTAATCTTGTTTTATTTTAATTTTTATATTTATCACAAAAATACTGCCGTAACAAAAACTATATATGTATCATAATAATACCGTATATTATTATTATGAATATGATATAATTATGGTATATAATTATATAATTATATACCATAATTATATCATATTCATAATAATAATATACGGTATTATTATGATACATATATAGTTTTTGTTACGGCAGTATTTTTGTGATAAATATAAAAATTAAAATAAAACAAGATTAGAAGTATATGGGTAAACCCATATATAGACTACTTTGACATTTCTCGGAAAGTTGGCAACACTGTATTTTAATAATATTATAATTTATGTGGGCACTACGAAATACTTTTCTGAAAATTTGATCAAAATCGAATAAATAATGTAGCCACAATGAATTTTTAAAAAATGTTGTGATTTTTTTCTCGATAAGTTGGCAACACTGTATTTTGTTAAAATTGCATAATTTATTTAGACACTAGGAAAAACTTTTATGAAAATTTGATTAAAATCGGTTAAATAAAATGGTCAAAATAAATTTTTAAAAATTTTACTAATTTTTTTCCCGGAAAGTTGGCAACACTGTATTTTGTTAAAATTACATAAATTATATGAATACTAGGAGAATCTTTTGTAAAAATTTGAGTAAAATCGGTTGAATAACATGGCCATAATAAAATTTTTAAAACTTTAATAATTTTTTTCTCGGAAAGTTGGCAACACTGAATATTAATAAAATTTTGTAATTAATGGGAGCATTAGGGAAATCTTTTCTGAAAAGTTGATCAAAATCGGATAAATAACGTAGCCAATATTAATTTTTAAAAACTTTAGTAATTTTTTTCTCGGAAAGTTGGCATCACTGGAAAAAAACAAAATCACATGACCATCTTGGGCACTAGACAAATTTATCCTGAAAATTTCATTAAAATCGGTTGAACCGTCTAGGAGGAGTTGCGGCCACAAAATTTTGACTTACGACCGAGCGAGCGAGTGAGCGAGCGAGCGAGCGAGCTGACGACGCACATCCATACACCCACATAAACTAAGTTCAGATTCGTCATCTACAGGCTATATGAAGCATTTCTATACAATTTTTTTTTTTTTTTGAAAATGTTACAGACACCGTACCAAACGCTATACTACTTTTCCTTGCAGTCAAAGTAGTAAAAATTAAAAATTAAATTAAAATTTTTGACATATAGATTTTGTTTGGTACATTGAAGCGTTTGGCTATTATATATAGTACTAAATTTTATTGTTACTGGTATTATATTTTTCTCTCCGTGGTAATATAAATTAATAATAAAAAATACAAACATTGTACAATTAAATATATATATATATATATATATATATATATATATACAGTGTGTCCCCGGATTGAGTTCCTCGGATTGAGTGTCCTCGGTCGGCATTTTGTCCAGTCGTCGTTTTGTCCAGACACATTTTTTTTTAAACTGATCTTTTGAAATTTTGCACAGAGCCATAATTTCATATTTTGAACAACTTTTCTCAATAATATTATGCCGTATTATTGACCAAAAAGGCACTTTACCTGAATATAAAATAGTTTTTTTACATTTTTCATGGCCGCTTTAATTTTGAAAAAAAATAAAAATATGCTTGAAATTGTTTTCAGACAAAGCAGGGCGGAATCCCAAAACATGAAAATGAAATTCTTAAATTTACACCTATAGTGAACTCAATCCGGGGACACACTGTATATATATATATATATATATATATATATATATATATATATAGTAGTGTAATTATGTAATACATATATTTACAAAAAGTTTCTTAATTTATATGTAAATTTTCTAATTGAGTTAGAACATTTAGATAATAGTATACGGCAAATTGTTGAATGCAACCAGGCTTTTATTATAAATAGACAAACATGTTTCTGTTTTATTTGTTCGTGAAATATACAAATTAGTCTTTTAACGAATATTATATGAGCCGTTCACTGTACAAATCGATTAACTCCATAAAACAAGAAATGGAGAAATGCGATGAAATAATATACATTGCCTTCTGAAAATACCTATACTATTTATTATTCAATGGCCAAAAATTTTTTGTCGTGTAATGGTGCTTTAATCTTTATTATTTGGGAAATTTATTATAAATATAAAAAGCTATGACTGAAGCAAGTGCTTGGACACTTAAATTTCAAAAAGTGTAGTTAATCGCGATTTGTGCAGTAAAAACGGCGTATATGTTTGAATTTCACTTACATATTTTATATTTTTGAGCAAATTAATTTGGTAATTTATTTGTTAATATTTTGAATATAAATATTTTAAAAGAAAAACTGAAATTATGCAATAGTGTAAATTGTGTATCTTTGACGTATATATGTACAGGGTGATTTAAAATTAAACGGCATCTTGTATATGGCGTGTTCCTCTCACCAAAATAAGAAGAAAAGTTTCTATAAACAGGGGGTCCTTAAATGCAGCATTACCAAGATAACAGGCTGTTGAATCAAAAAATTAAGTGCTAATAAACGACTAATCATGTAGTGCTGATAATACCTTATCATACCACATTCTAAAATAATATTTTAGGACTCCTATTTATAGAAATTTTTCTTCTTATTTTGGCGAGAGGAACACACCTTATATAGGATGCCGTTTAATTTTGAATCGTCTATATACAGGCTGTAACAGAATAACTATTCCTAATTTTCAGAAACGATAGATGGCACATAAAGAAACATTTTTTATTAATAAACTAGTGTCCGGAATTTTTTTTTTTGTACGTTTGTACATCCATACAACTTTTGTATCGAAAATGGTGGTCGTAACTTCAAACAATTTTTATAAAGTTTAATGCACTATTATTTCTAATAAAATGTTCCTTAACTTAACTACTCTTTGATGTTGTAATAATTAAGATTGTGTTTAACGATATCTAGTGTATCTTGACACCGAGAAATTTTCTCACACTAGTTTATTAATAAAGAATGTTTCTCTAAGTGCACTCTATCATTTCTGAAAATTAGAAATAGTTATTCTGTTACACCCTGTATATATATATATATATACATATATATGAATGCGGTAATTTATATATTAGTCGAGATACCTGTGGTGACGATTCACTGAATCCTTGCGGAGGACGAGCTGTCGCAATTGTAATTAATCCGAATACAAGGATTGTACAGCAGATTATTTCAACGGTTTTGCTGATCATGTTTGATGATAATGGTGAACAGTGAACAGCAGCAGACGACTCTGTAACAAATAAATTCTATTATTCATATAGAATTTATTATACTTTTTTTTTATCGATTAGCGATATTAAATCATTTTTTTAAGATTAAGTATTTTCCAAGTATTTCAATTAAATAAGTTGATAGATAACATCTAGTTTTAAAAATTTAATAATAACTAATTTTCTAACTTATTATTTAAGTTTGATAAATTATTAATTTTTTTGATTCATACGGAATATGTTGAGAAATATAATACAATATATACAATGCTATTTTGTTGTCTAGGTTGATGTGTGGCAGTGAATGTTGGGTTTGGCTGCAAAAGCATAAAAGAAAAATGACTGGTGTGTAAATGAGATTTTTACGTGGGGTATGTGGTGTAACTAGGAGAAATCGGGTATGAAATAGATTAGTGTATGATGAGTGTAAAATTGAAAAAAATGTTGTAGTGTTAGTCAGTTAAGATGATTCGGACGTTTGGTTAAAAAAAACTATATATATGAATGATTTTGAAGAGAGATTTAGAGTGTTTTGCGTGTAGTAGTAGGAATGGAAGAGAGGAATTATCAATGTAGATGAAGCTAAAGTTGCTTATCTAGAAAGAGTTGTAAGTTGTAAGAGTTTGTGCCACATCCTTTTGGGTATATGGCGTGATTGTGTATATATGTATGTTGAGAATTGATAAATCTCCCAATTGAATTGTTACTATGTGACATAATCTAATAAATTTACTTATATGGTATTTATGAGATTTTTACGTGGGGTATGTGGTGTAAATAGGAGAGATCGGGTACTAAATAGATTAGTGTATGATGAGTGTGAAATTGAAAGAAATGTTGTAGCAAAAGTTGGTGTTAGTCAGTTAAGATGGTTCGAGCATGTTGAGCGAATGTCTAATGAACGTTTGGTTAAAAAGATTTATTTGAATGATTTTGATGGTATATGTTTGCGTGGACATCTGATGAGTAGTTGGAGTGATATGATTGAGAGTGTTTTGCCTGAGCGAAAGTTTCCAAGTAGTAGGAATAGAAGAGCATGTATGAGAGGAATTATGAATGTGGATGAAGCGAAAGTTGCTTGTTTGGATAGGAGTGTTTGGAGGCGACTGATTTCGGAATGATGAAAAGAGTTTGTGCCACACCCTTTTGGGTACATGACGTGATTGTGTATGTATGTATGTATTTATGTATTTACTTTATAATTGACTTTGGTGTTTATGAAACCGGACCAAAATCTACTTTGTATTTTTATAGCAAATCGAATTCTTTTTTTAAAAGAAAAAACAAGTTTCATAGATGTGAACAAAACCGACTCATATATTTTATAAATCGTACATTTCTCAAAATATATTTTTTATTATTATTATTCAAACATCAAAAACAGTAGAATATCGTCCCACCTACCATCTGTTATTTGTGACAATACAAAAAAAAATCTTTTTGAAACACACGAAAAAACAATTGCGTGTTTGGAGAGCCAATGTAGAAATGAAAAATGAATATTTACAGTTAAAGTTATACTGTCAAATTGTCACAGACATGACCTGAGATGTATAAAATTGAAGTATCCACTTAAAAAACGACAAATTAAAAAATCAATTTCAGAGAGATACAACATTCTAATTTAAACAATATGGACAAAGTGTTTTTTTTATCGAGCGAAAAAATAACGTAGTCTTTAGCGAATTGTTTTAACATTACAATACTTGTCAACTTTGTCCGATGTTTCCATGAAAGAAACATTTTGAAATTTGTTGTTGAATTTCCAAACTGTCGGAAATTATTTTACTTGTCAAACTGAGGTTGATTAAAAAGTATTAACCACTTGATTTATGTTGGCACTTAAAAGTAAAGGCTCGTATTTATAAAAAAGTGCTTTTATTTTTTGCTTTAAAATAAATTTTTACTTCTATCTCTTATCAAATATAAATAGTATTTTTTTTTGATATATTATTTTTACATCTATAAACTAATTAAAATTGATTAGTCAGTAATTTTATGTAAACGTCAAAAGTAATTTTGACAAAATCACTTTTAAAAGTGAGGTGAGAATACAGGCCATAGATTTTTAATTCGAATTCACAAATAAATAAAAATCTTTGGCGATAAATACAATCTGATAGAACATATATTAATTGTTTCATATAATAAAATCATTCTACGAAAATGTATTATTATTATAATTTTGATCTATATCTCAAAATCGATAATAGAATAGAATGAAACGGCTTTAGGTTCTAGTTCTGTAATAATTTATTAATAAATCAACGTTTCGACGAACTGAACGTGCATCTTCATTAGGAAAAAGAAGATATTTATAGTAAATAAATAGAACATGGAAACAAGTTACTAGATAACAAATAAGTAACTAGTAACCTAGTAACTTGTTTCCATGTTTTGTTTATTTATTATAAATGTCATTTCTATTATTTTTTCTGATGAAGACGCATGTTCAGTTCGTCGAAACGTTGATTTATTAATTTTCACCTCTTTTGTTTATGAAAAAGTGCTTTTGTTTTTCACTTTAAAATAAATTTTTACTTCTACCTTTTATCGAATATGAATAGTATTTTTATTTTTGATATATATTTATATCTTATATTATAAAATACAAATAAATTAATTAAAATTGCTTATTTAGTAATTGTAAGTAAACGTCAATAGTAATTTTGACAAAAATTATTTTTAAAAGTAAGATGAGAATATGGACCTATGTTTCCAAAGTAAATATTAATTAATTTATATACAAATCTTTGAAAATACTTATACCATTTTTTATTCTATTAAAATTTTTATTTCTACTAGAAAAATATACGTTTACAATTCAAAAACAGGTTTACTTTTAAGTTAAAAGTACAAACCTCAGATCTAAAGCAAAATTTCTCTGAGTGTAATTAAAATTGTATGTTACAGTTCCTGAGATCCACATCCATTATAGTTTAATTGTGTTTAAATGTATCAATTAACATAGATGGATATAAATGCAGGAGTATTACTTTTTAGTCAACCTTTGCAGAACTGGTAAAATAAAAAAATATAAACTTGTCAAGTGTCACATTGTAAAAATTACGAGTAGCATTTAACGCAAATGAAACAATTAATATTTAATATAATTTAATACTGTTTCACCTAATTACATAAATTTTTTACAAACTGAATTCAATTAAAAAAACAAAATGCATGCGCATTTAGCACTTACACGAGATATGAAATATGATAAATGTATAATAAAAATATTTGTGTTATTTTTCAAATAAAAATATTCATAAATTTTCAACTTTGCAATAAAAATATTTATGTGTTCAGTTTCAATTTAATTTGAAAAAACTAAAAAGCTTTCGTTATTTTTCTTTCTGTAGGTTTAGGCAAATTAGATATTTGCTTATTTTTATGTTTATATTTGACTTGGAAAAAGTTTATATTTGCATACGATATGATAGAAACTTTTTATAGTTTATTTTCCTAAAAGATATTTCATCAAAATTCAAAAAATTTCATTGTATTTACTTCAAATATATATGTATATATTCAATTTTGTAAATAAAAATCTAAAGTAAATATTCTGAAAAATGTAAGTATGTATACTGCAAAAATTATTACTAACGTTTTTATTATTAATTAGAAAGTATTGATACTGTTACATACATACACAATTACGTTACGTATTCAGAAAGGTGTGGCACAAACTCTTTTTACTATCTCGAAATTAGACAGGCAACTTTAGTTTTATCCACATTCATAATATCTCTCATACATGACTCTTCAATTCCTACTACTTGAAAACTTTGGTTCACGCAAGCCACTCTCTCAAACATACCACTCCAACTAGTCATCGGACGTCTATGCAAATGTATATTTTCAAAATCATTCATATAAATTTTTTTAACCAAATGTTTATTAGACATTTGCTCAAGATGTTAGAACCATCTTAACTGTTAATTTGTCAAATTGGGTTTTTATAAATAATATAAAAAATAATTAACATAGTAAAAAATTTTTCAGAACTAATTATATAAAATAAAACAGGTTTAGGTTCAAGTTCTGTATTAAAATTTATTTCTAGTCAACGTTTCGACGAAAGTTTCCAAGTAGTAGGAATAGAAGAGCATGTATGAGAGGAATTATGAATGTGGATGAAGCGAAAGTTGCTTGTTTGGATAGGAGTGTTTGGAGGCGACTGATTTCGGGATAATGAAAAGAGTTTGTGCCACACCCTTTTGGGTATATGGCGTGATTGTGTATGTATGTATGTATGTATGTATGTATGTTTCGACGAAATTCAACGCTCGTCTTCATGAGGAAATAACTGATAAAAATGACATTACAGTAGATAATAGTACATAGAAACAAGTTACTAGATAATAAATATATAACTAGATCATAAAATTTTATAGATTTTTTAATTAATGGAAGCCAAATTTTATTTAACTCAGTGCTTTCACAGTGATTGATGTCTTTTTTCAATTGTTTTTTTTATCAATCTGATATTGATAGATCTTGCAATTATTACAGTATCGTCAAATTTTACATGTTTAACAATAGCAGATTTATCTGGATGATTTAGACGTATTGACTTCTTATGTTCTGTTAATCTAGTAGAAACAGTTCTACCTGTTTGTCCAATATAAATAAAATTAATAATTATAAAATGTATTCGCATTTAAAAAAAAAAAAACTATTGAATAAACGTATTTAATACATTTACAAGCTGTATTATTTCATCGAGATGCAGTGTACAAGTGTACAGTGAATATTATAAGATATTATTATTTGTAGTATTTTTTATATAAATGTTATATTATCATAGTAAAAAATTATATTAGAATAAAACGGCTTTCGGTAACTAGTTCTATATTAATATTTATTAATAAATTAACGTTTCGACGAATTAAACATACGTCTTTATCAAAAAAAAGATAGAAATGACAGTTATAGTAAATAAACATAACATGGAAACACGTTTATAAGTATGGAAATAAAGTTCTCCTGAAAGAAAATGGTTCAGAAAATAAAAAAAGTACAATTATTTTTAAGTGAAAATAATTGCTGTGTCTTGTACCTGATTATTATACATTAACCCTGTTAAAAACAACACGACGTTCTTTTTTTTTTAATGAATTTTTCATAAATTTTCTTCGTGCGCGAAGCTATCGTATTGGCGTTGGTGTAGCATTTCAGGCCTAAGGTTTCAGTTTCAGCGGTACGGTAATTTATTATTCCCTATTTTATTTTACCGGTTTGGCGAGCGGTTTTTCCCGTTGTTGTTGTTGTTTGCTGTGTTGTTTCCTTAAGAACATCGTGGATAATAAAAACAAAAGTTTATTAAAAGTAACAAGATACTTGTTGGCTGCTTCTGGATTCACGTTTTAAATGATGATACACTGGTTTTGTAATTTGTACGGTAATTGGTAATTTACGTAATAATCGAAACATTGATTATTAATTAATATTAAAACAGTACTATAACCTAAAGCCATTTTATTATTATTATTATTATTATGAAATGGTAAATATGTGCACGTGTATTCAGAAGTTGTCTATTAGTATTATTATAGTTTACGCATAGAACATTATACATAGTGGAATTTAATTAAACAATTAATTATAATCTCGCTAGTTTGAGCTCTACTTAACTTAACTAACATCAACTCAACCTAACTTCAGATTTGCTCTGATTAATAAGGCGCTAGCACTGGCGGCTACCTCAATTTATCAACCTTGGTTGCTTTTTTTTTTGGTTGTTGTATTCTATATGAAATAACCTTTTAACTAACCTTTACTTAAGTGTATATATTATTAGTATTAACACATCTAGTTTAATTGGTTATTTTAACTCTTGACAATCTAAATAATGAAAGATTATTTTAAATATTCAAATAATTTATAGAATTTATATAGCATAATATATTTTTACCAATTTTATTGAAAAGAAAAGTGGTATAGTGTTTGGTACGGTGTTTATAACATTGTCCAAAATTAAAACAAAATATATAAAAAAATTTCATATAGCCTCTAGTTGACGAATCTGATCTTAGTTTATAAGGATGCACTGTAAAAAAGTTTTTAAATTTACATATTTTTTTATAGTAAAAATCATATAATTTTTTTCTATAATGCAAATTTACTACATTTATTCTGTAAATTTCATAAAAACTATTGTGGAATTAAAATATTACATAAAATAAAATAGCAGATTTACATATTTTTTTTGTATATTTTCACGAAAGTTAATGTAAATTTGTGCAGCAACAGATAATATTGTGTATTTTTACTACTTTGACTGCAAGGAAAAGTAGTAAAGCGTTTGGTACGGTGTCTGTAAAATTTTCAAAAAAAAAAAAAAATTGTATAGAAATCCTTCATATAGCTTGTAGATGACGAATCTGAACTTAGTTTATGTGGGTGTATGGATGTGCGTCGTCAGCTCGCTCGCTCGCTCGGTCGTCAGACCAAATTTTGTGATCGCAACTCCTCCTAGACGGTTCAACCGATTTTAATGAAATTTTCAGGATAAATTTGTCTAGTGCCCAAGATGGTCATGTGGTTTTGTTTTTTTCCAGTGATGCCAACTTTCCGAGAAAAAAATTACTAAAGTTTTTAAAAATTCATATTGGCTACGTTATTTATCCGATTTTGATCAAATTTTCAGAAAAGATTTCCCTAATGCTCCCATTAATTACATAATTTTATTAATATTCTGTGTTGCCAACTTTCCGAGAAAAAAATTACTAAATTTTTAAAATTTTTATTATGGCCATGTTATTCAACCGATTTTACTCAAATTTTCACAAAAGATTCTCCTAGTATTCATATAATTTATGTAATTTTAACAAAATACAGTGTTGCCAACTTTCCGAGAAAAAAATTAATAAAATTTTTAAAAATTTATTATGACCATTTTATTTAACTGATTTTAATCAAATTTTTATAAAAGTTTTTCCTAGTGCCTAAATAAATTATGCAATTTTAACAAAATACAGTGTTGCCAACTTATCGAGAAAAAAATCACAAAATTTTTTAAAAATTCATTGTGGCTACATTATTTATCCGATTTTGATCAAATTTTCAGAAAAGTATCTCCTAGTGCCCACATAAATTATAATATTATTAAAATACAGTGTTGCCAACTTTCCGAAAAATGTCAAAGTAGTCCATATATGGGTTTACCCATATACTTCTAATCTTGTTTTATATTATTTGTGTAGCATTAAAATTATATAAAGTTTAATGTAACATTACCTATTTTATAAATAACAATTACACATGCAATATATATATATATATATATATATATATATATATATATATATATATATATATATAATATATTACATATATTTAACATATCATTTTTATAAATAAAATTCAAAATAAGGATTATATAAATATATATATATATATATATATATATATATATATATATATAATATATTACATATATTTAATATATCATTTTTATAAATAAAATTCAAAATAAAGATTATATAAATATATATATATATATATATATATATATATATATATACATATAAATAATTAATTTACAGAGAGAATCTAGTTAAAATTACTTCAAAAATTTGTATTAGACTGTACACGCTCTCACAAAATGAATTTAGGGACTTTATAAATGCAGTATAGACATGTATATGTGTGCGTACCAAATTTTGTGATTGCAACTCCTCCTAGATGGTTCAACCAATTTATTTCAAGGTTTATTTAGTACCCAAGATAGTTTTCTACTTTAATTTTTCCCCCTCTGTTAACTAATAATTAAAATAAATGATATTTTGTTTGATAATTTGTTTATAAATTTTCAAATTTATTTGCATTTAAGTATCTTTAAAAAAATTTGTACACGACTCTGCTATCAACCAATATATATTTAAAAATACTCTATAATCATTTAATTATATTTTTTTAATATAAATCACAAAAAAAAAGATTCTCTAATTTCAACATTTTCAAATAACAAAAGTCAATTGAAAAAAAAGAAAAACAATATTTGTTAAATTAAACTTTTCAGTACAATATCAAATTACAAATTTGAAATGATCTAATCTAATATAGCGAGAGCTGTTTCAAACTCCGTAAATAATCTTTACCAAACACAATCTCATCATACAGTTGCACGACGTGACACATACCGGGTGTATCACATGACACCTCAATCAAATTGTGTGTCTCACCTGATGACAATTTTCAACTCATCATGTGTTATATAACATATTCGTTTTGAACTATGTCACATCGCGCGAAGTTTATCTAAGCGTATGAAATATAATACGCACAGGTTAATATACTGTGTACAAGGCATTAATTATATTTATGACGTCAATATATTATAATCTGTGCGTTAAATTCGGAAGCAAAAGTCGGTTTACTCTGACGAGTCAGACTTTTAAAAGCATGACTTGTTTTGATTTTTGAACAGTTATAGTTTGGACTCTAGAGGGCGCATGGGGATGAAAATTATAGTTTTTTTTCAATATACAGTCGATTCTGCTTAATTGGGACACATCGGGACTAGAGCATTTTGACCCAATTAAGCTGCTGCCCCAATTACGCGAATTTCACATAAAATTAAACAATCCATATTTTTCTTTCAATAATTTTATTTTATAAACTTTTGGACAAAACTATAAATTACATATAACCAAAAAATATAAACTTTTAAGAAAAAATAATAATAAATTTCAAAATAAAATAATAAATAGGTACATACAATTTGATTCAATGCAAAAATACGTCAAGTGTAGTCTGTCTGACCCAATTAAGCGGAATGTTGTCCCAATTAAACATGTAAATTTACTGTTGGTTTCTTGGTTTGGTTTCTGTTCTTTGAGATTTGGCCCAAAAAAGCGGCTGCCCCAATTAAGCGGTGGGCCAATTAAGCGGAATCGTCTGTATATATATTATTAGGGTGTCCGCAAAAAAATTCCAGTAAGGCTAAAATCGATAATTTTACATCGAAACTACATCAGAAATAATATTTTTTGCTTGTTTTTATGAAAGTAACAGGTTCCTCTACACAACTGAAATTTTCGAAAAACACGTGTAAATACATATATCGTTTATATCGTGTATGTATTAACACGCGTTTTTCGAAAATTTCAGTTGTATAGAAGAACCTGTTACTTTCGTTAAAGCAAGCAAAAAATATTATTTCTGATGTTTTTTCTATTTAAAATTATCGATTTTAGCATTACTGGAAATTTTTTTTTACGGGCACCCTAATATATATATATATATATATATATATATATATATATATATATATATATATATATATATTTAATATCAATTAAATTGGAAAATAGGCGACTGCTAAAATTTTATAAATAATGAGTAATAGACAGAATTCAGTCAGTTATATAGTTTTTTTTTACCACTAAATATAATATTTACATAAATATATTATAATATGATATAAACAAAAAATTATATATGTGACAAATAATTTATAATTTGCAATAACTAACCAAATTATTAAATAAATAAATATATGAAAATGCCAATACAAATTTATCGTTTAAACAAAATCAGTTAAAATAAATAAAAAAATTGCAACTCAATTTATGAAATAATAATACATATAATAACTTGAATAAATGATGATAAAATCTCAATTAGATAATTTAACCAGAACAATTAATTATAATATGATTAATAATATAATATCTCTACTCATATCAATCATTTTGTACGTCAATATAAATTATTTAATGATCAAATTATTTGTATTCCCTGTATAATATTAGAAGTATATCATCATTATATGACATACATAGAAATTGGTCATTATTACATATGTGTATGACATAATAATTTGACAGAAATTAAATGATTGTACAGTGTATATTAATGATATTATTAATAATAAATATTAGACGGAATTCAGTAAATTAAATATTTTTATTCTTTTCTATGCCCAACGTTTCGGCAATCACTTCAGGACTCTACAATAGACACAAATATGTATACATGAAAATACATTTATATATACATATATAATAATATACTGAACAACTGAACAAATACTTATTTACAGCATTACATACATTATTATTAATGTTTAATGTTGAAAAATTTGTGAAGAAGTGCAAGAAATACAATATACACTGTCTGATTTGTTAGAAATTGTATATTTGACACAAATCACGTAACAAATATAAAGAATATATACATATACACTCTATTCTACAATTTTTAGTAAGGCTAAGGTTACTTGATACGTATTTTTATTTATTTTTAATTTAGTTTTGTTTAGAACGCTTAAAGAAAAAATTATATATAGCCCAAATTACTTGGCCTCAGCAGTAAATCGTACTAATTAAACAATTAACAGAATTATTAATTTAGATTATGAAATAATCTATAGTTAATCAATCAACAAATTAATATACAATCTACATACATTTAATTTCTGTCAAATTATTATGTTATACAATAATGATCAATTTCTATATATGTCATATAATGATGATATACTTTTAATATTATACAGGGAATACAAATAATTCGATCATTAAATAATTTATATTGACATACAAAATGATTGATATGAATAGAAGTGTTATATATTAATTATATTATAATTAATTGTTTTGATTAAATTATCTAATTGAGATTTTATTGACATTCAATCGATTATTATATGTATTAATATTTCATATATTGAGTTACAATTTTTTTTATTTATTTTGACTGATTTTGTTTAAACAATAAATTTGTATTGACATTTTCATATATTTATTTATTTAATAATTTAGTTAGTTATTGCGAATTATAAATTATTTATTTATAATGAAATTGATTGTCACATACATAATTTATTGTTTATATCATAGACAATATATTAAATGATAAATGTTTTAAAAAAAAATTATTACTCCTACATTTTACTTTTTAATATAATTCTATTTTTAAAATGTTTTAAAATTTACAAACATATAGTCCGATTACCGTAAATTCCGTTGTACGTCATAGAAAAACAGTAACTAAATCTATGACGTCATCACTGAGTATGGTTATATAAGCTCATAATAAATATCTTACATAAAATGTTATGCAAGTTGCAGAAAATAATATAATTATTGTTTTATTATAGGTTAATTTTTTATAAAGCATGTTAAATCAAATAAAAATTGAATTATTAAATAATTACCAAATTAGTCTTGAAAAAGACCGATTTTTTTAAATATTAAAAAAAAAGAGAAAAATCTATTTATGTCAAGCAAAATTGACGCACAAAAACAAATTTTTGTTTTTGTTTTTTAAGACAAACAAAATCTTTGTTGTCAATTATAGCGAAAAGAAATATAAATATCAAAATATTATTGTATATAATTGATACTTATTTAAAATAATATGGGTTTAGGTTTAAGTTCTGTATTAATATTTAATAATAATCGATGTTTCGACGAACTGTTAATAATATAATTTTTAATTGAAATTTTGGTGGAGGTGCTTATATTCAATATAACTATCATTACATTAACAAATACTTTTGATTTTAATTTGAAATTACTTTTAAAGCTCTAGCTTATTTATATTTTACAATCTCAGCTATAACAAAAAATATTTAAGATTTATATATGAATATATATATATATATATATATATATATATATATATATATATATATATATATACTTGAATTAATGATGAAAATATTTTATAAACAAATGAGCTGATACTTGATTATTTAAATTTTTAATATTTTTTATTATATTATTTTATATATTATTTATTATTTTTTGTTTTACATAGCTAAGATAATTTAGTGTAAATTCCAAGAATTGATAGTGTGTTTATTATAGTAAACAATCTTTCAGAATTCATTATATTAAAATAAAACTGCTTTATGTTAAAGTTCTGTATTAATATTTATTTAAAATCGACGTTTCGACAAAACTCATTATTACTATGTCATTTGTATCATTTATTCTGATAAAGACGGACGTTGAGTTTCGTCGAAACGTCGATTTTAAATAAATATTAATACACGAACTTTAACCTAGAGCAATTTTATTTTAATATGTTTATCGTTTTATTTTATAATTTATGAAAAAAATATATATATTAAGAGAAAAATGACAATAACAAAACTTGTAATAACATTTTTTGACCTTATTAACTTTTATTGACAATTTAAATATAAATATGAAATATTTGCTCGTATTTTTTGTTTTATAACATGATAAATTAATTATATTTGTAAAAACATAGGAAATATAATTTAGCAAAATGTTGACGGAAGAGAAAATAAATTGGTTTTTGTGGTTTGTTAGATTAAAAGTCTTAACCATAGCACAAATAAAATTTACAACTCTGGGGGTAACATAGGAATTCAAAGAATTACAATGAATCACGAATATGGAGCTTTAGGGAATTAAGCACGGGTAAATTTGCTACTATTTACATAAATATTAAGTAAAAAATCTTTCAGAACTCATTATATTAAAATAAAATGGCTTTAGTTAATAATTCTGTATTAATATTTATTTATAATCAATGACTCAACTTACATCTTTATCAGGAAACAAGACACAAATGACATTTATGGTAAATAAGCAGAACATAGAAATAAGTTACTAGGTAACAAAATACAAGTAACTAGATCATAAAAGTTATAAATTTTTAATTAAAGAATGCGAAATTTTATTTAAATCAGTTACTAGTAACACTGATTGGTGTTATCGTTTTCTTTATAAATTTTTATTACTTCTGTTATCAATCTACTGTTAATATTGATGGGTGTTGCAACTATTATCATTATTATTATTATTTATGATGTAAAATTCGAAGATACTGTAATAATTGCAACAACCATCAATATTAACAGCAGATTGATAAGAGACGTAATAGAAATTTAATATCATAATGTTTCTTTAGTCGATTATGCAGTTTTTGACCACCCTGAATGGTGGTTCTTGCATTTTACACATTTTATATAATTAAATTCAAATTCAAGCGAAAATAATTAATGCAATTGTTAATTAACTTAATTTGACAATAATTTTCAATATAGCCGTCAAAAATATCGTATTAAATACATCTGACTTTCTAATTATGTTTGGTACTGTCACTATTGGTGTATATAGTAACTAACTGTTGTATAATAATGTCATTATTGTATTAGTAACGTAATTATCTCTTTTTATATATATATATATATATATATATATATGTAATTTTATATACCTATTTTGTAATATTTACAGGATAATTAACGTAATATCACATTTATTCTGTAAAAATACATTTATAGAACGATTTTGATGGTTTACGTTTGCGTGGACGTCCGATGAGTAGTTGGAGTGGTATGATAAGTTTCCAAGTAGTAGGAATAAAAGAGCATGTATGAGAGAAATTATGAATGTGGATGAAGCGAAAGTTGCTTGTTTGGATAGAAATATTTGGATAGGAATGTTTGGAGGCGACTGATTTCGGAATGATGAAAAGAGTTTGTGCCACACCCTTTTGGGTACATGGCGTGATTGTGTATGTATGTATGTATGTAAATTTACATAAATTTTTTACAGTGAAGTATAAAAACTAACATTTTCAGATTTGTAAGAAAACGAATTTCTTTGAAAATAATATTCATCATTCTGCTTTAATTTCAAATAAAAATGATTAAATATATCTAATTTTGCAATTTTCAGTTCTTATTTTAAAACATATTATACTAAATTATGATAATTATACCATTGTAAAGTTTAATATCTTTTACCAAGTACATTAACAATAATAAATGTCATTTTCGTGTCCTATTGTTTTTTTTGTTTTTTGGTCCTTATTAAACAAAATTATCTTCGTGTGCGCGTTAAATAATTGTTAAGAAACCGTGTACATCTGTAACTGTCCCAATTTAATTACCCCGGCTTTTAAACGGGGAGAGGCGCAACTTTGTTCTCGGTGGAAAGTTGAACGTTCCCAATTGAATTCGAAAGAGAAAATTTTCTTATTTTTGTTAAATAGGTGTTGAAACAACGGAATTGAAAAACGAACCAGACTTTGGGATATAGATTAAGTTCTTCGAAAATTCTAAATTCCACTCATTTTTTTTTACTCCATTTGGGTTCGTTGGTGTTTTTTTTTCTTTTCTTCAATTAGTAGCTTATTTTCGTGCTCTGACTTATAATTGTTTTTTTTTTTGATTAGTGTCTATTTACTAACGAAAGTTGAGATGTTTTTTCTAGGAAATTTTTCAACTAAGATTTGTTGGTTTTTCTTTACTATTTTTTGATTGAAACTTTGACAAATCTGTTTTAAGTATTTAGAAAGTAAATGCTAGTTGTATTATTGGAAAATGTT
This sequence comes from Clivina fossor, assembly GCA_963966155.1. NCBI lineage: Eukaryota > Metazoa > Arthropoda > Insecta > Coleoptera > Carabidae > Clivina > Clivina fossor. The sequence goes on from OZ014566.1 coordinate 7,146,875, forward strand.
ACCGCACATACATACATACCCAAATGGGTGTGGCACAAACTCTTTCCACTATCCTGAAATTAGTTTCCTCCAAACATCCCTATCCATCAGACAACCAACTTTAGCTTCATTCATATTTTTATAAAAATTTATAAGAATTTTTTTTATGATCTAGTTACTTATTTGTTACCTAATAACTTGTTTCTATGTTCTGTTTATTTACTGTAAATGTCATTTGTATCAGTTTTCCTGATGAAGACGGACGTTGAGTTTGTCGAAATGTCATTTATTAATAAATATTAATACAGAACTTAAACCTAAAGTGGTTTTATTCCATTACTTATTATTTTCATTAGAATAATATTAATTTAAATTTTAGTTCTGTATAATTTTTAATTATATAAAATAAAACTGTTTAGGTTCAAATTCTGTATTAATAGTATATTATTTAACGAGCAAATAATGGCACCTATAATGTACGAGGATGTTGTTTAGTCCACGAGCGTAGCAAGGGGACTAAAACATCCTCGTAGGCATTGTAGGCATTATTTGCAAGTCAAATACTATACTTTATCTACAACTGCTTATATATTTTTAATATTGTACTTACTTATTCAAATCTATGATCAGTTAACAACAACTAACTAACTAACTAACTAACTACAACTGTCATTTTATTACTTTGACTGATAACTGCTGCCATCTGGCGTAGAGATACTTAGTTTGTTGATGTTGCCTAGCAACGAAGCGTGCGTACGGAAATCAAGTTAATAAAGATCGTTTCTTTATTTCCCTTGGTTAATAATGACTAATATTTTATTAACCTTGGTTAATAAAGACTAGTATTTTATTTCCCTTGGGTTATAAAGACTTATATTATTTATCTGATTTTATATATATAATGACCATATAACAAAGCAGTTGTAGATAAAATTAATTTATAATCATTGTTTCGACGAAAATAAACGCTTTTCATAATTATATTTTTATGTTTCGTAATTTTAACTAAACGTCAAAAGTCATTTTGACAAAAAACACTTTTAAAAGAATAAGAGGCGTTAGCATGTTATAACATATTTGTTGAAAAATAAGCATGTTGTTTTATTTTTTTTCTCTGATATTTATCAATATTTAGATCAGTATGTTTCTTATAGGTTTAAACACATCACATCACTGAAAACGTGTGATATAATATGTATGTTTTTGCAATCGACTGTTCAGCTCTTAACTGCTAGAAACACATGTTATTTTTTCCACAAGATTATTTTATTATTTTCATTATCTGTTTTTCATTCGATGCCATAAATATTTTTTCCTATTCGCTCCTGTCACTATCATACATATTATGGACACCCCTCTATATTCACACACATATAAATTCTCTATAAATATACAGGGTGATTTGTAATTAATTGGAAATATTTTAACTGGAGTATCCTGGGCTCAGAATATGAAGATTTGACCCAAAACACTTAGATAAAATGTGGCTCCTTACTGAGCTACAGGGTGTTTTATATAAAAATTTAAAAACGATTTTTGCCCAGTACTTTAAAACTATTTGACCTATCCATATCATACTTGGCAGGAAATGTAGGTACCGTACACCATACTAAATTATGTTAAATAAAAGTTTCTGGCTACTGCCAGTGGCGTACAACAGGGGCAAGTGAGAAGTTGATCCTTCCTAAATTCTACGCCACTGGCGGAATTGTCATTTTAGCACAATTTTTCGATTCTCCAATACTTGCTGTGTAAAAAACATACTCTTCCTTTGTAACGATAAAGTCACTGTTTTTCGAGATATTTAAAGTTAAACATAAGCTGCACCCTTGGGATTTTTTCAAAATTTGCTAAAAAAAATCTGAAAAAATTCAGTAAAATAGAGAAAAAAATTAGCTACATAATATCTAAGTAACTTTTTTTCTAACTCATTTTGGTTTGGCTGGAAAAATTATTGAAAATTAATATTTTTTGCATTTTATTTTTTTTATTTTCAATAATTTTTCCTGCCAAACCAGAATGAGTTAGAGAAAAAAGTTACTTAGTTATTATGTAGCTAATTTTTTTCTCTATTTTACTGAATTTTTTCAGATTTTTTTGAGGAAATTTTGAAAAAATCCCAAGGGTGCAGCTTATGTTTAACTTCAAATATCTCGAAAAACAGTGACTTTATCGTTACAAAGGAAGAGTATGTTTTTTACACAGCAAGTATTGGAGAATCGAAAAATTGTGCTAAAATGAGAATTCCGCCAGTGGCGTAGAATTTAGGAAGGATCAACCTCTCGCTTGCCCCTGTTGTACGCCACTGGCAGTAGCCAGAAACTTTTATTTAACATAATTTAGTATGGTGTACGGTACCTACATTTCCTGCCAAGTATGATAAGGATACGTCAAATAGTTTTAAAGTACTGGGCAAAAATCGTTTTTAAATTTTTATATAAAACACCCTGTAGCTCAGTAAGGAGCCACATTTTATGTAAGTGATTTGCATTAAATCTTCATATTCTGAGCCCAGGATACTCCAGTTAAAATTAGGAATAGTTATTCTGTTACACCCTGTATAAAAAAAAAACACGAAACATTTGCATTATTAATATAGTAAAAAAATTTTCAGAACTCATTATATTAAAATAAAACTGCTTTAGGTTAAAGTTCTGTATTAATATTAATTTAAAATCGACGTTCCGACGAACCTTAACGTCCGTCTTTATCAGAATAAATGATGTAAAGAACATAGAAACAAGTTACTAGGTAACAAATAAGTAACTAGTAACTTGTTTCTATATTCTGTTTTGTACTGTATCCTGATGAAAACGAACGTTGAGTTTCGTCGAAACGTCGATTTTAAATAAAAATTAATACAGAATTTTAATTTGTATGAGCGAATGTTTGCAAGTAGTAAGAATAGAAGAGTATGTATAACAGACTTTCAATATGAATGTGGATGAAGCTAGAGTTGCTTGTCTGGGTAGAAATGTTTGGAGAAAACTAATTTTGGGATAGTGGCAAGAGTTTGTGCCACATTTTTTTGGACACATGATTGTGTATGTATGTAAACATTATATTAATATAGTATAAGTTTTTCATAATTTATTATATTAAAATAAAAAGGCTTTAGGATTATGTTCTGTATAAATTTTAATTAAAGAACGATGTTTCGATATACTCTACGTATATCATCATCCAGGGAAGATAATGATATACGTAGAATAAATCAAAACATCGTTTTTTAATTAAAATTTATACAGAACCTAATTTCAAAGTCTTTTTATTTAAATAGTATTATTGTTTTTTAAATTTCAGAACGTTTTTCTACACTGTAAAAAAAATCTATGTTAATTTATATTGATAAATATGGTAATTTTACTATATTTTTTATTGTAATTTTTATAAAATATTGCAAATTTTAAAAAAAAATATAAAATTACTATAAAAATATTGTAAAATTACTATGGTTATCAATGTAATTATACATTAATTTTTTTACAGCGTAGGAATACAAAGAACGTTTGGTTAAAAAGATTTATTTGAATGATTTTGATGGTATACGTTTGCGTGGACATCCGATGAGTAGTTGGAATGGTATGATTGAGAGTGTTTTGCGTGAGCGAAAGTTTCCAAGTAGTAGGAATAAAAGAGCATGTATGAGAGGAATTATGAATGTGGATGAAGTGAATGTTGCTTGTTTGGATAGGAATGTTTGGAGGCGACTGATTTCGGGATGTTGAAAAGAGTTTGTGCCACACCCTTTTGGGTACGTGGCGTGATTGTGTATGTATGTATGTATGTATGTATGAATACAAAGAGACTACTGTGTTTTATGAAATTGAAATATTTTTTTTTAATATGTTAAATAATAAAATAAAAAAATATATAATAATAATGACAATAAAAAGATTCCAAAGAAAATGAGAAATTTTTCCAGACAATTTAAGTCTTTACGGGGCGCGCAACAATATTTCGCAAAGTGAACTTGAAGGATATAAAATGGCGCAAGCCAACTCAAAATAACGCTCATTTAAAATATGCAAATTCCACGCTCGAAACTCCTGTATACTACTTATTTATATTTTGTAAGAATCTTTTCCAAAAGCAAACGTGTCGTTAATACCAAAAGCAAAACGCCCCCCCCCCCCCCCCAGCAGTCCGATGAATAATTTTAAATTAACCAACAACTTTTTACATTTTTTTTACATTTATATTCAGATTATTTTTTTTAGTCAACTAAATATTACACAGGTCATTGCGAGTGAAGGGGGGTGGGGGAATGTATTAAAAGATTATATTAATATTCATAAGTCAGATTAGCTTTTTTTTCTAATTAGTTGTTGCAAATAAAATTTTAATGAGGTTAAATTAATTTATTTTACACTTTTATTTGTTGTGTTTTAATTAAAATGGAATTTGATTATTTTTAGCAATATGTTGAATAATATTATATTGTAATTCTATGCACATTTCATAGACTTAAAAAATGTTACTTTAAAACTAATTTCTTATCTCACTTTTAAAAGTGATTTTTGTCAGTACTTTTGACATTTACTTACTTAAAATTACTTATTAAGCAATTTTAATTAGTTTATTTGAATTTTATAATATTAGATATAATTAAAAATATATCAAAAATAGTAATACTATTCATATTTGATAAGAGGTGGAAGTAAAAATGTATTTTAATGCAAAAAGCACTTTTTTATAAACAAAAGAGGTTGAAATACGGGCCAGCGTTTTTACTATTAATTAAAAGTAAAATTTATTAATAATCGACGCAATCAGCATACATTTTACATACATACATACATACACAATCACGCCATGTACCCAAAAGGGTGTGGCACAAACTCTTTTCATCATCTCGAAATCAGTCGCCTCCAAATATTCCTATCCGCAAACAACTTAACTTTCGCTTCATCCACATTCATAATTTCTCTCATACATGCTTTTTTATTTTTACTACTTGGAAACTTTCGCTCTCGCAAAACACTCTCAATCATACCACTCCAACTACTCATCGGACGTCCACGCAAACGTATACCATCAAAATCGTTCAAATAAATCTTTTTAATCAAACGTTCATTAGACATTCGCTCTACATGTCCGAACCATCTTAACTGACTAACACCAACTTTTTTTCAATTTCACACTTATCATACACTAATCTATTTCGTACCCGATCTCTCTTATTTACACCACATACCCCACGTAAAAATCTCATTTCCACAGCAGTCATTTTCCGTTTATGCTTTTGCAACCAAACCCAACATTCACTACCATACATCAATGTAGGCACCAAAACTACATTGTATATACTTAAACGGGCTTCTTTGGAAACATTTACATTCCTAGCAAAAGTTCCCAAAAGTTTATCAGAAAAAATTATAGAAATAACATTTACATTAAATAAACAGAACATAGATACAGTTAACAAAATAAGTAACTAGAACATACAAATTTAATAAATTTTTAATTAAAAAAAGCAAATTTTATTTAAATCGGTTACTAGTCTCACACTTTAATGTTGTATTTTTCTTTATAAATTTCTATTGCTTCTCTTATCAATCTGCTGTTAATATTAATGAATCTTGCAATTATTATAGTATCCTCGAATTTCACTGATTTAAATAAAATTTAACTTCTTTTAATTAAAAATTTTTAAATTTTTATGATCTCGTTACTTATTTTGTTACCTAGTAACTTGCTTCTATGTTTTGTTTATTTACTGTAAATATTATTGTATCATATTAATAAAAATTAATACAGAACTACAACCTAAAGTAGTTCTATTTTACTATAATAAGTTCTATGTTTCAACAACTTTACTAAAACATGCAAACAGTGAATAATTAATAACATAGTAACACATAACCAGTAAATAAGACAAGATATTTTATAGGACAGAACCGATATAATGAAAATTAATATCTAGTCCTAAATTAACATTTACTGTGACACTAAAACGGATAAAATAACATCGTTTAATATTATAGACGATATTTAATAACTATAGCCGATGTGTACATATTCAATAATATAATAATAACATTTCAACAATCGTCTCTTTGTAAATTGAATTTGGCGATCGACAATTTTACAACTTAATTATGATTGACAATGGCAGATAAAATTACTATAAAAAATTTAATTTTAACATAAATTTCGCTTTAGACATGTTTTTTATTTATAATCAATTTATTGATAATATTGACATTTGTTTGACAAGTTGATTTAAGTGAGAATGGATTTTTGCGTCGGAATTTTAAATAACTTTTTTTTTGTCATTGATGGGATGCTGTTTGTTCGGATGAAATATTTACGGTAATTTTAATTATGTTTACTTACAGAATGTGTACATCAAAATAAATGGAACATTTATTCGTTTTGTTCTTTTGTACAGAAGTTATTTTAATATCGGACGAGTTAATAATCGACTTAATGTACGGTTTCATCAGAAAAAATGATACAAATGACATTTATAGTAAATAAACTGAACATAGACACAAGTAACAAAATACTAGTAACTGGTTTATAAAATTGTATAAATTTTTAATTAAAGGAAGCTAAATTTTTATTTAAATCAGTGCTATTTCACACTGACTGATGTTTTCTTTTTTTGTATAAATTTCTATTGCTTCTTTTATCAATTTGTTGTTAATATTGATGGTTCTTGCAATTATTACAGTATCTTCAAATTTTACATAATGCAGATGTAACGCATGTTGTGCAATAGCAGATTTATCAGGATGGTTTAAGGGCATTTCAAGGCAAACAAAAAGCTATATTCAGACAGGTAGTGGGAATACAAAAAAGGATAATTTTACATTCGATTTTTTCGTTTAATACTACATATTTATGGTAACTAATTATTAGAAAAATTAGCTAATTTATGTACAATTAATAATTTAATAACAATTTTTATATATTTACAGAAGTATCAAATATTTAATTGTCAATATTTACTTTGTTTATTATTATTTTGATTTCCAAAAAATATATATGTATAAATTCAATATTAAGTTCAACATGTTTTGTATTTGAGCTACATGTCTGAACAAAGCAATTAGAACCGTGTGAACTAACGTTAAGCGTATTGACCTCATATGTTCTGTCAAAAAATTAATAAAAAATTGTAATTCAGTTACTTGTATTTTGTTATTAAATAACTTGTTATGTTGTGTTTGTTTATTATTTACTTATGTCGTATGTATGCATAATGTAGGAAGTATTACTTTTTGATCAATTATATTAAAGATATTAATAATCAATTTTTATGATATACAATTTATAAATTTATTGATTGGCTTTAATCATTTTGTCAAACTAATGATATCATTTGTAATACCTGATAGACTTGCCTACAGTAATATTTCTTTATTGTATTTCGAATACAAACAAAATATTCATTACAGTTTCAACTTTTAAATAGATAAAAAATGATTCTAAAATATGGGAAATGAAAAACAAGAGATAATTATTATTTGATAAAAGTTTTCAGTGCAACATTTTTCACATTATTTATATAACAAAACACGAAAAATATTAATTTAAAAAAAAGTATAGAAATTCGATTTATCTTGATGTAATATAATGTGTATCAAACATTTTCACAATGTGTAATATAATACTTTTAAAAGCATGAAAAATGTTTAAATTCAATATAAAAAAACATTTATAAGTACAAATGTTTTTAATATTACATACAACACATTTTAAAATGAGAATTGACACGTGTAAAATAAATTTTATTTAAATTGAACACGTTTATAGAATTATTTTTATAATGTTATTATGGAAAAATTATATTTTTAAAATTTTACACTGAAAATTTACAATTTTTTGTTTTGTTTGTATTTATTATTATTATTGTAATTATTATCAGTTTTAACTTTTGAAGATTTTTACAGATAAACAAGAATTATAATTTTTTGTAACATCTGTTATTTTTAGTGTGATATCAGTCTTTTGGCCTGTCTGTTGGTCTGTCTGTCTGTCCGTGGATATGTACATTAAAAAAATAATCTTCAAAACCAATGTTTTTTACTATTAATTAAAAAATATACATACTTTTGATCTGTACAATTGGATTTATTTATGTAAATACAGTATGTCTGAAAAAGTTGGAAACAAATATTTTTTTTATTATTGATTTTACGACAAAAAGCCATTCTTTATAAAAAGTTCTGCTTGTTTAATAAATAAGTTTACCATCAGAAAAGCTAAGATTAAATGTGCAGAATGTTCTTAAATTAAGATAACATGAAAAGGGAAGTACCATTAATTGCATTTTTTTAGTTTAAATACAAAATTTCAATCAATTAAGAAAATCAACAAAAATTATTTTAGAAGACCATTGTTCTAGGATGCATCGTTAAGAAAAAAAAAATAAAAACTGTTTTTTTTTTTAATTTTTGAAAGTAATGTCAAGGGGGTAGTACCCTTGGAATTTTTTTTTTCAAAATAAGATTTTTTTTTTCAAAATTTGCTCAAAAAAATCTTGAAAAAATTCAGTAAAATAGCTACATAATAGCTTAGTAACTTTTTTCCTAACTCATACCTGGTTTGGCAGGAAAAATTATTGAAAATTAATAAATGATACTTCTCTCTTCATGTTATCTTAATTTAGCGACATTCTGTACATTTAATTAGATAGATTTTCTGTTGGTAAACTTATTTATTCTACATGCAGAACTTTGACTTTTTGTCGTAAAATCAATAATGCTTTCGAGGGGGACTTCTGATGCAGGGACCCATGCTCCTCTTGGATCCCCTGGGGTGCGGGAACGGGGGGCAACTTTGAAATCTTAAATGGAACTCCCTATTTTTTATTGCAGATTCGGATAGACCATTGAAAAGTATGTAAATTTTATTTTGAGACTTTTTTTTTACCTTTGATAGATGGCGCTGCAAACAGCATTTTGTTTCTCAGTTTATCAGTCTTCAATTTGAAAAAAAAAAGGTGTAACTAAGTACGATATTCAAGTTTTTTTCAGTTTTGTGGGTGGAGGGGGGGCAAGGGTCACTGCATCAGATATCCCCTTCGAAACCTATAACTTTAAGTTAATGGTTTCGAGGGGGATAACTTTAAGTTAATGGTTTTGAGAGGATATCTGACTCAGTGACCTTTGCCCCCCCCCTCTTTCCAAAGAACTGAAAAGAACTTGTATATCGTAATTAGTTACAACTTTTTTTTCAAATTGAAGACTGATAAACTGAGAAAAAAAATGCTGTTTGCAGCGCCATCTATCAAAGATAAAAAAAATCACTAAATAAAATTTACATACTTTTTCATGGTCTATCCGAATCTGCAATAAAAAATAGGGGGTTCCATTTAAGATTTCAAAGTTGCCCCCCGTTCCCGCCCCCCTGGGGGTCCAAGGATAGCAAGGGTCCCTGCATCAGATGTCCCCCTCGAAACCATTTACTTTTTATTCGGAACATTTTTTTGTCAGATGTACTCATTTCGAGAAATTGCCCTGGGAACATTAAAATGGGACACCCGGTATATATATATACCGGGTGTCTACTTTTTTTTTGTTACATAGGGAATACAATGCTAAAATTTTCATTTGGTGATAAATTTTCCCCTAATTATTATAGAACAAAAGTACAAATACAAAAGTTGTTTAGAATTCAAAAATGCATCAAATGATGCCAAATTTATCAATATAGGATGTTCCGATCAAGAATTAGAAGCAAATTAAAATTTCCATTTTTGCGCTCTTTACATCAAAGTGCCATGGAAATTAAACAAATAATTTCATTTCTTCTGGAGTTTGAGTTTGACAGATCGTATTTATTTTATTGTTACGTTCTGTATTATTATCATTATTATTGAAAATAATGAATAAACTTAAGGTAAATGAAAAAGTTCAGTGCGTAAAATGGTATTTTACTGGAAATTCGATACGACGAGTAAGAGATTTATTCAGCGCTTTCTTTGAAAACCGTCCCATACCTTCCGCTATGACTATTCGTAGGATAATTAAACAATTCGAAGAAACTGGAAGTGTGTTAAAACGTTGTAAAAATTGTAGAAAAATCAACGCAGAAGATCAGGAGGAGAATTTAAATCAAAATGCAATTAAAGAAACTACATTGAATATACTTTTGTGTGTAACGGAAAACCCAAATGTTAGTGTGCGTCAACTTGGTGCTGAATTAAATTTGCATCCTTCAACAATACATAAGGTACTAAAAAATGAAAAATATCATTCTTATAAATATTCCACGCACCAAGAGATATTTGAAGCGGATAAAATGGCTAGAAGCGAATTTAGTAACATTATTATGGAAAAATCCAATTTAGACAGAAACTTCTTGAAATCTATTTGTTTTACTGACGAGTCTACGTTTACTTTACACGGCGAACCTAATACACAAAACTTTAGAATATGGAGCCAAACAAATCCTCATTTAATGGTAGCAACACGTACCCAATATCCAGAAAAAGTTAATGTATGGGCTGGAATTTTTGGCAGGTGTATAATTGGGCCATTTTTTATTGAAAATAATTTAAACAACGAAAAATATTTGGATATGTTGCAAAACCATATTGGTCCGCAGTTAGAAGAGTGTGCAACTCAAGATAATGTTGTCTGGTATCAACAAGACGGATGTCCGGCACATTACAGCTGCAACATTAAATTATATTTGGATCAATGTTTTCCAAATTCATGGATTGGTAGAGGTGGTCCAATTAATTGGCCAGCTAGATCGCCCGATTTAGCACCGTGCGATTTCTTTTTATGGCCATATTTGAAGGAGAAAATTTATAAACGACATATCAAAAATCTTGTTGATTTGAAAAATGCCATTGTTGAAGAGTGCAATAATATAACACAAACACAATTAAGCTCTGTACGTCACGAATTTTATAACAGATTAGGTTATTGTTTGGCAGTTAATGGCGATTTATTTGAACATTTAATTTAAATTGTTAGTTTCGTTTTTGTTCTCCTATATCTTGTATTCATGAATTTTTCTGTTTTATAGGTATATTGAATATTGTAATAAATAAAGAAAGTTTTACGGAGTTCAGCTATTTACTATTTATTAAACTCTTATCCGACGTTTCACTGCACAACTTACAGCATCCTCAGGGATAAGTTTAAATTATTATAATAAATATATTAGGCATAATGCCAGTCATCTAATTCAAATGTATTGTTTTTATAACTTGAAGTTAATAAATAAATTAAACAATTACTTAAAATTATAATGGAGACATTCACAATTTAAAACCACAGCTAGTACGTAGTGTACAGCCGAGTAAAATACCCTTTCATTGTAATAAATAATAAATACTTAATACTTTTTATACTTAATAGCTTTTCATTTACATTAAGTTTATTCATTATTTTCAATAATAATAATAATAATAATAATAATAATACAGAACGTAACAATAAAATAAATACGATCTGTCAAACTCAAACTCCAGAAGAAATGAAATTATTTGTTTAATTTCCATGGCACTTTGATGTAAAGAGCGCAAAAATGGAAATTTTAATTTGCTTCTAATTCTTGATCGGAACATCCTATATTGATAAATTTGGCATCATTTGATGCATTTTTGAATTCTAAACAACTTTTGTATTTGTACTTTTGTTCTATAATAATTAGGGGAAAATTTATCACCAAATGAAAATTTTAGCATTGTATTCCCTATGTAACAAAAAAAAAGTAGACACCCGGTATATATATATATATATATATATATATATATATATATATATATATATATATATATATACCGATCGAATGAAATCTGTGGTTGACGTTGAATTAAAATAATTAATTTCTTATGTAAATATTCTAGCCTAGCGAATAATCAATTGATTTAACAAATTTGTTATTACAAATATATCTGTTGCAAGCTGATCTTGCTAATAATTTACAAAATGTCACGAGTTAATGTTTCGCATGCATATATGAAAATCGGCATATATCGCAATATATCTCGATCAGATAATTCAAATATTGCCGCGTGTAATTCGAAGGTAAATTTCCGGTTTATAACTGTTTCCTATTCTGCAATTTAATACGATTAGAAATCATTGGAATATTGTCTATTATCTATTTTAAATATTAACATAGTAAAATATTTTTCAGAACTCATTGTAGTAAAATTAAAAAAAAAGATTGAGATTTATAAAGAAAAGAATAACATAAATCACTGTGAACGCATTGAGTTAAATAATATTTGGTTTCCATTAATTAAAAATCTATAATTCTTATGATCTAGTTATTTATATATTGTAAAAAAAATAGCAAAATTATAAAAAATAATAGTAAAATTTTACTATAAAACATTTACCATTAATATTCCGTATTTCTACCTCAAAATTCTATAATTTTTACATTATTCATAATAATCACATAAAGTTGGTAAGTAAAAACGATTTAATAATTATATAAAATTATTTACTTTCTGCAAATTGCATCACATACTTAATGTAGAATTACATATTGTTGGTATTTTACAATTATTACAGATATTAATTGCACTTAAAATATTTTATTAATATTATTACACAAAATATGTATTAAGGTTTCATTATTTTGATGAATTATTACAGATATTAATGTGCAAGCTGTAATTTTACATAATTTAAGAAGTTATACCAACAATATGTAATGTAATACGTAATATGTAATGTAAGTAAACAATTTTACATATTTATTCGGTTATTTTTACTTTATGTGATTATTATGTAAAAATTACAGAATTTTGAGATAGAAATACAGAATATTTATGGTTAAATGAAATTGCAGTTTTTTTTTATAGTAAAATTTTACTACCATTTTTTTGTAATTTCGCTATTTTTTTACAGTGTATTTTTAAACTGATTGTACAAATCAGTCGTATAGATGCAAAACTCACTATTTGCAAATTTTAAGTTCTGAGATAATTGCAAAAAACTGTTATAGCTAAATGTAATTGTATTTTGATGATAAAATCTTGTTACTAGATGGCAATACTTATTTAAAATCGTGAATTATTGGTTTTATACATCATTAATACATACACAGTAACTGTTTGCTTTCCACCAATAAAAATTTTATTGGTGGAAAGCAAACAGTTACTTTTGCGTCTAAACTATCAACGCAAGTAGTGAGTTTTGCATCCAACACTAAACTTTAAAGAGTGTCTCTCATATTAAATACTGAGTTTTTTTTCTAACTAACCTAACTATCGTATTCCTTGTAAAATTCTACGTCCAAATTTCGCATAATCTTATTTTTCACTATTTGTCATATAGTGAGTTTTGCATCTATACGCCTCAAATAATAAGTGATACAAGGTTGTAAATTGTTAATAACAGAGAATCTCGGAAATTAAGTTTGATTTCATCTCGTCTATTTAAAACGTTTCTTTGATTCTATTATAGTGCACTTAAACCTCATATCGTAATGTACTATTATTGTATTATTGATAGTTCTACAAGAATGCTTCTGGTTCTGTGCTTGAAACGGTTAATTAATAAAAAATAATCATCATTTTCTATTCCTTGTAACAAAATATACTATTTTTTTGCTGACTGACAATAAACTGACATTTAAAAACCGCAATGATATTATAACTCATTAAGGAAATCTACTTATAAAGTTATAAAATTATCTTTTTTTATGAAACTATTTGATCTGTAAAATGCTTTATAAGTCATGCACACTTGTGAAACTTTCTGAAAAAAAACAAAACAAACTGAAGCCAAAGCTCGGGAACTGTTTTATTTTTATTTTTCAGTTTTAATTTATTATACAAACGGATTATGTATTCTTGTTTATGAAATATATATATATATATATATATATATATATATATATATATATAAAGAACTTTTATGAATATTTAATTAATATTATGATAAGAAACTGAAAACATCATCATTTTTATTATAACATTAAAATTTTAATTCAAAATGAAATTTAAAGCTTTTTATTGCCATACAGCAATATTTACTAATTAGTATTATTAAATTTTATTTCTGTTTAAATTTTTTCTTTAAAATATTTGTAATATAATTAATAAACATTTTTTTTTTTATAAAACTTAATTATTTTTTTAAAAATTGTTTTGAAATGTAGATTTTTTACTAACCAAGACAAAACAATAAAATATTTTTAATTGTCAGTAAGTAACACTAAAACATTTTTCAGAACTCAGTGTATTAAAATAAAACTACTTTAGGTTAAAGTTCTGTATAAATATTTATTTAAAATCGACGTTTCGACGAAACTCAACGCTCGTCTTAATCAGGATAAATAATACTATCATTTATTCTGTTGAAGACGAACATTGGGTTTTGTCGAAACTTCGATTTTAAATAAATATTTATACAGAACTTTAATCTAAAGCAGTTTTATTTTTCTCAGTATATAAATGAGAGTGGCTTTGGCATTTTTGATAATAAAAATGTAAATTATACCAACAATAATATTATTTATGAAAAATTCCTGACAGTAAATTTGCTGAAGTTCTGTAAATTTACTAAAAGAGACTTTACTAAAAAAACTATAATATTACATACATATGTACTTTTCTATCCCGTTGGTAATATCATATTACATAATGTTTGTAATAGTTCTGATATTATGTATTTTTAAATAATTATGTTAAAATTACAGCAGTTGAGTAATTATACCTAGAAATATTGGGCATCATAGTGTCCGATAGTTTGTTGGTTAAGTTGGTTTTTTCAGAGATCTCGGAGTGATATTCTTATTTAGTAAAAACTTACACTAGGCTAATTTATTTTTCTAAAAATTCTTAGTTAAATTGAAATTTTTACTACATATGTAATTAATTGAAGCAAATATTTTTTTTATTTGAAATTCGAAAAAATATCAGAAGACTTTTTAATTATCTTACGTTTTTTTTTTCATGGCAGAGAATGAAGCTTGGTTAGGGGTAGTAATAAATAAAATTTAATTTCAGGTACAATGTATAAAAAATGAAGTATGTAATCCAGCTGTGCTATACTACATTAATTTCACTTTTTTTTATTCATTTATGAATTTTTTTTTTATGTTTGAGCTGCTGTAATAATTACATTAAATTTTCTCTTTGTAAATATTTAATCAAGTTTAATTCTTATTTTATTTTTACTGTTACGAGATTGTTTAAATTTTAAATACTTTTAAATGTTTTTAACTCAATAAATATATCGAAAATGAATGATTTTTTTTCGTGAAATTATGTTTTAATTAATTAAATATATTAAGAGAAGATGTAAAAAATTCTAATTTTTAAATTCGAGAAGTGCGATTAATTTTATCAAATTGAAATAATTACTTGATCAAATAAAAAAAATCATCAATAAATGTTAATTTATAAGAAATTTTAATATAGAATAAAATTAGGGGGTTTTTATTTGTAATTTTAAAGTTACCCGCCCTTGCGTAAGGAGAGATTGACTTACATAAGCGAAAGTTTCCAAGTTGTAGGCATAGAAGAGCATGTACGATAGGTATCATGAATGTGGATGAAGCTAAAGTTGCTTGTCTGGATAGGAATATTGGAAGAAAATTGATTTCGTGATAGTGAAAAAAATATGTGCCACACTCTTTTGAATGCATGACATGATTGTGTCTGTATATATAAATTTATTTAATACGATTACGGTTGGTTTTCTGGTAGCCACAACAGATTTTTTTGTTTTAATATAATAAGTTTTAAAAGATTCTTTACTATGTTAAGTTGGATTATATAGTTTAATATAGAAATAGGTTAATCCTGATCTAAGTTTAACATGAATTATCTAATATTTTTGTTTGATTAAAAGAGTAGGTAGAGGTATAGAAAACTTTTAACAAAAGAAATATACTATACATACGTATGTTAGAATACTTTGAGTTTTTTATCAAACAGATATTTTATTTATCAAATATATATCACACATTCGGAATATCTTTAGTGCTACATTATTTCTTAGTGAATAGTCAAAGTAGATGGAAAAGCATTTGAAAGGAAATAAATAAATAAATATATAAAAAAAGGGAGAGACAACATTTTCTTACTTTTTTTATTAGGAAAATGTGTATTTTATTGTTTTCTATTATTTTCTATTTATTCTATTTCTTTTATTGTATGTAGAATTTTAGAATAGTTTTATTTTTAAAACATTTGTTGTTAATTATATATTTTTAATGTTAGTATTAAAATAAAACTGCTTTAGATTCAAGTTCTGTATTAAAATTTATTTATAATCGACGTTTCGACGAAACTCAACGCTTGTCTTCATCAGGATAAATTGATACAAATGACATTACAGTAAATAACAGTACAAAGAAACAAGTTACTAGGTAACAAATAATTGACTAGATCATAAAATTTTATAGATTTTTAATTAATGGAAGCTAAATTTTAATTATTATTATTATTTTATTATTAATTATGTGTGTTAGAATATAAAATATTAAAATTTTGAATTATATTAAATCAGAATAATTATTTGACAAAATTGTTCATGGATATTCACGTTATTCATTTAGTGATTGCATTTTGCTCTCCTATAAATAGTGAACGAGTGAAGAGTATTTTGTAACCAAATTAATTAAAATAATAAAATGGACTCTGCACAGTAAATTTGACTATTAATAACAGTGATTAATAATTGTAAGTAACATTTTTATGTTATTGTATACATATTATATTTGTTCAGAAAACTTCACATATCCATATAAAAATATTTTTGTGTGTTTGTGTAATTTGGGATAAAATTTTGAATGCAACTAGTGAGTAAACTCATGTCATAAACCCGTTTTTACACACTTGTTACATAAATAACTATTATTAAATTTGTGTTATTTATTTATTTTATTAATAAATATGTGTATTTTAGCACGAGCTATTAATAAAGATATCATTTTTATTATTAATTGTGGAATAAAATATCGAACTAATTTTATTTGATTATGAAATGAAAAATATTGTTCTCAATTAATGATAATTGACGTTTTAAAAGCGAGTGTGTTTTGTTTTCCAGTCACGTGTTATTCGAGAGATTATATTAAATTTTGGTTTTAATGAAATTAAATATGCTTAATCTTCAAGGATATTTAATTCAATTATATCGCATTTTACTAAGAAAATAAATGGTTAAAATCTAATGGAGAAAATTTAATTTTACAAATATTATGTTAAAGGAAAGAATACATACATACACAATCACGCCATGTATCTACAAGGGTGTGGCACAAACTCTTTCCACTTTTTTGAAATATTTAGTAATAATAATAATTTTTTTTGGAAATTTTTGGAAATTTTTGCTCACCCAAAATACTCTCAATAAAAATGATTTTCAATTGCTTTGTTTGTCTGTTAATTTTCAAATAGAGCTTTTATTAAAAACAATATTAAATTATTATTCAAAAAATTAATGTAATATACTATTTAATCAAAATTTTAATTAAGATGTTTGTACAACAAAGAAATATTTTAAACGTCTTATCAATGTATTTTTTCGATGGAAAATTTCAAAAATGTTACCGAAAATACTTTAAAAAATCTGCCTTGGCCACCACAGAACCGACCGTCATCGTATTAAATAAATTTATGAAATAACAACAACCACTGTTTTCATAGTAACTAAAAACAACTTAAATTTGCTGATATACAGGGTGTAACAGAATAACTATTCCTAATTTTAACTGGAGTATCTTGGGCTCAGAATATGAAGATTTAATGCAAATCACTGAGATAAAATGTGGCTCCTTACTGAGCTACAGGGTGTTTTATATAAAAATTTAAAAACGATTTTTGCCCAGTACTTTAAAACTATTTGACGTATCCTTATTATACTTGGCAGGAAATGTAGGTACCGTACACCATACTAAATTATGTTAAACAAAAGTTTCTGGCTACTGCCAGTGGCGTACAACAGGGGCAAGTGAGAGGTTGATCCTTCCTAAATTCTACGCCACTGGCGGAATTGTCATTTTAGCACAATTTTTCGATTCTCCAATACTTGCTGTGTAAAAAACATACTCTTCCTTTGTAACGATAAAGTCACTGTTTTTCGAGATATTTAAAGTTAAACATAAGCTGCACCCTTGGGATTTTTTCAAAATTTGTTTAAAAAATCTGAAAAAATTCAGTAACATAGAGAAAAAAATTAGCTACATAATAATTAAATAACTTTTTTTTTCTATCTCATTCTGATTTGGCTGTAAAATTATTGAAAATAAAAAAAATAAAATGCAAAAAATATTAATTTTCAATAATTTTTCCAGCCAAACCAGAATGAGTTAGAGAAAAAGTTACTTAGATATTATGTAGCTAATTTTTTTCTCTATGTTACTGAATTTTTTCAGATTTTTTAAACAAATTTTGAAAAAATCCCAAGGGTGCAGCTTATGTTTAACTTTAAATATCTCGAAAAACAGTGACTTTATCGTTACAAAGGAAGAGTATGTTTTTTACACAGCAAGTATTGGAGAATCGAAAAATTGTGCTAAAATGACAATTCCGCCAGTGGCGTAGAATTTAGGAAGGATCAACCTCTCATTTGCCCCTGTTGTGCGCCACTGGCAGTAGCCAGAAACTTTTATTTAACATAATTTAGTATGGTGTACGGTACCTACATTTCCTGCCAAGTATTATAAGGATACTTCAAATAGTTTTAAAGTACTGGGCAAAAATCGTTTTTAAATTTTTATATAAAACACCCTGTAGCTCAGTAAGGAGCCACATTTTATCTCAGTGATTTGCATTAAATCTTCATATTCTGAGCCCAGGATACTCCAGTTAAAATTAGGAATAGTTATTCTGTTACACCCTGTATACAGACTTATATACAGGGTGATTTATGATGTCGGGGAAAAACTACACCGGATGATTCCTATGAGTAAATCTAAATAAAAAACTTCAAATAAACATATGTCCGAAAATGCTTTCTAACGGAACTGTATCCGTTAGAAGTTTATTACCTGTAACATCAATCGCGTTAGCTTTATTTATTATATCAGGAAAAAAACTTCTGAATAATTGTAAAATTACTTATTGATTTTCTAAAATTTTGTTTAAACACTAGTAAACCAATTTACTAGTTTATAAATTTTTATACACATATAAATAAATATTTAATAAACAATTTACAACAATTAAAAATCGAAGACAAATTTTGTCGTGACCCAGTAAGTCATAAGAATATCATGTGAAGTTCTTTATAAAATTGTCATCTTTTTAGCTGTGATTAGACCTCGAAATATCAATTTTTTTATAACTAATATGTAACATACTTGTACAAAATTTTAATTTTTCTTTTAAATCTAGTGACATACAAATTTTTTACAAACTAATGAAGTATTATTGTACTCGTGATGAGGGAAGCTTAATTTTTTTTTTACGGAACTGGTTTAATAAAATTAATTATTTTATGAAATGAATTTTATTTTTTCAAATGAAAAGTTCAAAATTTCAATCCGAAAGACTATAATTTTAATCTAAAAATTTTGAACCGATTCTTTTTTGTTTAAAAATTTTGTAGTTTCTCAGTTTTACGAACAAGATTATTTCCCGTCTAAAAGTTATATCTCAGTGGAATAGAAACTTTTTACGAATTCTTAAGTAAATTTTCTTTTCATTTTAGCCGACGTACTATATATGCCTTTAAAACTTCTTTGGAGATTTTACAATGACGAAGATTTAATGTTTTAATGTTTGCCAAATGTTACTTATTCTGTTATTTTTTTAAAAAAACTTTATTATATATCAAGGTTACAAATCGCTAAAAAAAATTGAAACTAGTTTGATTCGAGTTTGTTTATTAGGGTAGAAATGTTTGGCAGAAACTAATTTTTGCTTAACTGAAAATTGTTTGTTGTATATTTTTATAGGTACATGGCGTGATTATGTATGTATTATGTAATATTTAAGGAGATATTGAATCATAAAAAATTATTTCGAAAAATATTTTACAATAAATGAAAATGATGTGTAAAATTTTTAATGAAATTATTTTTGCGAAACAAGAATTTACTTTTTAATTAATTTTGTCAACTGCGCTACATACATAAACGATTAATTTTAGTTTTTTTTTTTTCTTACAGTGCATAGTTATAAAAACTGATTAATTTTACATAAAACTCAATAAACTAATTAAATTTTAATCAATTTTATTCAAAATGTATATTAATTACTCTAAAAAAATTCAATAATTCACTTAAAATGTTTATAATTTATCATATCGAAAATTGTTTTTATAAGTATATATACAGGGTCCTGCACCTCACCTTCCGTCTTCTGTAGCTCATTTATTAATTAAGTTAGGATTTTGATATTTTGCAGGCGTTCTCTGTACCTCCGAGTCTATTTCAGGAAAATATTTTTGATTATACAGGTGTCCCAATAAAGTGTTACGCCATGATGATATATCTTTTTAAATTACATGCTATACTTTTTTTTACTTATTTTTTTACTTTTATGGTTGCCTACATACTCCTAAAATTCTATTGAAATCGGTTCGTTGAAGTCAGCGAAAAAAAATAAAAACCAAAAAAAGTCGGTTTTGCACCACTGGCTTTAAAAATTAATAAAAAACGCAAATAGTATCTGGTTAATAAAATTTTAAGACATAGTCATTAAGTAAAGTCTAATAGTCTCGTTAACCAAGTTTTTATTGATCCAGATTATACGGGGTGATCAAAATCTAGTGTCAAACTTTGCAAACTTTAAAGCACTTTATCTTTCTTATTTCAAATGGGAACCCCTATATATTTTTATATCATTCGATGCGGAATTGAAAAACAAACATTTTTTCTAATTACAACCCTATGGCAATTCCTAACATTTTACAAGTTATTCACCAAAAACTTATTTTATCAACTAATCCAATAGCAATTTTAATTGATAAAAATCGAAGGTGCCTTTGATAAACAATTTATTAACATATGTATATATATATATATATATATATATATATATATATATAAAATATTACTTCGAAAATGTAAATAAAAATGAGTCTGATGATTTTGTGTATGTACATGCGTTAGATTGATAAGCAATAGAAATTTATAAAGAAAAAGGTAACACCAATCACTGTAATTTAAATCAGCACTGACTTAATTAAAAATTTATAAATTTTATGATTTAGTTACTGATATCGTGTTACCTACTAACTTGTATCTATGTTCTGTTTATTTACTGTAAATGTCATTAGTATCATTTTTCCTGATGAAGACGTAGGTTGATTATTAATAAATATTAATACAGAACTATATCTTAAAGCCATTTTAATTTTATATCTATTTTATTCATGTGATTAGGTATGCAGGTTTTTTTTCCCTATATTATATCATTTTCTATATGCATATCTAGTTCTTATCTCGTTAAAGTAATTTGAGCAAGTGTCGCTCTGATGGTATTTTATGATGCAAAAAGCAGGAACTGTCAATTTTACTAATTTTAATTTATTTTCTCGTTATTTTTTCGCTTAGATAGCGAATAAAAACTTTACACACACAAAATTTGAAAAAGAAATTTTATCAGTATGAAGCAATGCTTTAGTCAAATTTAGTAATAAAGAAAATGAAATATATGAAAATATAGACAATAATTTTATTGCACAATTTTATATTACTCTTTACGGACTAGTAATGTCAATGATGATTTAACAAAACTTTGCAATTTGCAAAGTTATTCATTAATTAAAGGTTTAAAAATATAATATAATGTAGTTTTTGTTTTTACATGCATTTAAGTTATAACTTATTAGAATATAGTAAAAAAATCTTTCAGAACTCATTATATGAAAATAAAACTGTTTTAGGTTAAAGTTCTGTATTAATATTCATTAATAATCGATATTTAGCCGTTTCGAAATATATTCCAAATAAAAGCAACTTTTGTTAAATAATTTTTTACCAAATATATCCTCTGTTGCGAAATATTTGTAAATAACATAAAACTGATATCAGTAAATTACTACTTCCTGTTGGTAGATCTCCGATCAAATTGAGATATTTGTCTCCAAAGCTTAAATATGAAATTCTATAACAATCTGTTCTGCCGAATTTGTTCCGACAAACCGACAGATGGAACACAATATACAATATTGTATAAACTAACTACATACATATAATAAAGCTTGTTTGAAACTAGTTCATGTAGTTGAATTGAATTGAACTCCTACAATACATTTTCAGGAGATACGTGCATTACTGCAATGTGATGCTGGTTGCATAAATCACACAGAATTATTGTAAAGTTGTATTAGGATTCTATTAATACTAATACACTGGCTATCGAAACTTAATTTACAATTAGCTATACGATTATTCCGCTTCGCTAAAAGTTGTCCGTTTATCTTTTGCAAGTTTAATTCATGTTTTTTTTTTGTTAATTTTATTCAGGGTATATAGTAAAAAATCTTAGAACTCATTATATTAAAATAAAACTGCTACAGGTTAAAGTTCTGTTTGAATATTTATTTAAAATCGAGATTTCGGCGAAACTCAACGTCCGTCTTCATCAAGATAAATGATACAAATGACATTTACAGTAAATAACAGAACATAGAAACAAGTTACTAGGTAACAAAATAAGTAACTAGATCATACAATTTTTAGATTTTTAATTAAAGAAAACAAATTTTATTTAACTCATTTCATATTTCAAAACAGTGAATGATGTTATCCTTTTTTTTATAAATTTCTATTGTTTTTCTGTACCAAAATTGGGTGTCAGTAAGGTAAGAAATTAACAAATATAAAATCACGTGAACAAATAAATATTTTTCCCTTTATTTTTTCGATACTAAAAATAACGCCACTAACAATTTGTATTATCTAATGATCGTTAAATCTACATATGAGCACATTACTGCGTCTCACTGCTGGAAAAGACAGTCGTCATTAATTCGCTAGTCATTAAAAAAAATTCAAATAAACTAACAGTCAAACAAATGAACAAAACAAAAGAAAATATAATATTGAACACTATATGAAAATATAATGAATTGCATTGCATTTTCTTTTTTATTCTATAAATTTACAATGACAGTCGGTTCTGTGGTGGCCACAGCAAATTTTTTTTATAGATGAGACAAAATAAAAATAAATAAATATATTTTATATCATATAAAATAAAAGATTTTTTTGTGGATTTGTATTTTATGAAAAAAGATTATATTTATATAGATTGCTACACGTGCTTAGAATTAATTAAAAATTGTATGTAGGTATTAGAAATATTGTTACATCTATAGTAATTTTTTCTAAATTTGATAGTTGATTTATAATTTAAAAAGTAATTTCATCTTTGTAACTTAATTATGAAATTAATTATTAAATATTTTTTTTAAATAAGTATTTAATTTTTATTTTAAAAATATGTTAATAATAATAATATTATTATTTTTTTCAGATTACAATGTTGCTGTTGTACTGTTTATTTTTTGGTAAGCTTATTATTATTATTATTAAATAGGTAAATAATCGACTGATATAATTTTTATAAATAATAAGTAATAGACGGAATTCAATCAGTTATATATTTTTATTATCTTCTATGCCAACGTTTCGGCAATCACTATTGCCTTATTCAGTGCTAGCAGAATATATTTAGTTGATGTTATGTGGAACATTTGTATTATTTGTAATATTTGAATTATTATTTCTCAATGAAAAAAATTCTCAAACTTTACCTAGTTTCAGAGCGCTCGGAGTAGCGTTCCCACCTTAAAGATGTGGCACATTTTATAGAGAAGCATTATGAATGTGAATGAAGCAAAAGTTGCTTGGCGGAAGCTAATTTCTGTATAGTAGAAAGAGTTTGAGCTGTATCCTTATTGATATATCGCAGAATAAAATTATAAAGACAAACCGAAAAGTTATTTCAAGATTAAATTTACGATCAGATGCATCCAGAGTAGATAAATTCAAAGGCCATAGCTAAATATTTAATTCACCTAAAAGTCCTTTACAAGTTACAACCATCGTATTAATATTATATAAAAATATTTGTCGCCATCTACGAAACAAGAACATGAATGAATTTTACAAAAGTTTCGCTTTAGTAAAATACAAAATACTGCCCCGTCTTTTAGCCTCACTTGCCAGGAGACTAAAAACATTTTAGCATACACTTGAGCGGAACGTTATTGAATTGTGGACCATGTAATGCCCGTTCAGTTAACGGACGTTAAGTGCTAACGGATGCAAGCGCACACACACACACACACACACATACACAGCGTCTGGAAAAGGACCGGAGATATTACGCCCCTGCTCTTTCTAGTCGTTTAGGGACTATATAAACAGTCTTGGCCCATTAACGTTAATAGCCAAAAATGTATTTGTTTTTTTTTTTTTTGGAATTCACTTTTCTATTGTTTTTGTCTTGTTTGACGATAAAATGATTTAGTGCTTATTTGGTCACCCTATATATATATATATATATATATATATATATATATATATATATATATATATATATATATATATATATATATATATATATATATATATATATATATATATATATACAGGGTGATTCAGGACTAGTGTAACAAACTTTAACAGCTTATTCCTGAGGTCATTTTGAGCAAAAATGTCATATGAACATAGGTCCTATTCCTTCTAGTTACCAAAATACAAGAGGTTGAAGTTCTATAAATAACACGAAATTTTCAAATTTTTGTAATATTTGTCTTAATTAAAAATTGTTATACTTTTGATTGTATTTTTGTTTCATAATGGATGGTTATAGTACTGCTGAATATGCAGATATGATTTTTATTTATGGATTATGTAATGTAATGACAAATAAAGTATGACTTTTTAATAAAACTCTTGTTTTCCGAAAGTATCTTGATTACAAAAATTAGAAAATTTCGTGTTATTTATAGAACTTCAACCTCTTGTATTTTGGTAACTAGAAGGAATAGGACCTATGTTCATATGACATTTTTGGCTCAAAATGACCTCAGGAATAAGCTGTTAAAGTTTGTTACACTAGTCCTGAATCACTTTGTATATATATATATATATATTTATTTATTTATTTGTTTCTTGGGATTTTCAGTCAAGCAGAAATAAAAACAACTCAATTCATAATGCAAGCTTTCAGAAATATTTTATTTCCTTCTTCAAGCCCTGTATTATAACACAAATAAATAAAATGTAAATGTAAAAACAAATTAACTTACAATGGCAGAGTTATCTGCAATGTACTATGAAACCATGTGATTGAATGTCCTAATTTTAGGATTAGATTCTGATTAATTATTTTATCAAAACGACATTTTGACAAAACTGAATACTCGCTCGAATACGAGCGTTCAGTTTCATCGAAACGTTGTTTTTTTTTTATAAAATACTTAAACAAAATCTGACATCTTCGACGGCGGCCATATTCAGAAACACTAGTTAATTGACAATTGCATTGTTTATTTTCGTTTGAATTTTAATTTGATTATTGAAAATGTATTGAAAAGTTCAAGAAATAGACAATATCGTCCATGATTGTCAGAAACTGCATATTCGGCCAAAGAAACACGGTCAAGTGTATTTAATTTTACATCTCCGACAGCTATATTAAAAATTATTAAGTCAAGTTAAAGTTAATCGACAGTTGCATAATTTTGTTTCACTTGAATTTGAATTTGATTATTGAAAATGTATGAAGAAGTGCAAGAAATGCAATGTATATCGCCCAGGATTGTCAGAAATTGGATATTCGACCAAAGAAAGATTAATTCTCACAAATTACGTAACAAATATAAATAATACATACATTTTAAAATTGATTAAGCTTACTTGTCATGTATTTTTTTAAATTTTAATTTTAATTTCTTGTTTAGAACGCTTGAAGAAAAAATCTAATATATCTGACTCGGAATAAAGATTGCTTGTCCAAATATCTAGGCTTAATACAATAATCATCGCTTTCTACTACTAGTAACATAATATACTAATTATTATCTAAATATTTTTGAATTTATTCGTTACTAACTTTGATACGAATGTTTGATTGATATTTTTCCAAATATAAAAAATATTGACTATAATTGATATATCATTGTTAATATATTTTCTCAATAAATTTTATGCAGTTTGTATTGACAAATATTTAAACTAATTACTTGAAATAATTATTAATGAATTGATAACCGTCTATTAGCGGTTGATTAAATAAAAAGATAATTTAATCTCCCAACATTATATTAACTACCGTTTTAACATGGCATTTAACAAGTGTCAGGTCTAAATACATAGACAAAAACCCAATTTGATGTTTATTTACGATTATTATTATTTTGATAAAAGAATACCTAATTAATCAAACGGGGATAATAAATGTTAATTATTATTACAGATAATTATATTTATTATACTTTATTATCCTACTATTTTGACGCTTTTTTATTACTATTATAATCTGGTAACAAATTATTTGTTATTAATTTTGTTATTGTGAATTTAGAATATCGTATTTTGTTATCTTAATACGATATAAATACTGTTTTGCTATATATTTATTATTATTAAAATAGTAAAAAAATCTTTTAGAACTCATTATATTAAAATAAAAAGGCTTTAGGATTAAGTTCTGCATAAATTTTATTTAAAAATTGACGTTTCGAACTAAATTATTATTATTGTTTAATGTGTAAAATATAAAAATATAAAAAATTACAACTGTTAAAAATGAAAATTAACAATTTATATGTGCAAAGATATGTGCAACTGCCACCAAAATTCACTGAACTAAAGTTTTAAATATTAACTTTACTTAAATTAAATTTCATATACAATGTTTGCCAAAAAGTCTGTATCGTAGTAATTTGTAATTTGTAATTTGTTTGTAGACGTTTCGCCCATATATCGTAGATGGTATCCTCAGTGCTTAGTGACTAAATCATTCAGTCACTAAGCAGTGAGGATGCCATCTATAATGTATGGCGAAACGTCTGTGACGAGGATAGATTGAACATGGCATACCAGCCACGGAAAACGCTATTATTACATGAAAATATTTGTTTTTTAAAAAATTATGATTACTAAACTTTTGGTGCTTGTCTAATAACTAAAAATGCACTAGCCAGGAAGTAGTGATATCACTTCCGATATAAGTCAAAATTAACAATTATGAAAAAAATTGCAGGTTAATTTAAATTATTTATAACAATTTTGAAAAAAGTTTTTATTAGACGTATATAAATTTTGAGTTAAACGTTTTTTTAATCGTAATTTCTAATTTATACAAAAATACGTGTTTTTGATAATTTAATTCTTATTTGACAATAACATCACTCACTTAAATGCATTATTACTTAAAATTTATTAAAACAATTAAATGTTATATTGAGAATTTTATTAATTTTTTATAAATATGTATTACTACTTTGATGTAAAGTTGTTATATTTTCTCAACATATAAAAATAAAAAAACTTATTTAAATGGAAATAATGTCTAGTAAAAAAATCTTTCTGAATTTTATATTAATATAAAACGGCTTTAGGTTGTAGTATTAATTTTTTATTAATAATCGACATATTTAACATACATTTCATTGTCAGGAAATATGATAAAAACAACACATACATAGAAACAGAACATAGAAATAAGTTACTAGGTAACAAAATAAGAAAATTTTATAATCTAGTTACTTATTTTGTTATTATCTAGTAACTTGTTTTTTTGTTCTGTTTATTTACTGTATATGTCGTTTGTATCATTTTTCCTGATGATAATGTACGTTAAGTATTCGATTATTAATAAAAAAATAATACAGAACTACAACCTTTAACCGTTTTATTTTAATATAATAAGGTCTGAAAGTTTTTTTACTTTATTTAAAATCTAGCAAAATTTCATTGAAATAAAATTGAAAGTAACAAATTTTACAGTTGCATAAAAAACAAGATTTAAACTTTATTCTATTATAATTTTTATCTCAAACATTATTCTAGTTTATTTTATATTTAATAACAGTTTAGTTTTATGTTAAATTTAATTACTTATGATAACAGAGCATAGATTAATAATTAAAATTAATATTATTTTTTTTTTGTTTTATACTATTTATCACAATTTTCACATATTCTCCTACTATACTCTTAAGATTAGCAACATATTTTAACAATATTTTATGGATTTTATAAATAGTTAGAATAATTACTACGCAAGTAATAAATTTTGGAATTTCTGTTAGACATGTTAATTTTAACAGTTTGTTACAAAAAATTCGAAATAAAAATTTGTAATTTTTTTAATTTATTTTTGTTTTAACTTATTGCTAATTCTATAACAGACTTATAAGTTTAACATGTATGCCATGTGAACATAACAAAAATCACAAGTTACAAGATAAATAAAATTCGAAATAAAAATTTGTAATTTTTTTAATTTATTTTTGTTTTAACTTATTGCTAATTCTATAACAGACTTATAAGTTTAACATGTATGCCATGTGAACATATAAAAAATCACAAGTTACAAGATAAATAAAATTACTTACTTACCTTTTTTGTTGCGGTATGAGAAACGAAAGATGTATTGGTTCGAAATGCGCCTTTGGTGGTGGTGCGTATGCAATTCCGCAAAACTTGCTGATGTTGCTGGTCGCGTGTTTGTCAGTACAATGAACAATTTCGTGTGCGTGCATTCGAGTTTTATACAGTACGGTCGACGTCAACCAATCGCAATCAGTCGGTTGTGTGACGTCATCCAACTGACGACCAATCAATAAGCGACAATAAAGGCGCATTTATTTTATCAAAAGTTTTAAGTTTTTCCGCCGCTCGTAACATCTCTGTGTTTGTATGTAGGCAATATTATATACGGTTGTGTAATGCTGGTGTAGGGACTGATTTTTATTGCTTCTTTTTTGATAGAATAATATAATATATTGACGTTTATTAGGTGGTTATATAATGAATATTGTGTTAGGCGAACGACCACAATAAATGATTAAATAAATTTCGAATAGATTTTCGGTTTTATTTGACAGGTTTGTATCAACATTTTTAGAACATAGCTGATTTAGTTTTATGTTGATGTTTGATACAATTAATTTAATATAAGATTCAATTTAAAAAAACTTTTTTAAAAACCACGTTTATCTGTCATTTACATTATTCAATTATTAATTGAACAAAAAAATAGTTCATGTGACAGATGTCATTAGTTGTATTAAAAAAATAAATATAAGCGTGTCATATCTTGTAATCGGTTTTTTTTTTATATAATATTGTGTTGTCACCTGGAATGAAATTACATGCAAATTTCAGTGAAATCAAATGATAGGAAGTGGTCTAAAAATTGGTTACAAAATTTGACCGCGACAACAACAGAGTGAGTTAATATAAGCCTGGTAATAAATAAATATACTTAATTTACAAATTTCTTAATCTAATTACTTTGTTAGAATAAATTTATCTTTGGAATAATCTTAAAATTAACCATTGAAATATTTTCATTTATTTTGAGGATACATTTTTAGCCAATCACAAATGATGATACTTAAAATAAAACTGCTTTAGCTTATAGTTCTGTATTAATATTTATTAATAATTGACGTACTCAACGTACATCTTTATCAGGAATACTGATACAAATGACATATACATTAAATAACAGAACATACAAATAAGTTACTAGGTAACAAAATCCAAGTAAACTAGATCATAAAATTTATAAATTTTTAATTAAAGGCAGCCAAATTTTATTTAAATCTAGTATTAATATTAAAAATAAATTATGTATATATATATACCTATATATACAAATCGCTGTAATACGTATTTTTAATTATATGATTTAACTAAGCGAAATATTTTTATTGAATTCATTTCAGAAAAATTGATACGGTATTGAAAAAGGTACTATTATTTTTTTGATTTTCTTTGCGTAGTATAAAGTATATTGTTTTCCGTGAAGAATTTCCTATGTCAATTTTCTAATAGGAATGCATACATTACTATATATTGGATTTGAATCATTTTCACCAAACTTTTGTTTGGTGTCATGTGACACAAATGTCAGGATTTCAGTTATCACCCTATTTTAAAATAAATTATTTTAATTTCTTATCGCTTTTCATAATAATTTTGAAATAAAACAGCTTTAGGTTATAGTTTTGTATTAATATTTATTAATAATCGACAATTCGACGAATTTAACGTACGTCTTCATCAGGAAAAATGATAAAAATGACATTTTTTGTAAATAAACAGAAAATAGAAATAAGTTACTAGATAACAAAATAAGTAACTACATCATAAAATTTTAGAAATTTAGTTTTGTAATAATGTATTAATAAATCAACGTTTCGACGAACTGAACGTACGTACTCTTCTTTTTTTCTGATGAAGACGTACGTAAAACTATTTTATTTTAATATATTGAGTTCTGAAAGATTATTTACTATATTATTAAATATTAATTAAAGGAAGTCAAATTTATTTAAATCAGTGCTAGGGCACTGAAGAAATAGATGGCATATTTAGGTCAAGACAGTTTTGTTTTTAATTAGCATTAATTAATTATACAAATTTATTTAATACGATGACGGTCGGTCTGTGTTGGCCAATTGTCGTAAAAATATATCTGAGTATATTGTCAATACAAATTTTCAACTTGTTTTTTTTTACGTAATGATAGATTAATAATTGAAGAGTGAATGTTTTTTTTGATTTTGTATTTCGTAGTCTACTTTTTTCGATTTCAGATGTTTTATCAATCACTTTAAATGGCAACCTGAATCATTCAGGTGATAGGAAATTGATGACATGCTGAAGATACCCATCTAAAGTAAAAAGCAAAATATCTGAAATTAAATTTAGACCACCGGGCATACCAAACTCAAAAGAAACTTACAAGCCGTTGTAAAAGTCTGAAGACTACAGTAAATAGATAATTTTATGATAGGATATTTTAGAAGTATTAAAAAATATGTAGTAATAACAATAATAATAATAATCTTTAGTTGCCCAACAGTAAAAATCAGATAGAGGATTTTATAAATAAAGATCCATAGACGTGATTTACATTTACATAATAAAAATAAAAATAATACAAATACCTAATAATGAAGAGTTAAACAGAAAGATGTAAATTTAAATAGTTAACCAATTATGTAATATTATGTAATTATGTAATATATGTATATACATACATACACAATCACGACAGGTACCCAAAAGGGTGTGGCACAAACTCTTTTTATTATCTCGAAATCAGTTGCCTCCA
Source organism: Clivina fossor (assembly GCA_963966155.1). Classification (NCBI taxonomy): domain Eukaryota; kingdom Metazoa; phylum Arthropoda; class Insecta; order Coleoptera; family Carabidae; genus Clivina; species Clivina fossor. The sequence continues at coordinate 7,178,049 of OZ014566.1, forward strand.
AACATTCCTATTCAAACAAGCAACTTTCGCTTCATCCACATTCATAATTCCTCTCATACATGCTCTTTTATTCTTACTACTTGGAAACTTTCGCTCACGCAAGCCACCCTCTCAATCATACCACTCCAACTATTCATCGGACGTCCACGCAAACGTATACCATCAAAATCATTCAAATAAATCTTTTTAACAGCAAACGTTCATTAGACATTCGCTCAACATGTCCGAACCATCTTAACTGACTCTAAGACGGGACAACTTTTGCTACAACATTTTTTCAATTTCACACTCATCATACACTAATCTATTTCGTACCCGATTTTTCCTATTTACACCACATACCCCCACGTATATACAATACGATCATATTACTTTTATAAATATTACATTACATTGCATTTATTTTACATTTAATTATAGATTCTCATTCCGTAAATTTCGCTTGTAGTCTATGTGGCCTGCTTTACGCAACGGCCTAACACGCATTGTCGACTATTTAGTTTCGATAATGATGGTTTAGACTTAGACTACCGGAAGTTTTTATTATTATTGTTATTATTATTATTATTATTACAAGTGAAACTAATAGTAGGTTATTGTATTTGATTTGTGCTTAAATCACCATTAATTTATTATTGATGAACTAATTAAATTATTATTTGTTAATTTTTAAATGAAGAAAAATAACTGCTCTACAACTTTTGCAATAATATTTGTTTCAATTTCACTAATCTATTTCGTACTAGATTTCTTTTAATTACACCAAATACGACACGCAAAAATTTCATTTTCACAGCAGTTATTTTTGTTTTATATTCAGTACATTCAATACCATACAGCAAAGTAGGCACTAAAAGAGCATTACTTTACTATCAGCATTAACTCTTCTTTTAATCTCACGATTAAAGCGACCAACATTAGACAATAAACTACTTAAATACACAAATTTATCTATTTTATCAACAAATACATTACATTCAGTCGTTAAGTCACTCTTCTCAAAAACTTATCAATATTTAACACAAGATTCACATTCTTACCTAGAACATTAAATCTACACTGAGAAAAATAGATATTTAACAAATTGGATAATAATAAGTAGATATTTATTTGAAATATACGAGTATGTTTACTGTATTCACAAATTTATACATTTTTAAAATCTACTCACATATATATATATTTGAATACTATATTAAGAATTAACTGACTGTAATACTATATACAAATTGATGGTATTAAATTTTTGTTTTTATTATATTTATAGTTAATTTTTAAATATACTTATTTTGTTATTTTTAATATCTTGTGTTTGTGTCACCTTTTTAAATATAAATAGCGATACGGTAACTATCCATTTTTCTCAGTGTATCAATCATTCTTCTCAGTTGCTCTTCAGATTCAGCCAGGCACAACCACGTCATCAGCATACGCTAAAACTGATATAACACAATCACCTACATGTATTCCGTAATCAAAATAACTATCTTTAAAAAATAAGGAATGTTTATTTTAAATTGAAAATATATTGAGGTTCGCCAATGTAAATGAACAGACAGAGTGATTCATAAAAAATTGCTAATAATAAAGTATACTTTATATTCGTAACATATTTGCATTGTTTGTATACAGGTTATTGTCTTTCGCCATTTTTTATTCATCTTTCTGCGAAACCGCGCAACAAAAAGTTTTCAATTTAGAATTTGTTTGTTTAGGATCACATATTTAATGCTACTGCCATCTATGAAATAACAAACACAAAATTATACACTAACCAATGTCATATTTTTGCATTCTGTACTTTCGCACTCTCTCTCTCATACCACGTAAAATATACAAAGATTTTAATTACATTGTCATCAGAAAAAATATCTCGTTTCTCTATTCGTTTTTGCATTTTGTAAACTTGAAATTTTATTCAGTTTTATACATGTAATATTATTTTGGTAAATTTTTTATACCGGATGTTTCAGTTATCTGTCCAGTGACTTTGCTAATGAAATATACTTCATAAACTCAGTTACTCCGTTTCGTTTTTTAAGTTTTTGATACTTTACATATAGTGTTTTTTACGAAAATCAAGACGATATCTTGATCTTAACAAAAATTCAGACAAATGAAGTATACGTTTGCCATTTAAAATGGAATTAGGTATTTATTAAGGTAGAAAGTGGCGAATATTATGTTGGTGCACATTAAACTGTTGCTAAGCGTACCCCCTGACGGCTGAATAAATAGATTTTATTGTGGGAATACTGTATGGGAGGTATTTTCATCATATTCATATCATTTTGATATTTTTAGAAGATGAAATTCAATATTTCAACCGAAAAAATATTATTCATTGTTTTCAAAGCTACCTGCTATTTATATTTTTTTAAATATTATTATTATAAATAACTTTTAATAAATTTCTTGATATCTTGATATAAATTTTAATATTTCCGTATATTGATTGTTGGCGTCTTGCGATGATTACCTCATTAGTTTACCTGTTGATATAGTTCTGACTTTGTTGTAATAGAAATATAAACGAGAATTTTATAATGACCTTTTATAGTAGGTGTATAACTTGAAAATTAAATTTGAAAAACATTTATATAAACAGGATTATAATTATATTTTTAATAACTGCGACATTTTCAGATAATTTTTTTATCATAATATACTTAATTAGCGAGATACGTTGCTAGTAATGATTGTAATATTTTAAAATATTTTGTGGGTTATATTTCAGTCACGATAAATCCAATATATATATATATATATATATATATATATATATATATATATATAGATTCTATGTCAAGCTTTCTTCAGGATATACTCTATTGAAGAATTGAAAGAAAAATAAGAAAATATAAAGAATGGACAGCAATCATTTTGTTCTAGTGTAATTTTTACATTATTTTTTCGATGTATTCTAAATGGGATAATGTTAAATATTATTTATTGTATGAGAATTACGAAAACTCACTAAATATTATACCAAGATATACGAAAACAAATATATATATATATATATATATATATATATATATATATATATATATATATATATAATATAATATAGTTATATAATTTTTTCAAATATTATTCATAGAAATCGTAAAAATAATACCATATAAATAAGATGACAAAATATATTTGAAATGAATATATAAATTTTCAAATAATAACTGACGATATCAGCTGAAAATAATAATATCTATATGAATATGACAATTGCATATATACACATGTTACATATTTTAACATGCTGACATATCTCGCAACATTCCTACATATATCGGTTCAATATAAAACTATAAATACATCTTTCGTTATTTATCTGTAATTTTATTTCATAAAATTTTATATTATGGTGTATTTTTATAATAATTTAAATATGAGTAATAACTTTAAATAATAATGAAATGTTTAAGAATTTATTTGTTATAATTTTTTTAATATTTTGATTATTTATTCGATAAATAGTCTTGCGTTGCGTATACATAATATGTATTAAACTAATTATTTTTACTAATGAAACAAATTTGACGGTTCGAACATGTTAGTTAACGAACATTGACGCGTTCGAAATTAGGTGAAATTTGATCAGTTATTATTCAGTTTCAAGCTATCAGTTCGTCGTGTTGGTTTAGCTGTGTTTTCGTTGTTTTCGCTAATAAATATATGATATTTATAATATATCGCGGGTGTAATACATGTAATATGTAATTTAAAAAACTATTAGCATGAGTGTGTGTATGTGTGTGAAGTGAATTAACATAGAATAGATACAGGACAGAAGCAGAACTGCAAGATCTTAGCTGCGTTGTCAATTCTCAGATTTCTTTTGGTATGCATTGATTGTTTAAGTAAAACTTTATTTTATATATGAGTCGTATAGATGCAAAACTCACTATTTGCAAATTTTAAGTTCTGAGATATTTGCAAAAAACTGTAACAGCTAAGTGTAATTGTATTTTGATGATAAAATCTTGTTACTAGATGGCAATACTTATTTAAAATCGTGAATCATTGGTTTTATACATCATTAATTCATACAAAGTAACTGTTTGCTTTCCACCAATAAAATTTTTTTTGGTGGAAAGCAAACAGTTACTTTTGCATCTAAACTATCAACACAAGTAGTGAGTTTTGCATCCAACACTAAACTTTAAACAGTGTTTCTCATATTAAATACTGAGTTTTTTTCTAACTAACCTAAATATCGTATTCCTTGTAAAATTCTACGTCCAAATCGCGCAAAATCTCATTTTTCACTTTTTGTCGAATAGTGAGTTTTGCATCTATATGCCTCATATAACAGATTGTACAAAATCATTAAGTCGAAAAATAATGAAAATTATAAATAATTTCTGTCAATAATAATAATGTAGTAATACTTGTAGTTGAATATTAATAATAACAAATAAATAAATAATAAATATATGTAATAATAATTGTGCTATAATCTGCTATTTCATAATTGCTATATCATTTATGCTTAATGTTTCTCAATTTTCTAACAAGAAAATGTCCTGAAGAAGGTGCAAAATACCACCGAAATCTTGACACAAAATCTTTAATGAGAGTTTGATTCAAACACCTAACCTTTTGACTACGTCTCCATTAAAAATTTTACGTTACAATATATATATATATATATATATATATATATACCGGGTGTCTACTTTTTTTTTGTTACATAGGGAATAAAATGCTAAAATTTTCATTTGGTGATAAATTTTCCCCTAATTATTATAGAACAAAAGTACAAATACAAAAGTTGTTTAGAATTCAAAAATGCATCAAATGATGCCAAATTTATCAATATAGGATGTTCCGATCAAGAATTAGAAGCAAATTAAAATTTCCATTTTTGCGCTCTTTACATCAAAGTGCCACGGAAATTAAACAAATAATTTCATTTCTTCTGGAGTTTGAGTTTGACAGATCGTATTTATTTTATTGTTACGTTCTGTATTATTATTATTATTATTATTATTATTATTATTATTATTATTGAAAATAATGAATAAACTTAATGTAAATGAAAAGCTATTAAGTATAAAAAGTATTAAGTATTTATTATTTATTACAATGAAAGGGTATTTTACTCGGCTGTACACTACGTACTAGCTGTGGTTTTAAATTGTGAATGTCTCCATTATAATTTTAAGTAATTGTTTAATTTATTTATTAACTTCAAGTTATAAAAACAATACATTTGAATTAGATGACTGGCATTATGCCTAATATATTTATTATAATAATTTAAACTTATCCCTGAGGATGCTGTAAGTTGTGCAGTGAAACGTCGGATAAGAGTTTAATAAATAGTAAATAGCTGAACTCCGTAAAACTTTCTTTATTTATTACAATATTCAATATACCTATAAAACAGAAAAATTCATGAATACAAGATATAGGAGAACAAAAACGAAACTAACAATTTAAATTAAATGTTCAAATAAATCGCCATTAACTGCCAAACAATAACCTAATCTGTTATAAAATTCGTGACGTACAGAGCTTAATTGTGTTTGTGTTATATTATTGCACTCTTCAACAATGGCATTTTTCAAATCAACAAGATTTTTGATATGTCGTTTATAAATTTTCTCCTTCAAATATGGCCATAAAAAGAAATCGCACGGTGCTAAATCGGGCGATCTAGCTGGCCAATTAATTGGACCACCTCTACCAATCCATGAATTTGGAAAACATTGATCCAAATATAATTTAATGTTGCAGCTGTAATGTGCCGGACATCCGTCTTGTTGATACCAGACAACATTATCTTGAGTTGCACACTCTTCTAACTGCGGACCAATATGATTTTGCAACATATCCAAATATTTTTCGTTGTTTAAATTATTTTCAATAAAAAATGGCCCAATTATACACCTGCCAAAAATTCCAGCCCATACATTAACTTTTTCTGGATATTGGGTACGTGTTGCTACCATTAAATGAGGATTTGTTTGGCTCCATATTCTAAAGTTTTGTGTATTAGGTTCGCCGTGTAAAGTAAACGTAGACTCGTCAGTAAAACAAATAGATTTCAAGAAGTTTCTGTCTAAATTGGATTTTTCCATAATAATGTTACTAAATTCGCTTCTAGCCATTTTATCCGCTTCAAATATCTCTTGGTGCGTGGAATATTTATAAGAATGATATTTTTCATTTTTTAGTACCTTATGTATTGTTGAAGGATGCAAATTTAATTCAGCACCAAGTTGACGCACACTAACATTTGGGTTTTCCGTTACACACAAAAGTATATTCAATGTATTTTCTTTAATTGCATTTTGATTTAAATTCTCCTCCTGATCTTCTGCGTTGATTTTTCTACAATTTTTACAACGTTTTAACACACTTCCAGTTTCTTCGAATTGTTTAATTATCCTACGAATAGTCATAGCGGAAGGTATGGGACGGTTTTCAAAGAAAGCGCTGAATAAATCTCTTACTCGTCGTATCGAATTTCCAGTAAAATACCATTTTACGCACTGAACTTTTTCATTTACCTTAAGTTTATTCATTATTTTCAATAATAATGATAATAATACAGAACGTAACAATAAAATAAATACGATCTGTCAAACTCAAACTCCAGAAGAAATGAAATTATTTGTTTAATTTCCATGGCACTTTGATGTAAAGAGCGCAAAAATGGAAATTTTAATTTGCTTCTAATTCTTGATCGGAACATCCTATATTGATAAATTTGGCATCATTTGATGCATTTTTGAATTCTAAACAACTTTTGTATTTGTACTTTTGTTCTATAATAATTAGGGGAAAATTTATCACCAAATGAAAATTTTAGCATTGTATTCCCTATGTAACAAAAAAAAAGTAGACACCCGGTATATATATATATATATATATATATATATATATATATATATATATATATATATTAGTTTTAGTGACTGTAAATATTTATATTATTAGTTTCGTGGGATTTTCAGTCAAAAATAAAAACAACTCAATTCAAAGTGCAAGCTTTCGGAAAAAATTTATTTCCTTCATCAGGCAAATGGCAGAGTTAAAATTATAAAAATAAATACATGACATAAATATATGACAAGTTATTGAGTTGTTTTTATTTTTGACTGAAAATCCCACGGAACTAATATATATATATATATATATATATATATATATATATATATATATATATATATATATATATATAAGAGCTGATTATTTTAAGTGACTTTTCATTTTGTAAAGTAAATAAACTAATATACAAATATTGTATTACAATTTTTATTTACTTATTAAAAACTGCTGACTTTATCTTTGAAATGCAATTTTTATTCATTCAATAACATCTTACATTTGAAAATACCAGTTTCATAGTTTCAGTAAGTTTCCGTTTTACACCATAATCTGTTGATCGAAATAGAAATATACGATTGAACATAATAAATAGAATTTTCGAGCATTTCCGTAAGTTAAAAGAAAATTATCGCGACTGATCGAGTAAATGTTTTTTTTTACGCACGCGAGGAAAAAAAATTCATTTCCTTTTTAACTCGTACATCGAAGATCAAATCAAATATTTTTTTCATATTTTGTTTATCTAATATTATTCTAGAAAAAAATCAATCATTTCACTAAATACATTTTATTATTAGTATTTAAGATTATTAAATGTGGATTATATAAAATGAAATTATAGACAAAAATTATTAAAAATCAAAGTTTACTGCTGCGTCAATGTTTGTTGTTTTATTCACTTCGTAGTTACATGCTATGTAAATGACAAATCGCAGCATTATTTACGGCGGCGTTTTGCTGGTAAACGCGAGAGAGTCAATCGAACAAACCTATTGTCTACACTGTAGAAAACATCTGTGAATTTACATATTTTTTTATAGTAAAAAATAAACAATTTTCTCTCTAGCTATGTTTATACTGTAAATTTCATAAAACTATCATGGAATTAAAATATTACATAAAATGAAATAGCAGATTTACAAATTTTTTGTATATTTTATGTAAATTTGTGCTGCAACAGATAATATAATATATTTATCCATATTACTTGTGTAGCACTAAAATTAAAATTATAATTACATTTTTACAGAATAATTTAAGTAATATTACGGTATTTTTTTAGTATTTTTATAGTAAATTCCATAAAAAAATGTACAGTGTAGTTGATGAAATGGGCAAAATTCTGTCCCATCAAAATCGGTTCAGGGGTTTAGGAGGAGATGCTGGAGAAACATATATACATACATATATACATACATACATACATACAAACATACAAATATTTGACAATTAGAAAGATTAATTATTATTTGTTTATCACATATTTCGAAATCACAAATTGAAAAAATTACATCATTTTTTTCTACTTTTATTTTACTCCTAATATTGTATGAATTCCACTGGTGGGATGCTTTTACAATTAAATGTGAAAAATGAAATTAATAATAATTAAAATTCATATTAGAAAAAGAAATTTGAAGTATTTATAAGAAAAATCACGTGTTTCAAAACGTTGTGTGACGTAAATCTTGTTCTCTATATTTAACACGGAAAGTACAGTTTTTGTATACATTTCTTTAGATGTTTTTTTGGCACACATTTTTTCATTTTGATTTTGTTTAATATTAATATGTTTAAATATATTTCTATTAACTGACAAATATTTTAGGTTATTATATCAATCATATATCTAAAGTGACAGACTGATGACTGTTTGGAGAACTGATTGACGTTATTTATAAAATGGTTCCAGGCTAAACATTATGTCAGTTTTTTAGATTTACACAGTAGATGTAATACATAAAAAAAAACCATATTAGCTAGTCGAAAAGACTAGCTTATAAAATCGTCAATACGGCTGGCTGGCTGGCTTGCTGGCTGGCCGGCCGTGTCCAAAAAATACGATAAATACCAGTGTTAATTATAAGTATGAAGGAAAGCTCGTAGAAAGCTGAAACTTGGCAATTAGATAGTTCATACCAAATAAAAAATTAAGTTCAATTTTCAAATCGCAGTGTTGCCAACTTTCCGAGAAAAAAATTACTAAAATTTTTAATACGAGTGTTAATTATAAGTATAAAGGAGAGCTCGTAGAAAGCTGAAACTTGGCAATTAGATAGTTCATACCAAATAAAAAATTAAGTTCAATTTTCAGACCGCAGTGTTGCCAACTTTCCGAGAGAAAAATTACTAAAATTTTTAAAAATTTATTACGACCATGTTGTTTAACCGATTTTGTTCAAATTTTCACAAAAGATTCTTCTGGTTTCCATATAAATTAGATAATTTCAACAAAGTACAGTGCTGCCAACTTTCTGAGAAAAAAATTACTAAAATTTTTAAAAATTTATTACGGCCATGTTGTTTAACCGATTTTATTCAAATTTTCACAAAAGATTTTTCTGGTATCCATATAAATTAGATAATTTCAACAAAGTACAGTGCTGCCAACTTTCTGAGAAAAAAATTACTAAAATTTTTAAAAATTTATTACGGCCATGTTGTTTAACCGATTTTGTTCAAATTTTCACAAAAGATTCTTCTAGTATCCATATAAATTATATAATTTAAACAAAGTACAGTGCTGCCAACTTTCTGAGAAAAAAATTACTAAAATTTTTAAAAATTTATTATGACCACGTTATTTAACCAATTTTAATCAAATTTTCACTAAAGATTCTTCTGGTATCCATATAAATTAGATAATTTCAACAAAGTACAGTGCTGCCAACTTTCTGAGAAAAAAATTACTAAAATTTTTAAAAATTTATTATGACCACGTTATTTAACCAATTTTAATCAAATTTTCACTAAAGATTCTTCTGGTGCCCGCATAAATTATGCAATTTTAACAAAATACAGTGTTGCCAACATATTAAGAAAAAAATTACTAAAATATTAAAAATTTATTGTGGCTACATTATTTAACCGATTTTAATCAAATTTTCAGAAAAGTTTCTTCTAGTGCCCACATAAATTATAATTTTATTAAACTACGATGTTGTCAACTTTCCGGAAAAAAAAAAAAATAATTTTCTAAAAATTTGTTATGCCCGCATTATTTATCCGATTTTAATGAAATTTTTACAGAAGATACCCTTAGCGCCTATAATATTATATATTAGCAAAATACAATGTTGCCAACTTTCGATAAAAAAAAATTTTATCCCTCTATCTTATCATTTATGTGATAATGTCAAAGTGGTCTATATATGGGTTTACCCATATACTTCTAATCTTGTATTTTGGCTAATCGAAAAACTAGCTTATAAAATCAAACCACATTCGACTAGCTCCATTCTCGCTTTGCGAGAATATTATTTTTGATATTGTTTTTACATGTACTTTCAATAAATTAAAAATTGTGAAACTTTCTTGTTGTTGAATTTATTCAATGGGTCTGGCAAATATTCGAAAATACTGTAATAATTGCAAGTATCATCAATATTAACAGTAGATTGATAAGAGAAGCAATAGAAATTTATAAAGAAAAATATAACATCAATCACTATGACTAGTAACTGATTTAAATAAAATTTGACTTTTTTTAATCAATAATTTATAGATTTTATAATCTAAGTTACTTATTTTGTCACCTAGTAACTTGTTACTATGTTCTGTTTATTTACTGTATTTTTCCTGATAAATAAAAATTAGAAAGTGGCTATTTATACATACGGTATGTATACGCAATTGGCTATTTATACATACAGTATTTTTACGTAATTGGCTATTTATGGTAGGTTAGGTTAGTAGGTTGATTTAGGTTCTTTTTATTTTTTTAGTATGTATAAATAGCCAATTGCGTATACATACCGTATGTATAAATAGCCTCATCCTAAAAATTAACACAGAACTAAATCTTGAAGCCGTTATATTTTTAGTATATTATTTAACAAATTTTGTAAATAAAATCAATATGTAACTATTTGATAATGATAGAACAGTATTTATAAATTTCACATTTGTTTAATTTGATATACGTTGCCGTATAGTGTATTATTTAGCAATTTGAGTACATACAATTACATTAACTGTACGTCTGTAACAGAATAGTTAATAAATAGTTGTGACGCTTTTAGCCCGAGTAACACTATATTACTAGAAATATTAAGACTTAATTGTTGACCGCAAAACACTATATTTTAATACTATTAAATTGTATCACATCCTTTATGTATATATATATATATATATATATATATATATATATATATATATATATATAAAACAATACAGATTTAACTTGTTTAATCTACATTCCATATTCAGTGGCGACTCGTTGTGTTGCAGTAAGAACGACAAAAACAAAACAAAAACAATATGAAAATATGAAGGTTTTGTAAAATATATCCCCAAGTTTTACATAAAAATATTAGCTACATTTTAATATAAAACTTAAACAGTTGTTTATGAATGAAAATGATTTATAAATGTCTAAAACTTACATTTCTGTTTAAATTTTCAACTTTTTTGCTTAGTAAAAACAAAAACGTAAATAAATATTCAGTGTAATTGACTTAACTAGAAGAAGAACTGGGCAAATTTACGTTCAGCGGGAATTAATTTATAATTCATAATACTATATGCAACAATAAAATACAGTATATTTTAATGGATTTTTGATAAACGTTCTATATTTACTAGTCATAAATTTTTAATATTTTATCTACGATTTCTCCTTCATACAAGAAAATACATATCAATCAAAACATATACAATATTCACATGTAGTAAGAAGATATGTTGTATAGCAAATTAGACGTTGGCCTGAAAATAACCGAACTAGTCGCCGAAAATCAATTAAAATTTAATAAATAAATTTTTTGTATCTTTATTTTACTTCTAATATTATATATATATATATATATATATATATATATATATATATATATAACATAAGTGAGAATTAGTGGTTGTAAAGAACAAATATGAGGTGATATGAATTTTTTCATTTTCAGTGGAACAATTATTCCATGCTTATATTTGATATATTCTTATATATATATATATATATATATATATATATATATATATTTATATATATATATATATATATATATATATATATATTTATATATATATATATATATATAGTATAATAAAGTTTACGGCTGGAAAATTTTATTTTTTAAAAACTTTTTTTTGTTATGTGGGTGTAGCAGCCAAAACAGTGATGTTTAAGGATAAATCAAACACTCATTTTTTAAATTTTGACGAGCTTTCGACCAACGTTCGAGTCTTTTTCAAGTCGCTACAAAAGACAGTGAAGAAAGCATTTTATTAGAAAAATGTTAAATAAATATACATAATACAATTCTTATAATTACAATAAACAAGAAATCATTACCAAAAATAACACATTATCTAAAAATTAATTTAATCAAATGTACTTACTTTATTTTTCTGAGTGTTTTTGTCAAAATATATAAAATTAATTGTAAAATACATGTATCAATAAATAAAATAAATATATAAAATCTTTTTTACAGAAAAATATTGTCACTATATATACCAAAAAATAATTATTGCTGCGTAATTTCTTCAAAAAACCGTTATAGAAAAACATATGTGTTGTAACATGAATATAGAACAAACAGTGTATTGTCTCGTTTAAAAAAATTTTTAAATTTAAAAAAATTTTTTATTATAGAATAATCAAAATAAGAGAAAAAAACACAAACAAATAAAAACTAATCCAGACAATTTTTTGTGAAAAACAATGAAGAAAAAAAACTTTTTTATGTAAACTATGCAATCTATTGACCAAATTAATAACTACGTGACAACTGTTTTATTTTAACCTAACTTAATGTAAAAAACAACAAACTAAATATATTGAGTAATCATGATTAAAAATCGATAATTTAACCAGTATCAATACTAGCAATTGCTGCTGTAGGCTTAACAAATGAATGTATTAAAAAATCATAAGTGCCACTTAGACATCGTATATCTGAACGTTTGTTTATACTTTTCTCATGTGATTTTATGTGAATCATTTCAAGTATACTACGCTTAAATAGGTTTTTTTCCGTAGCTAATACCTTTGAATTTTTGTAGTTCATGGAATGATTTTTCGATTGGCAATGAATTGATAAAGCTGTGGCACCCTTCTTCACTCTGCAGTCGGATTTATGTTGGATAATTCGATCTTTAAGCAACCTCTGAGTGTTACCGATATAGATTTCATCACAATCATTGCATGGAATTGAATAAACTGAGAAAGGTATCTTCATTGTGTCAGGTTTAGTTTTGAAACCAGTGAAAAGTGATTTGCTGGTACAAGAATTTTTCTTTACAATTTTTTTGTTATTCATTGGAAAAGTATTGATAATTATATTAGTAACACCAGGTATGTTATCAATAGAACTAATATGTTGTTTTTCTTCCAGTGTTTGCGTATGCAGTTCCGCATTAGTTGTAACGACATTAATTGGAGTAGAAAAAAGGAGTTTGTTGAGCCAACTCTTGTCATAACCATTATTTAGCATTAACAGTTTAAGACGTGCAAGATTTTTTACCACATACGATGGATCAGACATCTTTTTAACACGAGTTTTCATCCCAAGTATAACATTAGTTTTTGTATGGTTTGCATGAGCTGAAAGATTATTTATATATCGTCCAGATTTATCAAGAAGTACGTGGATGATATTATATGCGCAGTTCCCGAAGACGATATCGATCACTGTTTAAATATTCTGAACGCTGCAGATACCCACATAAAATTTACGATCGAAAAAGAGTTAGATTCCTCCATTGCTTTTTTGGACGTCCTACTACATAGAACAGAAGAAGGGAAAATTATAACTGACTGGTATATTAAACCTATGGCATCTGGACGATATATAAATAATCTTTCAGCTCATGCAAACCATACAAAAACTAATGTTATACTTGGGATGAAAACTCGTGTTAAAAAGCTGTCTGATCCATCGTATGTGGTAAAAAATCTTGCACGTCTTAAACTGTTAATGCTAAATAATGGTTATGACAAGAGTTGGCTCAACAAACTCCTTTTTTCTACTCCAATTAATGTCGTTACAACTAATGCGGAACTGCATACGCAAACACTGGAAGAAAAACAACATATTAGTTCTATTGATAACATACCTGGTGTTACTAATATAATTATCAATACTTTTCCAATGAATAACAAAAAAATTGTAAAGAAAAATTCTTGTACCAGCAAATCACTTTTCACTGGTTTCAAAACTAAACCTGACACAATGAAGATACCTTTCTCAGTTTATTCAATTCCATGCAATGATTGTGATGAAATCTATATCGGTAACACTCAGAGGTTGCTTAAAGATCGAATTATCCAACATAAATCCGACTGCAGAGTGAAGAAGGGTGCCACAGCTTTATCAATTCATTGCCAATCGAAAAATCATTCCATGAACTACAAAAATTCAAAGGTATTAGCTACGGAAAAAAACCTATTTAAGCGTAGTATACTTGAAATGATTCACATAAAATCACATGAGAAAAGTATAAACAAACGTTCAGATATACGATGTCTAAGTGGCACTTATGATTTTTTAATACATTCATTTGTTAAGCCTACAGCAGCAATTGCTAGTATTGATACTGGTTAAATTATCGATTTTTAATCATGATTACTCAATATATTTAGTTTGTTGTTTTTTACATTAAGTTAGGTTAAAATAAAACAGTTGTCACGTAGTTATTAATTTGGTCAATAGATTGCATAGTTTACATAAAAAAGTTTTTTTTCTTCATTGTTTTTCACAAAAAATTGTCTGGATTAGTTTTTATTTGTTTGTGTTTTTTTCTCTTATTTTGATTATTCTATAATAAAAAATTTTTTTAAATTTAAAAATTTTTTTAAACGAGACAATACACTGTTTGTTCTATATTCATGTTACAACACATATGTTTTTCTATAACGGTTTTTTGAAGAAATTACGCAGCAATAATTATTTTTTGGTATATATAGTGACAATATTTTTCTGTAAAAAAGATTTTATATATTTATTTTATTTATTGATACATGTATTTTACAATTAATTTTATATATTTTGACAAAAACACTCAGAAAAATAAAGTAAGTACATTTGATTAAATTAATTTTTAGATAATGTGTTATTTTTGGTAATGATTTCTTGTTTATTGTAATTATAAGAATTGTATTATGTATATTTATTTAACATTTTTCTAATAAAATGCTTTCTTCACTGTCTTTTGTAGCGACTTGAAAAAGACTCGAACGTTGGTCGAAAGCTCGTCAAAATTTAAAAAATGAGTGTTTGATTTATCCTTAAACATCACTGTTTTGGCTGCTACACCCACATAACAAAAAAAGTTTTTAAAAAATATATATATATATATATATAAGTACGTGTTTAGGGCCCCCGATAAATAGGGGCCCTCGACAAAAGATATTTTAGTACAATTTTTATGACAAATTTGAGGCGTTAGTAGCTTAAAATTGATGATAAGAGCACCATAAAAACGATGTCCATTTTGTTAGACATATATTGTTTATTTTATTGAAAAATACGTAAGTTTAATACAATTCTGTGAGAATATACTTTTGGCAGTGAGATGCAATATTATTTATCTACCTATAAAACATAAACTATATTAAGTATAAGTGAAATTTTTTTATTTTACATGATAATTTTGCATTAAAAATAAGTTACACCATATTTTAAAAAACAATTTTTCTTTTTTCAAAAGAAAGTATAACTATTCCTTAAAAGATAGGCGAAAGATTAGTTTGAATTGGTTAATTTGCTCCACAAATAACAACTTTTTCATAGAAATAGTTTCGCATCACTCGCTATCAAAGCTATCTATTCCACATAATATCATTTTATATAAAGAAAAGTCCATTTTTACTGTTTTTTTACAAAATTATACTCATATAATTTTAGAAATAATAAATATATAATATATAAAGAAAGGGGCCCCCGAAATGGAAATTGCTTACTGCTCCGGCCCTCTATATATATATATATTTGTATGTAATATAATATACATACATACATACATACACAATCACGCTATGTATCCAAAAGGGTGTAGCACAAACTCTTTTCATTATCCCGAAATCAGTCTCCGCCAAACATTCCTATCCAAACAAGCAATTTTCGCTTTATCCACATTCATAATTCCTTTCATACATGTCAGTAGGTTATAAACTTTCGTTTAACTATAAAATATACTGATTTGTTTGCAACTAACTTACTTTAAAACAACAGATACAACAGATATTCAGTGTACAAGTCATTTTTCTTAAAATACTAATACCAAAACTAATAGTTTTTTTTGTTGTTGAAAATTTCGTAAAATTTAACGTCTAATTAATATTGAAACTTATTGATTTTGATGCGCTAAATTCACTTAAAAATTTTACGTACATAATTTAATAAGCCTATGTGTATATAAACGGAAGTTTTCTAAGGTCCTAAACAAATACATTGTGCCGATATGAATATTAAAATTGATATCTGATTTAATACCGAAAATAATTTTCAAAACAGTGTTTATCTTATGCTTAAATTTATACGTAATTTAGCAGTAAGATCAAATAGAAAAGTGATTATGAATTCAAATTGGTTTAGCAATTGGTCTTTAGGAATTTCCTTCGGATAGTATACATATATATATATATATATAAATGATTGTGTTGTACCTGCTTTAGCGTATGCTGATGACGTGATTGTGTTTTGGTTGAATCTGAAAAGCAACTGAGAAGGATGATTTATGTTGTAGGCAAGGATATGTATTCGTTTTTGAGAAGGATGACTTGACGACTGAATGTAATGTATCTATTGATGATACACGTTTAGAGCAGGTAGATGAATGTATGTATTTCGGTAGTATATTATCTAAGGATGGTCGCTTTGATCGTCAGATTAAAAAAAGAGTACTTTTGCTAGAAACGTAAATGTTTTCAAAGAACCTCCGTTTGCATATATATAACTGATACTTATAACTAATAGAATATATTAAATATTATATAATATGATCAAAATTAAATATGGTTCTCGTAAAGGAAGTCTATTTTCATTACTACACTGTAAAAAACATTGCCATTTTACATAAAAAAAAAACCTAGTAAAAAATTACATATTATTTCAGTAAAACAATAGTTTACATAAATTTTTTATAAAAATAATATAATTTTATAATTTTAAGTAAAATAATTAATTTACCATATTATATATGTTTTTTTACCGGGAAAGTAAGTAATTACTTACATAAAATATAAAAAAATTTATATTGGGGGTATATATATATATATATATATATATATATATATATATATATATATATATGAAATTTAAATATTTCAGTGAATGAGTTAGCTTGTGTTATTTTATAAATTGATGTTTAATATGACTATTTTAGTGTGCATATCTAATTACGATTGTGATTTTCTATATTAATGGTTGTTACATTATCCTATTCTGGCGTTAATTCATCTTTTTTTCAGCGTGCATAAGAATCACATTCTTTTAAATTTACCTTAAAATATCTGTAAATAATATTACATATATTTTGTATAAATACTGACGTCTATTACATTATTAAACTGTTGTAAATCAGTTGCTTCAGGTTTTTATGTAAAATTACCGAATTTTTATTTTACAGTGTAGATACATAAATAAATAACAATTCAGTTTGTCTGGAGTTTTTTTAAAAAAATAACCATAACTTTACAACGCGCTTGCTTGTAATAATAATTTTAATATTTGTTATTATTAATTATTTTGAAAATAATTGTATTATAATAATTATTCGAGTATTATGAAATAACAATTCAATATTCTCTTAATAACTGTGTTATTCTTAGTTTATATTAAGGTGAATTTTGTTTAGATTTTCAAGTTTCTTCAATAGGAAATTTACCTATTAACTTGGGAAGTTATAACTAAGTTAAGTTATTCATTTAAATTGCTCATAAAACTAAAATTTTCATTTGAAGAAAAATACTTCCACAACTAAATAATGTAATTGGAAATTTTGTCATGTATTTTTTGTTTTGTTTTATTTCTGCTTTGGCAATTATGTTTATTTAATTGTTTATACGTTTGATTCTGTTTGACTCTTATAAATAGTAATTTAAAAACGATGCAGTTAGGTTATTCCTAATGAGTTACAACATTTTTATTTTAAAACAAATTTTTAATTAGAATTTTCTATCAATCGATTGTTGTAAATTTAAGAAATTTAAAAACAAAAATATTATGGTCCGTATTCTCACCTCTTTTTCTTGTAAAAAAGTGCTTTAATTTTTTGCTTTAAAATAAATTTGTATTTTTATCTCGTTATCAAATATAAGTAGTATTTCTTTTTTGATATTTTTATTTTTATTACATCTAATATTATAAAATTTTAATAATCTGATACAATAAAAAATAACAGTAAAAAATCTTTCAGAATTTATTATAACTGCTTTAGGTTCAAGTTCTGTATTAAAATTAATTTATAATCGACGTTTCTTTGAAGCTCAACGCTCATCTTCATCAGAATAAACTAATTAGTTTATTTTTTCTTCTACAAAATAAAAAACACGAAATGTTCATTCGTGCATATCTAATATTATTATAATGTATTGATATATTTCAGCGAAATATATTTTTCAAATTTTAATTTGCACATGTTATAGATTTATATACTCAAATATAGTAACAAGATATTATAATATCAGTCATTTTTATTATTCATAAAATCAAGAACTAGATATAATTGGCAATTTTTAGATTATATTTCATTTTTATATTTGACAGCGAGAGAAAAATATAAATTTAAAACTATTTCTTAAGTCTAATATAGAAACATATTCATACATTTATTTGAAAAATCCAATAATATATACGCAAGATGGAACATTTTAATAAATTATGCACAGGTATAGAGGATACAATCAAAAAGTAATACTTCTAGATTCATATCTTAGGTATAGTCATTAATTTGCGATTTGATAAAATAAATTAATATACAGGGTCGCTAAAAAGTATAGATCATTATCAGTTCCCGGAATTCCTAGGTGGAACATAGATTAAGCTCGAGAGGGAAATCACTTGTAAAATCTGCTGTACAAATTTATTAAAATACCTTAAAATAATAGTAAAATTATGGTAAAAATCAGTAAAATCTGTAAAATCATGGTAAAATCTGTAAAATCATGGTAATATCCTAGTAAAATCTTTAAAATCATAGCTGTAGAAATGAGATTTTTACGTGGGGTATGTGGTGTAAATAGGAGAGATCGGGTACGAAATAGATTAGTGTATGATGAGTGTGAAATTGAGAAAAATGGTGTTAGTCAGTTAAGATGGTTCGGACATGTTGAGCGAATGTCTAATAAACGTTTGGTTAAAAAGATTTATTTGAATGATTTTGATGGTATACGATTGCGTGGACGTCCGATGAGTAGTTGGAGTGGTATGATTGAGAGTGTTTTGCGTGAGCGAAAGTTTCCAAGTAGTAGGAATAAAAGAGCATGTATGAGAGGAATTATAAATGTGGATGAAGCGAAAGTTGCTTGTTTGGATAGGAATGTTTGAAGGCGACTGATTTCGGAATGATGAAAAGAGTTTGTGCCACACCCTTTTGGGTACATGGCGTGATTGTGTATGTATGTATGTATGTATGTATGTAAAATCCATAAAATCATTAACAGTTTGTAAATATTTAGTGTATATTTACAAATATTTTTTGAAAAAGAATTAAAACACATTAAATAATTTGTATACGATCCTATAATTAATTAAAAATCTTGAGTAAAATTTCTGAAATTTTAAAAATTTCATATGAAATCAGTAAAATCAACCGAAAAATTATGGTAAAATCTTTAAAATCTTACTTAAAATCCATAAAATCAATGAGAAATCATGTAAAATTTTTACAATCGCGCTAAAAATTATCTAAAACCTTAAAATCATATAAAATCCTTACAATTTCACTTTAAAATCATGTAAATTCTTTACAATCGCTTTTAAAAATCATGTAATATTTTTAAAATTTTCACTTAAAATCATATAAAAGCCTTACAATTTTACTTAAAATCGGTAAAATCCTAGGATTGTACAATCCGGTGTACAAAATTTAAAGGAGTGGTTTTCCCCTCGATTAAGCTAAGGGATCTACAGCTTAAAGTGGGTTCCGAATCACGCAGATCCGGCCGATATCAGTTCCAAAAGTATAGATACAGTTAAATAGTTTGAAAACGCTTTATCAAAACTTCGTACACAATTAAGAGTAATGCAATTCTATTGATTTATGTGATAATTTTTACTGTATTAATCAAAATTTTGCTTTAGGTCCGAGGTTACTTTTTTCTGCTTTTATTTTGATGTTCATTATTTTTTGTTTTTCAGATATAACTATTACTTTTGTTTGCTTTGTATTGTGATTTTACAATTACACTTATTCCAGAAAAAACATTATGAGTCACAGCATGTACCAGCTTAATCACGCGTCTAACTTGGTACATGCTACAGCCTTATGTTTCTAAACTGGTTAGTAAATAATTTTATATATATCTTTGAAAATAGTTATACTTTTTTTGTATTAAATTTTTTATTTCTATTAAAACAAACAACATAAGTTTACAGTTTTAAAACACGTTTACTTTTCAGTTAAAAGTAAAATCTAAAGCAAAATTTTTCTCAGTTTATGATAAATTACAGTTTAATTATTTTTGGAGCAACCTAGATAGTATATTATACACCTTTGTATCATTGCAAACTTGAAATTCTAAAATATAATTTTAAAAATACTGTTATTGTAGAAATATCTTGATATATATTATTCATTTGAATTATAACGTTATTTTACAAGATTTAATGAATAAATCTAAATAAACTTAAGTTAATTGATTGTTGCAAGAAAAATAAAAACGAAAAATTGGTGGGTAAGTATTTGTTTATCCAGTTTATTTTAAACTTTGACTTGTTTTATTTCTTGACGTTTTTAACGGTAGAATAACGTATACGTAAAAGAATACAGAAATAATATACTTGTTTGTTTTGATGATTTTTTAAAAATTAAGTTCGGTCAAGTGTGCATCAAAATATTTTTCTAACATCGAAATTTAATTTGTAATTTTTTCTTTACAAAACTTTTTATTTTTAATTGTTTTGGAATGTTTGAATTGGGCAGTATATTATCTAATAATAATATAATAATAAAAACTTGCAATACAACAACTGTTTTTAAAGCGTCTCATTCATTAATCAGCTAATAAGTTAACGAAACAGTTAACTTACAAAGCGTTTAACAATATTTTATGCAAATGATCCTTAATTTATGAGAACGAGTGTATTGGTCGATTAAATTTGAAAAAACTGTTGGACAACCCTGACAGCATAGAGTTTAACTATCCTTATAACAACTTAAAGGAAAAAAAAATAATAGCGCCACTTAAAAATATTTTTTCTTTTATGCTTTTGTAGCCAAATCTAACATTTACTATCATACATCAACATAGCGGGCTAAATTTTGGAATCTTCAATGTAGGTATTAATCTTAAGCTATCAGACAGACAGACAGACAGACAAATACCATTTTATTTTTATAATCTACAGTAGATTTATTATAATATTAATAAAAATAACTTATGAATGATTTGAATGATTTTGATGGTATTCGTTTGCGTGAACGTCCGATGAGTAGCTGGAGTGGTGTGATTGAGAGTGTTTTGCGTGAGCGAAAGTAGTCGGAATAGAAGAGCATGTATGAGAGGAATTATGAATGTGGATGAAGCGAAAGTTGCTTGTTTGGATAGGAATGTTTACAGGCGACTGATTTCGGAATGATGAAAAGAGTTTGTGCCACACCCTTTTGGGTACATGGCGTGATTGTGAATGTATGTATGTATGTATGTATCGTTTATATGATTTAAATAATATAAATATCAAACTAAAACAAAAAAGGTACAATGTAAAAAATTGATGTATAAATTTACATATTCTATAAATGTATTTGTACAGAAAAAATGTAATATTAGGTCAATTATAACAGCAAAAATTAAAAAATGCTGATATGTTACTGTTAACAATTATGTAATATTATATAAATACATATTACATTTTTTTACAGTGTAGATAATACTTTTTTGATCAATAATAACAAAATATAACACGCGATAAAACAATAAATTGAACTTGATGTTTAGACAATTTCAGCAAACTTCTAGTTTATAGAATAATATAAGTAAATGCTATAAAATATAGTTTTATAGATTCAATTTATATACATAGGTATCTATATTAAAATTAAATATAAAGCCTTCTTGACTATCTGTTTTATGTCTTGTTATGTACATCAAATTTTTATGTCACTTAAGATTTTATTGTCGGCAATAAGATCATTAATTTAAGTAATTGTTTTCGATTGTTTATTCGATATAAAATTATTTATTAAGATATTATAAGTTACATAAAATTATGTTTTCACACACACACAAACATAAAATTATTTATATTATGTATTTTTAACACTATTGCTATACAAAAAAAATATGCAAACAAAATTTTTTGTATTACACAATATTCGATTCTATATAGAAATCTGTATAGAATATTGTATGTACACTCTAAAAAATATATGTAATTTTACTTACAAACCACGAGACACTATGATACCCAGTATTTCCAGGTATAATTACTCAACTGTTGTAATTTTATTCATACATACATACATACATACACAATTACGCCATGTACCCAAAAGGGTTTGGCACAAACTCTTCTCATCATCCCGAAATTAGTCGCCTCCAAACATTCTTATCTAAACAAGCAACTTTCGCTTCATTCACATTCATAATTTCTCTCATACATGCTCTTTTATTTCTACTATTTGGAAACTTTCGCTCACGCAAAACTCTCTCAATCATACCACTCCAACTACTCATCGGAAGTCCACGCAAACGTATACGTATTTTATTCATAATTGTTTAAAAATACATAATATCAGAACTATTATAAACATTATGTAATAAGATGTTACCAACGAAATGAAAAAGTACATATGGATGTAATATTATAGTTTTTTAGTAAAGTTTCTTTTACTAAATTTACAAAACTTTAGTAAATTTGTTGTCAGGAATTTTCCATAAATAGGTAAAATTTTGTTTAGTTCTGTAATATTATTGTTGGTATAATTACATACATTTCTAAATTCTAAATCTTAAAATATGTAATTTTTGATGAATTATTACAGATATTAATATGCAAGCTGTAATTTTACTTAATTTAAGAAGTTATACCAACAATATGCAATTCTAAATTAAATATGTGATGCAATTTGCATTATATACTTATTAGGTCATTTTTATTTACTTTATGTGATTATTATGAATTAAGTAAAAATTACAGAATTTTGAGGTAGAAATACAGAATATTTATAGTAAAATGAAATTACGGATTTTTTTATAGTAAAATTTGTCTAATATTTTTCTGTAATTTCGCTTTTTTTTACAGGCTTTAGGATTAAATCTGTATATATTTTAATTTTTACTTATTTATATTCTACAAATGCTTTTGAAATCAAACCAAAAACAAATTCAACTGTGTATTGTAAATCTATCACTGATGAATATTAAAGGAATAAACAAAAAAACTGAGTTTTTCTTTGGAAATTTTCCCGTGTTATAAGGAAAAGTCAGGAGTCAGAAGTGAGTAGTAGATATATAAAGTTAGTATACGAATTTCCCAAGAGTTTGCCAAATAAACACACACTCAAGTATTGGTTTTCATTTGGCCAATATATATACTTTAGTGATTTTTTTTTTCTTCCGTTTTCTTCCGCATTTTTCGATCGCTTGGGCCGATATTTCCACAAAATTTCTGTTTTACTTATTTCATCGAAAGGTTATATACAATATGGAATTATTGCCAGGTATATTACTTTTACTAATAGCATTGTTGAATAATAGATTAACAACGTAAACATATATATATATTCAATTTTATTTTTTAAATGTGAAGTTTATTTTTTATAGAAAATTGGAATGTTGCAATATTTACCAAATAAATAAATTAAATGTATTTCGATTTTAAGATTGAATAAATAAATTATTAATTATGTTTTATATAAATATTTATTAAGATAAAGGGTTGGTCTGTAATTTTTTTTATATTACAAATTTAATATCTATTACAACAAGATTATAAACATATGGATAAACCCATGTACCGGGTGATTTATGACGTCGGGAAATCAACTACACTGGATGATTGCTATGAGTATTCTAAATAAAAAACTTCAAATAAACATATGTCCGAAAATGCTTTCTAACGGAACTGTAGCCGTTAGAAGTTTATTACATGTAACATCAATCGCGTTAGTCTTATTTATTATATCAAGAAAAAAAAACTAGTCATAAACTTTTGAATAATTGTAAAATTACTGATTGATTTTCTAACATTTTGTTTAAACATTAGTAAACCAATTTACTAGTTTATAAATTTTTGTACACACATAAATAAATATTTAATAAACGTGAAAATCGAAGACAAATTTTGTCGGGACGCAGTAAATCATAGCTAATAAATTGGTTTACTAGTGTTTAAACAAAATGTTAGAAAATTAATCAGTAATTTTACAATTATTCAGAAGTTTATGATTCTTTTTTTCCTGATATAATAAATAAGGCTAACGCGATTGATGTTACATGTAATAAACTTCTAACGGCTACAGTTCCGTTAGAAAGCATTTTCGGGCATATGTTTATTTGAAGTTTTTATACACTTAGCGTATATTTTTATTTTGAGCACACTGTAACTTGAACAACATGTAAATTTAAATATGTTTTTTTTTTCTTTTATAACATTTAATTTAAAAACATGTAGAATATTAAATTTCAAATTTTTAATACGAAAAGGTTTATCAAAATATTTTTTTGTAATATATTTTAAAAGTACAAACATAGTAAAAAGTACTTATATATTTCTGTATAATTCAATTAATTTTTTTGGGAAGAAAATTTAAATACAAAATCATACCTTTTATAATTACAAGAAAATGTTGTTGCTAAAAAAGTGCTTTTATTTTTTTAATTTAAAATACATTTTTACTTCTCCCTCTTATCAAATATGATTTTTGCATATTTAATATTATGAGAGTGTTTTGCGTGAGCGAAAGTTTTCAAGTAGTAGGAATAAAAGAGCATGTATGAGAGGAATTATGAATGTGGATGAAGCGAAAGTTGCTTGTTTGGATAGGAATGTTTGGAGGCGATTGATTTCGGGATGATGAAAAAAGTTTGTGCTACACCCTTTTTTGTACATGGCGTGATTGTGTATGTATGTATGTAATATTATAAAATCGAAATAAACTGATTAATTATTGCTAATTCAGTTTATTGCAACGGAACATAGAAACAAGTTACTAGGTAACAAATAAGTAACTAGATCATGAAATTTATAAATTTTTAATTAAAGGAAATCAAATTTTATTAACAACCGATTGATAAGAGAAGCAATAGAATTTTACAAAGAAAAAGATAACATCAGTTAGTGTGATTTGTAAATGATTTAAATTAAATTAGCTTTTTTCAATCAAAATTTATAAATTTAATGATCTAATTACTTATTTGTTTCCATGTTCTGTTTATTTAGTATGTCACTTGTATATTTTTTCCTGATAAAGACGCACGTTCAGTTCGTCGAAACGTTGATTTATTAATAAATTATTACAGAATTAGAATCTAAATCTGTTTATTCTAGAATAATAATATTTTCCAAATGTATTTTTTTCAAAATTGTCACGCATACTGCAGCTAAAATGGGACACCTGGTTTTGAGTATGTGAGTTTAATAAACATTAATTTTACGTACACCCGGTAAAAGCATTTGGGATTTATTTAAACCTAATATATGTAATACACGTCGTATATAGTTTAACGAGAGAGATCAGAGGCGTACGTTGGTCGGGGGGGGGCACATTGAGTGCAGTGGCGTAGCCAGGAGGGTGTTAGGGGGAGTTGAAACCCCCCCCCAAGAACAAGGTTATGTTTATTTTTAACAAGATTATGTCTGTTTTTTCACAAGGTTATGACTGTTTTTTACAAGGTTATATCTGTTTTTTACAAGATTATGAAGTTTTTCACAAGATTATGTCTGTTTTTCACAAGATTATGACTGTTTTTTTACAAGGTTAGGTCTGTTTTTCACAAGGTTATGTTTGTTTTTCAGAAGATTATGTCTGTTTTTTTTACAAGATTATGACTGTTTTTCACAAGATTATGTCTGTTTTTCACAAGATTATGTCTGTTTTTCACAAGATTATATCTGTTTTTCACAAGGTTAAGTTTGTTTTTCACAAAATTATGTCTGTTTTTCACAAGGTTATGACTGTTTTTCACAAGGTTAAGACTCTTTTTTACAAGATTATGAAGTTTTTCACAAGATTATGTCTGTTTTTCACAAGAATATGTCTGTTTTTCACAAGGTTATGTTTGTTTTTCACAAAATTATGTCTGTTTTTCACAAGGTTATGACTGTTTTTCACAAGGTTATGACTGTTTTTTACAAGATTATGAAGTTTTTCACAAGATTATATCTGTTTTTCACAAGGTTATGTCTGTTTTTCACAAGATTATGTCTGTTTTTCACAAGATTATGTGTGTTTTTCACAAGATTATGTCTGTTTTTCACAAGATTATCTTTATTGATTAATATTATTAACCCCCCCTTGACAAGTTTCTAGCTACGCCACTGACACGTCGTATATAGTTTAACGAGAGAGATCAGAGGCGTACGTTAGTCGGGGGGGCACATCGAGTGACTGGTAGGGAAAAGTCTTTTGATCTTATATAAGAAATCTTATGGGAACGCGCACCGACAGCATCAACCAATTAATTTTGTTGTTTAATTGGCAATTAACAAATTTATAACTTCCCGCGTACCCCATTACATTTTATAACTGTATTTTATATCCATGAGGTATGTGCACACAACAAAGATAGAATGTGATTGTAATAATGAAAATGGGGATGTAGAGTTAGGATAATATTTAAAAAATGTTCTCTTTATTGTGGTTTTATTTATTATTTTGTAAAGTGTGTCCATAGAATATAAATTGACATAAACTCATTCAATAGAACTTAAAGTTATGCGTGAATGTTTTTAAATAATTATGGCCCGTATTCTCACCTCACTTTTTCGTGAAAAAGTGCTTTTTATCATTAATTTTAAAATAACTTTTTGCTTCTGTTTGTCATCAAATATAAATAATTTTTCTATATTTGATCATTTTTATTATATTTAGTATTATAAAATTTAAATAAACTATTTTAAAATGCTTAATAAACGATTTTAAGTGAACGTCAAAAGCACTTTTTTGAAAAAGCACTTTTTCATATGAGGTGAGAATACGGGCCTATGTGTTTATAAAATATTTTATCTACAACTGCTTTGTTATATGGTCATGATATATATAAAATCAGATAAATAATATTAGTCTTGATAGCCCAAGGGAAATAAAATACTAGTCTTTATTAACCAAGGTTAATAAAATATTAGTCATTATTAACCAAGGGAAATAAACGAAACGATCTTTATTAACTTGATTTCCGTACGCACGTTTCGTTGCTAGGCAACATCAACAAACTAAATATCTCTACGCCAGATGGCAGCAGTTATCAGTCAAAGTAATAAAATGACAGTTGTAGTTAGTTAGTTAGTTGTTGTTAACTGATCATAGATTTGAATAAGTAAGTACAATATTTAAAATATATAAGCAGTTGTAGATAAAGTATAGTATTTGACTTGCAAATAATGCCTACATTGCCTACGAGGATGTTTTATTCCCCTCGCTACGCTCGTGGACTGAACAACATCCTTGTACATTATAGGTGCCATTATTTGCTCGTTAAATAATATACTATTATTTTAATATAATGAGTTCTGAAATTTTTTTGAATATGTTAAAAATATTAATTGTACATTTTAATTTCGTATAAAATTTTGTAAAGAACAGAAATTCAAAGCGATATACTTGTTTATCTGTAAACATTAGACGATTTACTGGTATGTTAAATTTTAAATATCATATAATAAAACAAACACTTGAAATGTACAGGAATTTAATTAGTTCTCTGTTTACCGCGTTTACAAATGTTAGAATTTACTTCATCATACCTCAAATATGACTGTGTAATTACAAAATTATTTTATTAAGAATTCATTCGTTTACCTTGTGCTTGCTTGTTTCTGGGTGTATTGTAGTTGTATTTTATTAAAAATTTAATTTAAAACAAAGTTGGTATTGATTCTAACTCAATTATCTATTGATTAAATTAATTAATCGCCAATTGAAAAAATAAAATAATAGTAATAATAATAAAACGTAATAAATGTGAAAAATAATTATTTAAATAAACAAGATTAGATGTATATGGGTAAACCGATATATAGACCACTTTGACATTTCTCGGAAAGTTAGCAATACTGTATTTTAATAATATTATAATTTATGTGGGCACTAAGAAAAACTTTTCTGAAAATTTGATCAAAATCGAATAAATAATGTAGCCACAACGAATTTTTAAAAAAATTTGTGATTTTTTCTCTCGATAAGTTGGCAACACTGTATTTTGTTAAAATTTTATAATTTATTTAGGCACTAGGAGAATGTTTTATGAAAATTTTATTAAAATCGGTTAAATAAAGTGGTCATAATAAATTTTTTAAATTTTAGTAATTTTTTTTTTGGAAAGTTGGCAACACTGTATTTTGTTAAAATTACATAAATTATATGAATATTAGGAGAATCTTTTGTGAAAATTTGAGTAAAATCGGTTAAATAACATGGCCATAATAAATTTTTAAAAATTTTAATTTTTTTTTTGGAAAGTTGGCAACACTGGATATTAATAAAATTATATAATTAATGGGAGCATTAGGGAAATCTTTTTTGAAAATTTGATTAAAATCGGATAAATAACGTAGCCAATATGAATTTTTAAACATTTTAGTAATTTTTTTCTCGGAAATTTGGCATCACTGGAAAAAAATAAAACCACATGACCATCTTGGGTGCTAGACAAATTTATCCTGAAAATTTCATTAAAATCGGTTGAACCGTCTAGGAGTAGTTGCGGCCACAAAATTTTGACTTACGACCGAGCGAGCGAGCTGACGACGCACACACATACACCCACATAAACTAAGTTCAGACTCGTCATCTAGGGACTATATGAAGGATTACTATACACAATTTTTTTTTTTTTTGAAAATGTTACAGACACCGTACCAAACGCTATACTACTTTTTCCTTGCAGTCAAAGTAGTAATTAATATTTTGGACTCTAATACGTTTTTTCTTCAAAGAGATAAATATTAGCTTATAATTAATAATAAAATAGTAATAAATCTGATCTGATTTTGACAGCATATCACTGACATTGGCAACACTGGTTACTTTACAAATCGCATTACAACATTTGGTAAACGTCAATTTTTCACACGTAGCGTCTAAAGTTTTAATTTTCGAGACGTGGCCGTCGTTAAAAATAATTTACAAGAAGAATTTCTTTAAGTAAGAAACGTTAGAAAGAGTAAATGTATTTAAGTGAAAATCTAGTTAAAAGATGTTACAGGAAAGGCATTAACGGACGTACAATTTTATATAATCATCTAAATTAAGTAGCTGCTAGTGTAATTAACAGTTTCTTGCTTAATTGTACTTAGTTTCCTTTTACAAAAAGACAAACGTACCGGCAACCTTTCACAATTAAATGTCAATATCCTATACTAGGTTTATACAAAATATTTGACATTAAATGCTATCTAGATGATATTACCAGTTTTATCTTTTTTATATCTATAGATTAATACGTACATAATCACGCCTTGTACCCAAAAGAATGTGCTACACTATCACCACCAGTGGCGTAGCCAGGGGGGTGTTAGGGGAGGGGGTTGGTCCCCCCCCCCCCCCAAGAACAAGGTTATGTCTGTTTTTCACAAGGTTATGACTGTTTTTTTACAAGATTATGAAGTTTCGAACAAGATTATGTCTGTTTCGAACAAGATTATGTATGTTTTTCACAAGATTATGTCTGTTTTTTACAAGCTTATGTTTGTTTTTCACAAGATTATGTCTGTTTTTCACAAGGTTATAATTTTTTTCACAAGGTTATGACTGTTTTTTACAAGATTATGAATTTTTTTACAAGATTATGTCTGTTTTTCACAAGGTTATCTTTATTGATTAATATTATTAACCCCTCGCTTGACAAGTTTCTAGCTACGCCACTGATCACCACAATTAGATATTAGTATTTTTAACACATTTAACTTTCGTTGGAATCTACAAATGTATAAATTTTACCCCTAAACCAAAAAAGAAAATTTTAGCCACTTTTTTTAAGAAGATCGTTTAAAAAATCAATACTAAAAACAGGAATACCAACTTAATAAGTTAATACATAAGTAGAACGTAAAGCAGTTTTATTCTAATTGTGTCAATGTTTTCTAATCAACAAACAGAACCAATTCTTTGTATTTACAAACAGAACTACTAGCTTAGGAAATCGAGTGATGACTTTTGGACCATCTTATATTTCAATAAATTAATAGGAAAACAAAATTTGTAATAGGAATATAATATTAAACATTTAATGTGTATTTTTGAATATCTATAATACAGGGTGATTTATAACGTCGGGGAAAAACTTCACCGGATGATTCCTCTGAGTAATCTAAATGAAAAACTTCAAATAAATATATGTCTGAAAATGCTTTCTAACGGAACTGTAGCCGTTAGAAGTTTATTACATGTAACATCAATCGCGTTAGCCTTATTTATTATATCAAGAAAAAAAAAATAAGTCATAAACTTCTGAATAATTGTAAAATTACTGATTGATTTTCTAACATTTTGTTTAAGCACTAGTAAACCCATTTACACGTTTATAAATTTTTGTACACACATAAATAAATATTTAATAAACAATTTACAAATTTTAAAAATAAATTTTGTCGGGACGCAGTAAGTCATAACTAGTAAATTGGTTTACTAGTGTTTAAACAAAATGTTAGAAAATTAATCAGTAATTTTCCAATTATTCAGAAGTTTATGACTTGTTTTTTTTTTCTTGATATAATAAATAAGGCTAACGCGATTGATGTTACATGTAATAAACTTCTAACGGCTACAGTTCCGTTAATAAGCATTTTCGGACATAATTATGTTTATTTGTAATTTTTCATTTAGATTACTCATAGGTATCATCCGGTGTAGTTTTTCCCCAAAGTCATAAATCACCTGTATAATTTCTTCTATGATTTCTGCTCTTACTTGTTGAAATTTTAAATTCATTATGGTATGTAAGTAATAACTACTTGGTTTTTTGTTTCAAAAATATTTTTACGAATATTTTTGAAACAAAAAACTAAGTAGTTATTACTTACATACTATAATCTATAATATATTTAATCTAATATTAATCCATAATATTGAAATATAAGCAGGAACGGCTTAGGACTACGAATATGTGTGTGAGAACACAAAAGTAATTACCGTTTTTTGAATGCAAATTTAAAACAAATTTTCAATTATTATTTGTCGTTTATTTCTTTATAAATAATTTTCTATTAAATTATTGATTAACTGTAACAGAAAAATGCAAATTGAAAATAATGTTTTCGCCTTTTTTTTGTTTCCATTATTTTGATCGATTTTGAATTTTCACGATGATAGAAGATTTTTTCTTTTTGCACCGTAACTTAGAAGTTTTGCGTACGATGCATAAAGTGTAGCAAAAACTTATTTTCCTTTTAGAGTCAAAAGAAAAAAGTTTTTCATTTATTTTTTTTTCTTTCCGTTTCTTTTATGTTTCGTATTTATAAGGCGAGATAGTGTTATACATTTTAATCATTACAAAATGAATAAAAAAAATTGTGTTGGATATGTAGTCGGGTACCTTATTGTTACTGAGCGATATATGAAATTTTGGTGGAGGTGCATTTTAATGTGTATTTTTTACCGACACATATAATAAGAGAGGTATTGTAATTATATCCAATTTAACATATTGCGATAAGCACTAATTAGGCTTATAGTAAAAAAATGCAATTAAATTTATGTAATTTTACATGGGTTTTAAATTAGGACTGGGAAAAAATCTCGATATATCGATAATTTATCGATATATCGATATATCGATAATTGATATTAAAAATAAAAATATCGATATATCGAAATATCGATATATCGATATATTGATATATCGATATATTGATATATCGGTATTTCGATACATCGATATTTAAGATAGATGATATCCTCTTTGTAAGCTATAAATATTTGATCTCGCATATGGATGAGACATAATAAAAATGATTGGTTTTAATTGAAATATATAACAATTTACAATAACGACATTTAAATTAAATGTCGTTATTGATATATCGATATATCGATTTTTTGATATATTGATATTTTTTGAATATAAAATATCGATATTGAAATTCCAATATCGCCCAGCCCTAGTTTTAATAGTTAAATAGCAACATTTTTGTAATTTTTACAATAATAAACAAATTAATCTACTTGTACGTGCACCATCAATATATACATTACATTTAATCATCAAGTTCTTCTCAAGAACAAATATTTTGCACTTATCAACATTCAACACAAGATTCATGTTCTTACTTACATCATTAATTCTAACAATCATCTATCTCCGTTTTATCCAAAAAATATTGATACGATAAATTTGTTCCGCTTACTAATAATACTGGACAATGTTACAAATATGTGAAATGAATTTTTAAAATTTTTGTTATTAATTAGTTTACTTTGAATATATATATATATATATATATATATATATATATATATATATATATATATATATATATATATTTTAACACGCACTGAAAAAAATAAAATTACATACTTACATACTGTGGTTTTAAAGTCTATAGCTTAAGATAATTTATGTGTTATATAAACTATAAACGCAGCGTAGGGATTATTTCAAATAATTCTGGAACTTAAGAATTATAAACTGAGTGAGCGAAGCACAAGTTGAGATGATGAAGAGATAAACTATTCCTAACACGTGACAAGAACTTTAAGTACTTTATTAGTTCGCTGATGTACTAATTAGTTTAGTTTTTTTAATTATTATTTAGATGCAAATTTATTATAATTTACAAAAGGTGTTTTTTTGTTTACCCATGGACCATTGACAAAGTTTTTAATCAATTTTTTACCATAATTTATAACATTTTCTACCTACTTTTATAATAAGCATACTACATAAATTGTTACATTAATATAATATGAATAATAATAATTATTAATTAATTAATGGTGTAATAATTAGAATTATATAATATATGATAATAATATAATTTATCTACAACTGCTTTGTTATATGGTCATTATATATATAAAATCAGATAAATAATATTAGTCTTTATAGCCCAAGGGAAATAAAATACTAGTCTTTATTAACCAAGGTTAATAAAATATTAGTCATTATTAACCAAGGGAAATAAAGAAACAATCTTTATTAACTTGATTTCCGTACGCACGCTTCGTTGCTAGGCAACATCAACAAACTAAATATCGCTTCGCCAGATGGCAGCAGTTATCAGTCAAAGTAATAAAATGACAGTTGTAGTTAGTTAGTTGTTGTTAACTGATCTTAGATTTGAATAAGTAAGTACAATATTAAAAATATATAAGCAGTTGTAGATAAAGTATAGTATTTGACTTGCAAATAATGCCTACAATGTACTCGGATGTTTTATTCCCCTCGCTACGCTCGTGGACTAAACAACATCCTCGTACATTATAGGTGCCATTATTTGCTCGTTAAATAATATACTATTATTATTCGAAACTTATATAATTTGTATATCTATGTTTTAATTAAATAATAATAATTAATAAGATAACGTATGTTAACGTAACAAATTCTTGTATACAGAATTTTTATTTATTTATAATTAGAAAAAATGAAAATTTCCTTTAATTAGTAAAATATTTTCCAATGTATTTTTATTTAAACTACTCAAAAAATATATTAAAAGCAAAGTTATTAACAAAAAAATACACCTTCCACAAAGTGATCTTTAGTTTCATTTTCAATTTCATTAACTGAGTATTCATCCTCAAAAAAAACATACATACATACATACATATACAATCACGCCATGTACCCAAAAGGGTGTGGCACAAACTTTTTTTATCATTCCGAAATCAGTCGCCTCCAAACATTCCTATCCAAACAAGCAACTTTCGCTTCATCCACATTCATAATTCCTCTCATACATGCTCTTTTATTCCTACTACTTGGAAACTTTCGCTCACGCAAGCCACTCTCTCAATCATACCACTCCAAATACTCATCGGACGTCCACTAGCAAACGAATACCATCAAAATCATTCAAATAAATCTTTTTAACCAGACCTTCATTAGACATTCGCTCAACATGTCCGAACCATCCTAACTGACTAACACCAAAAAACAAAAAATTAAAAAAGGTTTCAACATATATCGAGCAGAAATAAACCAATATTTTTTTTCTGGTTCAGTTCCGGTTCAAAGCTCTCTTTAAAAATAATGCGAAAATTCAAACTATTATTTTTATTTTCATATCTTTGCAGTCATGTAAGATATTAGAAACACGCATCCCGTGCAGCACAATAAAATTGACAACATAATCTTATCGTACTTAATAAAAAATGATTGATAGATTGTTATTAAAACTTTTAAATAAACCGTCGGCATTTGTTCATTCGCTACTTTGATGCAAATGATTCCCGAAATAAGTATTACAAATATTGTCGTCATAAATTTATATAAATTCTACCACCCCCTTTATTTATATTGTATATTAAGTAGGTAATATAGTAGGAAGCAGTTAGGTAAATATTTCACTTGACTTTATTCTTTATAACTTGGATTACTCACCGCCACATCAGCCCCATTTATTTTAATTCTACGAAATTTTCATAATTTATTATTTACCCAGAAAGTACAACGTGAAAACAAAGAAGCTTATGTAACATTTAACGGTTAACAAAATAGATTTGTCTATTGTTTAATATTTTTATGTCGAAAAAATATTTTTTCTTTAAATTTATTTATTTATTTAGTTACACTGAGAAAAATAGATATTTAACAAATTGTATAATAATAAGTAGATATTTATTTGAAATATACAAGTATATTTACTGTATTCACAAATTTATACATTTTTAAAATCTATTCACATATATATTTGAATACTATATTTCGAATTAAGACTGTAATACTATATACAAATTGATGGTATTAAATTTTTGTTTTTATTATATTTATAGTTAATTTTTCAATATACTTATTTTGTTATTTTTAATATCTTGTGTTTGTGTCACCTTTTTAAATATAAATAGCGTTACGGTAACTATCCATTTTTCTCAGTGTACGTAAACTTATAAAATATAATGTACAGTATATCTGAAAAAGTTGGCAACAAATGGGTAATTTTTTTATTATTAATTTTACAAAAAAAAATTATTCTTTATGAAAAGTTCTGCATTACATGTAAATCAATAATCAAGAATTAAATTTGTAAAATATTTAGTGGGGTATACAGGGAAAATCAAAAATATTGATTTTTGCTGAAGAGTAAAGTGCTTTTAAATTTAAATACAGGACAAAATGTCACTAGAACATGTTGATAGGAATTAAAAATTATGTCCATGTTTAGATTCATGGCCATCTAATAATTAATTAATAAATTTAAAGTATTAATAATTAGAATAAATTGCAAAATTTTCAGAGCGTTTTATTCAAAATCATTTTTTTCATATTTCTAATAAATATTTCTTGAAACAAAACTAGTACAAACCTAGAGGAAGATGTAAACTATCGAATGCTGCAAACCGAATTAAAATTCGCTAATTAGTTTTTTAGTTATTAAGCAAAACATTAGTATGGCGAGGTATAGGATTTATTGCTAGAACTTTATTGCTAACTACTCAGGGGTCCCTCATTATTATTATTATTATTACGTACCAATGATTCTCCATTGTTTTTCAAAAACATTCTACTCTATTTATGCTAAAAATAAATTTAAATAATGCATTTTGTCCAAAGAAAATGCAAGTTCTAATGACCAATTATTTATAATTTTTCTATAAAAATATATATAACTTCTCAGGGGTCCCTCATTATTATTATTATTATTATTATTATTACGTACCAATAATTCTCCATTGTTTTTTAAAAACATTCTACTCTATTTATGCTAAAAATAAATTTAAATAATGCATTTTGTCCAAAGAAAATGCAAGTTCTAATGATCAATTATTTATAATTTTTCTATAAAAATATATAACAGTTCTCTACTTGCTAAATGTCTACACCTATTTTATTGTATTATTTAAATAAAAAACAATGCTGACGTAATAAATTATTTGTAATGAAAAATATCAGATATCAGGAGACAATTTTAACACGTATTTTTTACCAGCAGATAATTTTAAATTTATTTTTGTATAAGTATAAGATTTGACGGAATTATATTCGATATTTGATATCAATATTTTTGTATTTTTAAGTTTAGTCAAATCAAATTTCAGATTACGCCAGTGGTTTCTAAACTTTATTTGATTTACGGCAATTTTTCGTCAGTCGATTATTAATAAGTATTAATAGGGAACTACAATCTAAAGCCGTTTTATTTTATTATAAATTTTGAAAGATTTTTACTATCTTATAAAAATTATTAATATATTATTTGATATTTTATAATATATTTTTCAAATGTAAACTTCAATATATGTATCTAGTTCTAAGAAAATTGAAAAAAAAATAATAATGATATTGCAATTTTGCAATATTAAATCGTTAATGCTATTATATGTCACGACGAATGCTAATAAAATTTTCAGATAAAAACTGGGATAATCAATGCAATTTTTTTATTCAAAATGTCAGGAAATGTCATACTAGTTGCAGGAATTTTTCCAGGAAAATTTGATAATATTTATTTATAGCACAATGTGTGTATTAATTCCAATATAGTGCACATTTCTTAATATGATCACATCGGATTTTTGATAACAGTAATAACAATTAATAATAATATTCGGAGAAATAAAAAAAAATTAAGTATGCAATAAATAAAAGAATCTGAAAATAATTTTATAGTTATATATTCTGTTTTATAAAATTTAATATGTATAAAATAAAACTGTTTTAGGTTTAAGTTTTGTATTAATATTTATCTATAATCGACGTTTCGACGAAACTCAATGTTCGCCGTTATCAGGAAAAACTGATATCAGTTTTTTTTACTAATGCTATAAATAAATTTTAATACAGAACTTGAATCAAAAGCAGTTTTATTTTATATAATGACTTCTGAAAGTTTTTAATATATATATTTTTTTGTTTCAGATAAATATTTTGAAGATTTTTCTCATGTAAGTTTTTTATTTATTAAAAATATTAAATTTTTACTACTAATAATATACTATACTTTATTCTTGTATTCTTCAGTTTGACAAGAATAACATTTTAAAATAATTATATATATATATATATATATATATATATATATATATACATAGCTATTTCGCCAATTGTGATTCGCTAAAAACTTGAAACAGAAGTAAAGAAAAGTATTTATATAAATTTTTAGAATATGTGTTTTTTTTTATTATTACATGAATTTCTTTTAAAGTCAAATATAAAATGTCACGTTAATGTAAAAGGCTAAAGATATCACTTTATTATTCTAAAAATATATTTTTTAGCCAGCATTAATTTGTTAAAAATAATATATCTAAGTGCAATTTTTAAATTATTGAATAGGCAACTCCACCATTTTTTTCTTGTAGCTCAGGTTTTGTAATTTTATTACAGTTTCTACTGGAATTAAAAATTAAAAATAATATTTTTTATGAATATTACTTTTAACTTGAAAGAAAATTACATTTATATATATATATATATATATATATATATATATATAAATGAAATTCATATAAGTTTTAAAGGCAAGCTTTCGATTTATTGTAAATCTTCTTTACAGCCAACTATAATTACGGAAAAAAATATTTGTATAACAATTCTGAACATAATAGAAAAAGTTAATATTTATAAAAAGAATTTGAAATTTAACTCTTAAAGAAAAAAGTCGTAATGAAAATTTAAAAAATTCCGTAAAAAATGTGTTCAAAATACAATAATTATCAGTAAACTCAAAGTTTGGTTAGTAAACCACATTAATTGTAAATAGATGTCAAATAAAATACATAGAAATTATGAAAAATATTAATTATTGTCATTAATAATCATCAATTTTTTTATACGATTTAAAAGTTGAACTGTTACACTAAAAAAAAGAACACTTTCTTCAAATAGCAGCCGTTTTCGAAAGTTTTCGAAATTAAAAAAAAAAATGATGGTAGATTTTTTTATTGTAGCTAATTTAGATAATTTTTGTATTATGTTTGAGAACTTCCTGGTGGGACGGGACAAACTTTTCGAGTTTTTTTGACAAGGGCTAACAAATTGACGTCTGACGTCACAATTTGAAAACATTTTTTGACATAAAAATTCGAAAACGTAGTTTAATTATACCATAATAACATATAAAATAACCCGAAACATTTGCATTATTGTTCCCCATGAAAAAAAAATTCTTAAATTTTGTCTATTTTCAGAGCGCTTATTGTGGTGCCCCCCCCCCCCATTAAATCAATATTAATTAATTTTATAAATATCTCGTAATTAAAAATCTTTGAATTTATAATATTTTCCAAGAATATTTATCTACCGAAAATAAAATGCTAAAATTTATTTAAATTACGCGGTATAATCTAAAATTTTCTTAATTCTATTTATTATATAAATATATTAAAAGTTATTTTTAATGAAGTTATTAAGTTATGATAAAATGCTTGACGTAAACTTTTCAAAACTTAAATCTTACTTTGTGTTATTATAATTTTTGTTACGTATTATAAGGAGGCTGTGTACGGAGTATTTTTAATATAATTATTATTCAAATTAATATTAAAGTTTCATTAAAATTTCAACTTGTTATTTTATCATTAAATTACTTATATTGTTATAATCTTCAGTTAATTGTCATATGATACTGACATAACGTTATATCAAATTTACAGTACATAGTTTTTTTGTTATAATAAAATTATTATATTTAATAAAGTTACGAGTACAGAGAAATTATCAATTATTTTTGTTAAATAATACGTTTATAATATATACAGGGTGATTTATGACGTCGGGGAAAAACCAATTTATTATATCAAGAAAAAAAATAGTCATAAACTTCTGAATAATTGTAAAATTATTGTTTGATTTTCTAACATTTTGTTTAAGCACTAGTAAACCAATTTACTAGTTTATAAATTTTTGTACACACATAAATAAATATTTAATAAACAATTAAAATAAATAAAAATCTAAGACAAATTTTGTCGGGACGCAGTAAGTCATAACTAGTATATTGGTTTACTAGTGTTAGAAAATTAATCAGTAATTATTAAGTTATTATTAATAAATATTAATGCAGAACTAGAATCTAAAGACGTTTTATTTTAACATTACTAAAATTTAACAACTATAATACAGAATTTGAATGATTGTATGATTCATGCCAATTAAAAATAAATAAGTATTCTAATATATTCAGAAAATTTCTTTTTATAAATATCATAATTGTTATTTGCTAAAAATATTAAATTCTTCTTTAATATTTTTTATTTATTTTGATTACAAATCAAATAATATTGTGTATCTACTTTTAATATAAATTGTATATTTTTTTTTTAATATAATGTTAAATAAACATCCTGTTTTAATAATAAATAAATATTATTTATTTAGAAACCAAATTAATGTGTATTTATATAAGATATTGAAGATATGATTTTCAAACATTTTTTTCATGTAATGTTGTAACAAAAATACATTTTAGAATCATTATCAAATACAAGAAAAAATACTTATATCAAAATAAAACTATCTTAGGTTAAAGTTCTGTATAAATATTTATTTAGAATCGACGTTTCGACGAAACTCAACGCTTGTTTTTACCAGGATAAAAAATACTAATAACAGAGTACATAGAAACAAATAACTGTTTCTATGTTCTGTCATTAGTATTTTTATATCCTGACGAAGACAAGCGTTGAGTTTCGTCGAAACGTCGATTTTAAATAAATGTTAATACAGAACTTTAACCTAAAGCAGTTTTATTTTAATAAAATGAGTTCTGAAAGATTTTTTACTATGTTAAAATCGTTTTATATAAATTCTGTATTTTTAAGAATATATTTTTATTAAAATTATTGATCAATTTCGTCGATTACACTATAAAGGTTGAGAGAGGATGAGGTTGTTTCATTGGTAAACGGAAATACTTAAACGATGAAAAGAGTTTGTGCCACACCCTATTGGGTACATGTCGTGATTGTGTATGTATGTATATATGTATGTAAATTTAGAAATTATATGTAATTATACCAACAATAATATTACAGAACTAAACAAATTTTACCTATTTATGGAAAAAAATTTACAGCAAATTTATTAAAGTTCTGGAAGTTTACAGAAAGAGACTTTACTAAAAATAATCTGTAATATTACATACATATGTATGTAGCTTTGAAAAAAATGAATAATAATTTTTTTCGCCAAAATATTAGAATTTGTTTTCTCAAAAATATCAAAATTAAATGTAAATGATGAAAATACCTCTCGTACAGCATTCCCGTGGTAAAATCTATTTAGCCAGCAGTTAGAGGGTACGCTTAGCTAAAGTTTAACGTGCGCCAACATAATATTTGCCACTTTCTACTTTAAGAAATGCCTAATTCCATTTTAAATGGCGAGGATTTTTTTTTATTTCATGATTTATACGAACACTAAACAATTGTTCTAAGCTTATACTCTTGAGGTATTCAATTCTTGTTTATCTTGTTCAGAACTTCTTTTTTTCTCTGTAGTTCTTATTCGTTATCGAATTTTTGATGTGTGTGGGCGAGTTCTTAATCTTCTTCAAACTACGGTTACAGATTTATTGAGCATACAACTTACTTACTTTTTTGACAAATGAAAGAACCCAGTGGCGTAGCCAGAAACTTGTCAAGGGGGGGGTTAACAATATTAATCAATAAAGATAATCTTGTCAAAAACAGACATAATCTTGTGAAAAACAAACATAATCTTGTGAAAAACAGACATAATCTTGTGAAAAACTTCATAATCTTGTGAAAAACAGACAATCTTGTCAAAAACAGACATAATCTTGTGTAAAACTTTATAATCTTGTAAAAAAACAATTATAACCTTGTAAAAAACAGACATAACCTTGTAAAAAACAGTCATAACCTTGTAAAAAACAGTCATAACCTTGTGAAAAACATACATAATCTTGTGAAAAACAGACATAATCTTGTTCGAAACTTCATAATCTTGTAAAAAACAGTCATAACCTTGTAAAAAACAGTCATAACCTTGAAAAAAACAGTCATAACCTTGTCAAAAACAGACATAACCTTGTTCGAAACTTCATAACCTCGTAAAAAACAGTCATAACCTTGTTCGAAACTTCATAATCTTGTAAAAAAACAGTCATAACCTTGTTCTTGGGGTGGGGAGGGGGAGTTTTAACCCCCCCCCCCCAACACCCCCCTGGCAACGCCACTGAAAGAACCTGTACGATATTAAAATATCTGCTATCGCAAAGGTAGAAGCTTAACTTCCTAAACATTTATTTAATATTATTATTATAATTAGATTTTATGGATTGAGAAATTTGTTCTGAATTTATTTTTTAAAATTTAAATCAATATATTTATTAATAATTTTGGCCGTTACTTTGTGAAACTTTTTATTGAAATAAAATAAAGAACTTTTTTAACTTTTAAAAATTTCACTTTAATACACAAATCTTGTGACTGCAGTTTCGACAAATATTGTCATTATCAAACAGTTTGATAATGACAATATTTATCGAAACTGAAGTCACAAGATTTGTGTATTAAAATGAAATTTTTCCAAGTTAAAAAAGTTTTTTATTTTTATTTCAATATATTTATAACAAAATTTTTTTTCAATGGAATTTTAGTTATAAATATACAGATATGTATATGATTTATTAAACATAGTTTTACTGAAAATAATGTAATATATTTAATATTTTTTATTCGATATATCATTTTCTTTTTAAGTTTTTTCATATTTTGATTTTATTTTATATAAAAATCATTTTGATATAATTTTACTTGTTACATATTTGACATTATATTTATATAAAAATTTATGTATATATTTATTTCATATACCTAGTTTCATTTTTTTATGTAAAATATAATATGATAATATACAATAAAAATATATTACTTTTTATTTTATTTGTTTATTTTTTGATAAAAAAATTTAAAAATGTTTGATTACTGAATGATACAAAAATCTTTAAATATAATTAAAATTAATATAGTGTAAAATCTTTCAGAACTTATTATATTAATATTATAATAAAAAAAGCTTTAGGATTAAGTATATATTTTATTTAAATATCGACGTTTCGATATACTTTTCGTATATATATATATATATATATATATATATATATATATATATATATATATATATATATATATATACATATATATATCATCTACAAATGACACAAACAAATTATAGAAAGAAGTTACCAGGTAGATTGAAATTTATAATTACATATGTCATTGAAATACATAATTAGGAATATTAATTAAAATAAAGTATCCAACTCATTAATATGTTTATTTAAAATATTTATGCATTAAATATTACATCTGATTTTTCATATAATATACATAATTACATAATATAATACTTATAGGTTAGTAACAGAAAAAAATCGTGCCATGTAACAATTAAAATTTTTTATAATAAATCAGTTAGAAAAAATATATTTAAATCAAATATTTATATTTTAATTATAATATTGATGTAAATAATAAAATTAATTTATTTTATTTGATATATTAATTAATTTTATGATGGAATTCTGAACAGAGCTATAGCGTTTGGTCTTTATTTATCAAATGAAATTCTATATTTACTAGAAAAAGACATTCTGTAGCTTTATAGAACCGTTCAGAATCACATCACTAATTTAATATAATAATAATTTAAAAATATTTACTATATATTTTTTATATTTTCCACATTAAAATTTTTAATAAGTTTGAACTTAATTAAAAGCTCTGGGATTTTACAAGATGTAGTATATTATATAAATAAATATTCTATTATTTTTATA
This sequence comes from Clivina fossor, assembly GCA_963966155.1. Classification (NCBI taxonomy): domain Eukaryota; kingdom Metazoa; phylum Arthropoda; class Insecta; order Coleoptera; family Carabidae; genus Clivina; species Clivina fossor. The sequence continues at coordinate 7,221,335 of OZ014566.1, forward strand.
CATAATCCTTGAATTTAAACTTACAATTAGAATCTTAATTTACAAATATTTTAATGTTTAATAAATTTTGAAAACATATAGTAAATAATTTTTTTATTAAATAATTATGGTCCGTATTCCCACCTCATTTTAATAGTGAGTTTATTAAAAAATATTTATTGACATTTTTTTGCAATTATTAATCAAACATTTTAATTAATTTATTTAAATTTTAAAATGGCAGATATAACAAGTATTAACAAAAAAATATATAGAAATAATTATGTAACAAGTGTGTAAAATTGATTTTATTACTCATGTTGTAAAACCTAATTTACTCAAAAGTTGCATTCAAAATTTTAACTAAGGCCCCGAATTACACAAATAAATAAAAATGTTTTTATATGAATATGGTTAAATTTTTTTTGAACAAATGTAATTTACAATGTTGTTTAACGATTATTAATCACTGTTATTAACAGTGCAGCATTTTATTATTTTAATTAATTTGTTTATAAAAAAAATATCATCAAATTAATGAATAACGTTAAATAACAATGATCAGTGTTGACAATTGTCAAATAATTATCTTATTTTTATTATTAAATTATCTGTACTTAAAAATAATATAGAATTATTCATTTTACTCAAACACTAATTCTTTTCTTCAAACTAACTTATAATTAATAATAAATCTAATCTGATTTCACTGAAATTGGCAACACTGGTTACTTTATGGGTCGGCCGTAGATAAAACATATTTTACAAAAAAAATATTAGTACAAATTTATTTCACACAAAAATGAGGTACAAATACTGTTCATATTTTCTAAAAATTAAAAAAAAAATACTGTAACTTTTATTTTATATCTGTAATTTATATAGAATTTCCGGCCGTAGATAAAACATATTTTACAAAAAAAAATATTAGTAAAAATTTATTTCACACAAAAATGAGGTAAAAATACTGTTCATATTTTCTAAAAATTAAAAAAAAAAATACTGTAACTTTTATTTTATATCTGTAATGACTGAACCGAAATTTATATAGAATTTTTCGATTTTTTAAAACTTCTTTTTTTCAATATTTCAAAGAGACTTAGGACTGAAATCGATAAATCAAATCTATAGATAAATAGGATAAATATTAGATTCTAGATAAAGTTAGATTATTTTCTTCTGAAGCAAGTGACAGCATTGAAGTAACATCGCCAATAAACTCTGCCCTTATGTTGACCTCCGATTGACCCGTGACCTCTTCTTTGCATTCCCATCTGTATGTACAAAAGAGAGAAAAATAAAACAACGATATTAATTAATAATACTGTGTTCATTCATTAATATAATTAGTTTGTGTGGGACGATTTTTTGACGTTAATTTAACAAAAAACATAAATAATACAATGCAATACATTAGTGTATGATGAGTGTGAAATTGAAAGAAATGTTGTAGCAAAAGTTGGTGTTAGTCAGTTAAGATGGTTCGGACATGTTGAGCGAATGTCTAATGAACGTTTAGTTAAAAAGATTTATTTGAATGATTTTGATGGTATACGTTTGCGTGGACGTCCGATGAGTAGTTGGAGTGGTAGATGATTGAGAGATTGGCTTGCGTGAGCGAAAGTTTCCAAGTAGTAGGAATAAAAGAGCGTGTATGAGAGGAATTATGAATGTGGATGAAGCGAAAGTTGCTTGTTTGGATAGGAGTGTTTGGAGGCGACTGATTTCGAGATGATGAAAAGAGTTTGTGCCACACCCTGTTGGGTACATGGCGTGATTGTGTATGTATGTATGTATGTATGCAATACATTAGTTTTTCACTATACTAACAGAAATTTTGTTTTGGATCCGAGGTTTTTACTTTTAACTCAAAAGTAAACAAGTTATTAAACTTTAAAGTTATGTTTTTCTATAAAATAAAACGGCTATAGGTTTAAGTTTTGTACTCGTATTAATATTTTTTAATTTGATTATTGAAAATGTGTGAAGAAGTGCAAGAAATGCAATGTACTTTATATTCTATCAAAAGAAATACGGTCAAGTGTATTTAATTTAATTTAATTAGTTAGTAAAGTTAAGTGTTTTAATATAATCTTGAAAATTTATCAAAATTTTTCAATTTCACTGTCACCTAAATAAGACAAAAAAAATTATATTGTGTTATTATAACAAAAATTTTAATGTTTAAATTACATTTTTAATTTAAACTTACACAAAAAATTTAATATACAAAAGGCATTTTAATTACAAAAAAAATTAAAAGTCATAATTTATAGTTAACGTTATAATAAAAATAAAACTATTTTTATTTCATGTACTAGGGTAGTCCCAAAAGTACTCAACTTAAAAAAGGAAACACAAAAAATTTCTTTATTTCTCTACATAGTCTGCTTTTAGTTTGATATTTAAAATCGACGTTTCGACAAAACTCAACGTCCGTCTTCATCAGGATAAATGATATAAATAACATTACTCGTCCTGATAAAAACGGACGTTGAGTTTCGTCGAAACGTCGATTTTAAATAAATATTAATACTTTCTACCAAACTTACTTTTGGAACTACCCTCGCATATTTAATTATTTAACTTGTTGCTTTAATATCAAAATTGAAAATGGAGTATATTTAAGAATAAAATCTGGAAATATTTATCGAATAATAATAGAAAGATTACGATTTTAATGAAGTAAAATTTATTTTTCCTTTAGGAATAAAAATAACATTATGTATATAATAATAAAAATAAACATGAATAAATGTAACAAAATTTCACACATTACGAAAATAATGACAAAAGAGAATCGCAGATAAAACATGTAAACAAAATAGTTGTCAAAATAAAAAGAGATACGCAGGATTGTATTCTAATTTTTTTTAAATAAATTTTTTCTTTAATTAATAGATAAAGTAAACGTACGTTGAGTACGTAGAGACGTCAATTATTACATACATACATACATACACAATCATGCCATGTACCCAAAAGGGTGTGGCACAAACTCTTTTCATCATTCCGAAATCAGTCGCCTCCAAACATTCCTATCCAAACAAGCAACTTTCGTTTCATCCACATTCATAATTCCTCTCATACATGCTCTTCTATTTCTACTACTTGGAAACTTTTGCTCACGCAAAACACTCTCAATCATACCACTCCAGCTACTCATCGGACGTCCACGCAAACGTATACCATCAAAATCATTCAAATAAATCTTTTTAACCAAACGTTCATTAGACATTCGCTCAACATGGTCGAACCATCTTAACTGACTAACACCAACTTTTGCTACAACATTTTTTTCAATTTCACACTCATCATACACTAGTCTATTTCGTATCCGATCTCTCCTATTTACACCACATACCCCACGTAAAAATCTCATTTCCACAGCAGTCATTTTCCGTTTATGCTTTTGCAACCAAACCCAACATTCACTACCATACATTAACGTAGGCACCAAAACTGCATTGTATATACTCAAACGGGCTTCTTTGGAAACATTTACATTCCTAGCAAAAGTTTCAAAAGTTCCAATAAAAATTAATACAGAACTTTAATCTAGAGCCGTTTTATTTTAATCGCATGAATTCTGAAAGATTTTATTAAACATAAATTAATTTGTAATCATAGTAAGTATTAAATTAATCACTTCCTTATATTGATTCCTGCGGGGAGGTTGTTTTTAGAGCGCATATGAAACCCTCAAATGTATTTTATTGCCAGTATATACAGGGTGTAACAGAATAACTATTCCTAATTTTCAGAAATGATAAAGTGCACTTAGAGAAACATTTTTTATTAATAAACTAGTGTCCGGAAATTTCTCGGTGCCAAGATACACTAGATATCGTTAAAAACAATCTTAATCAAAACATCAAAGAGTAGTTAAGTGAAGGAACATTTTATTAGAAATAATAGCACATTAAACTTTATAAAAATTGTTCGAAGTTACGACCACCATTTTTGATACACAAGTTGTAACGATGTACAGGGTGGGCAAATTTGGAGGTTTTCATAGGGGAACTCGGAAACTATAAGAGATATGGAAAAAAGGACCGCGCATTCTCGATCCCTTTTTTTGAGAGAAACTCAATTATGAAAACAAAAATTAGCTATCGTCTTTTGTTTTCGAGTTATGGCGAAAAGTTCACTTTTTCCGTATTTTGATAAATGGCGATATCTCGATGATTTTTTAAATTAGATGAAAATAATTTTCACATTCTTTAGGCACTTTTTTGAATAGAATGAAATAGTCTTAACGGATATTATAAATCTCCGTTAATTCTCGGGTTATAACATAAAGTTGTGTTTTTTACAATCGACTGCCGAAAAAAAAAAAAATAAATTTTCGGACACTAGTTTATTAATAAAAAATGTTCCTTTATGTGCCCTCTATTATTTCTGAAAATTAGGAATAGTTATTCTGTTACACCCTGTATAGACACGGGTTTGTAAAATACCTAGAGATTTGAAATTGTGATTCATTCTGGACCACCTATTGGGTTGTCATAATTGTGTGTTTAGTTGGGGGGTTGGGGATTGTGCAAGAGAGAGAGAGAGAGAGGGTGAATATGGCGTAAAACAACCCACCTGTAAACCACCCACACAATGTTTTGCATCCTGTCATCTAGATGGTGTTTGTGTCGCACGCGTATGAATACTAAACACGCAGTACCGTACTAAGGAGGTTGTTTAGAATTTAACGTAAGTGAATTATATACATCTGAGTTTGTTTTTATTGCGTATAATATTTTAATTTAAGTAATGTGTAAATTGTGGAAATCGCCATTAATAATGCAGTTTTGGTGCCTACGTTAATGTATGGTAGTGAATGTTGGGTTTGGTTGCAAAAGCATAAACGGAAAATGACTGCTGTGGATATGAGATTTTTACGTGGGGTATGTGGTGTAACTAGGAGAGATCGGGTACGAAATAGATTAGTGTATGATGAGTGTGAAATTGAAAAAAATGTTGTAGCAAAAGTTGGTGTTAGTCAGTTAAGATGGTTCGGATATGTTGAGCGAATGTCTAATGAACGTTTGGTTAAAAAGATATATTTGAATGATTTTGATGGTATTCGTTTGCGTGAACGTCCGATGAGTAGCTGGAGTGGTATGATTGAGAGTGTTTTGCGTGAGCGAAAGTTTCCAAGTAGTAGGAATAGAAGAGCATGTATGAGAGGAATTATGAACGTGGATGAAGCGAAAGTTGCTTGTTTGGATAGGAATGTTTGGAGGCGACTGATTTCGGAATGATAAAAAGAGTTTGTGCCACACCCTTTTGGGTACATGGCGTGATTGTGTATGTATGTATGTGATTTAAGGGAAATTAGTTGATTTTTATTCAATTGAAACTAATAAATTAAAATTGCAAAACAGTTAGTTATTGTATTAAAAGACAAAATATTGAACATTACCTAAAATGAACATGAAAATTTACCCGTGGTGTTACTAGAAAAAATCGGGTACGAAATAGATTAATATATTCTGAGTATAAAATTGAAAAAAATGTTGTTACAAAAGTTGCTGTGTTAGTCAGTTAAGATTGTTTGGACATCTTGAGCGAATGTCTAATGAACGTTTGATTAAAAAAACTTATTTGAATGATTTTCAAGCTATACGTTTGCTTGGACGTGTGATGAGTAGTTGGACTGGTATGGTTGAGAGAGTGACTTATGTGAGCAAAAATTTTTAAGTAGTATGATATGACAGAGTGTCAGTATGAATGTGGATGAAGCTAAAGTTGCTTGTCTGAATAGGGATGTTTGGATTAAACTGATTTCGGGATAGTGGAAAGAGTTTGTGCCACACCCTTTTGGGTACATGTATGTATGTATGTTTCGCTCGGATTTTGTTTTGCTTTAAAATCTAATTTATATAATTTATTTAACTTTACATTTTCATTAAATTGGAAAAATAATAAATAATTAGTAATTGATGGAATTCAGTCTTATATTATATTTTTTATGTATTTATGTTGTATACACATTTGTATCCATTGTAGAGATCTGAAGATGGCAATAATGATTGCCGAAACGTTGGCTTAGTAGTTTATAAAAATATAAAATAGCCTGAATTCTGTCAATTACTAATTGTTTTTTAAATTTTAATATTAAATTAGTATTTGCCCAAATATAACGCGACACCGAAATTTTTCATAAAGATATTTAGAAAAAAAACAATACGAATTTATTGCAATCCATTCATTTTTCATAAAAGAATTCAAAGAAAATAAAAATTCAAAAGTTGTTACTTTCCATTACCTAGACCTCGAATTTAGCGCGAGTCAATTTTTTAACGGGAAATAATTAGTTAAAAAAATATCGCGTTATATTCGGGTAAATACGGTAATAGAAATTATTTATGTAAATAATATTAGTATAAATATATAAATATTTACCGTATTATCTTCATGGTTAACCGGTAATGATCTGGGTTTGGGACTAGCTCGACCACTACGTTCTGTTCCGATTATTTTGTCATTATTATCTCCTTCTTCTTCCATTGCATTCTTAAGGGCTACCATTAAACGGTCGAGTAAAAGGGCTGCTCGTTTTGGCACTACTACCTATATATACATATACAACAAAAATATTTTCAGATTTTTTTTTCACAATTTGTTCAATATAATAATAATAATAATAATAATAGAAAACTTTATTTAGCAAAAAAATGCTATATAAACAAAATATAAACAAAAGTATTTAATATATTCAAAATACATAAAGTTTCTAGTAAACTACATAAATTTTTTTTTTTTTTTTTTTAATGCAAAAAAAAAAATAGTTACTACATAAAGTGTATTTCTAGATAAATTTTCTTTTTAATCTTAAACTTATACTACATAATTTTACTTATTTTAGACTATTATTTCTTAAAAACTATACAATATTTAAAACAATGCACTTAGTACATGTAAAATACATAAAATTTAATTAAACTACATTTTCCAAGTAATATTTCTTAATTTTAAACTTAAAACTATGTAAATTTGCATTTTTTATTTCATCAGGTAACTTATTATAAACTATTACTGCTTTAAAAAATATATCATTTTGCGCAGCTTTAGTATTTTTATTTTCTAAGATAAAATTATTTTGATTTCGTGTGTTCTAATTATGTACTGACCTAAACATTGTTAAGTGGGATTTTTCAAAATAATTAGGTAAAGCCCCCCATTTACATTTATTTTATATTCAAGTAATTTTTTTTTACTATTTTGTTTATTTACTAAAAACAGAACAAAAAATCTTTAATGAGTGTTTGATTTTCTCATCAAGATTTTATACATAGTCCAAAGTCATATTTACGAAAAATGTTTAAATATTAAAAAGTCGCGTTTTAATTTAACTTAAAAGCACATTAACATTTTACAAAAAAAAACATTCATATGGAAAAAAATGTTATGTTTTATAGACAATCAAGTTTTTTAATTAGATAATTTTCCTATATTTTAATCGTTTTGCATCAACTCTTTGTTTTATTACTACTTTGACTGCAAGGAAAAGTAGTAAAGCGTTTGGTACGGTGTCTGTAACATTTTCAAAAAAAAAAAAAAAATTGTATAGAAATCCTTCATATAGCCTGTAGATGACGAATCTGAACTTAGTTTATGTGGGTGTATGTGTGTGCGTCGTCAGCTCGCTCGCTCGGTCGTAAGTCAAAATTTTGTGGCCGCAACTCCTCCTAGACGGTTCAACCGATTTTAATGAAATTTTCAGGATAAATTTGTCTAGTACCCAAGATGGTCATGTGGTTTTGTTTTTTTCCAGTGATGCCAACTTTCCGAGAAAAAAATTACTAAAGTTTTTAAAAATTCATATTGGCTACGTTATTTATCCGATTTTGATCAAATTTTCAGAAAAGATTTCCCTAATGCTCCCATTAATTACATAATTTTATTAATTTTCAGTGTTGCCAACTTTCCGAGAAAAAAATTACTAAAGTTTTAAAATTTTTATTATGGCCATGTTATTCAACCGATTTTACTCAAATTTTCACAAAAGATTCTCCTAGTATTCATATAATTTATGTAATTTTAACAAAATACAGTGTTGCCAACTTTCCGAAAAAAAATTAGTACAATTAAAAAAAATTTATTTTGACCATTTTATTTAACCGATTTTAATCAAATATTTATAAAAGTTTTTCCTAGTGCCTAAATAAATTATGCAATTTTAACAAAATACAGTGTTGCCAACTTATCGAGAAAAAAAATCACAAAATTTTTAAAAAATTCATTGTGGCTACATTATTTATTCGATTTTGATCAAATTTTCAGAAAAGTATCTCCTATTGCCAACATAAATTATAATATTATTAAAATACAGTGTTGCCAACTTTCTGAGAAATGTCAAAGTAGTCTATATATGGGTTTTCCCATATACTTCTAATCTTGTTTAGTTATATATTCGTAATTAGTTATATATTCGTAAATTTATTAAGCATATTATATATATATATTATATATATATATATTATATATATATATATATTATATATATATATATATATATATATATATATATATATATATATATATATATATATATACATATATAATTGCACAGTTGAAAATTAATATTTGTCACTAACAGATAATCATCAAACTTATAATAGTTTTAATCAATAAAATTATTTGAAATTAGTTTCAGATTTTATGCCACTAATATACTTTGGTAAATAATTATGCAAATTATGCTAATGTGATTCGAGTTAAATTTAGTTTTACTATTATTATTATTGTTATAATTTTATTTGGAAAAATAATATAAACGACATTTACATTATTTTTCCTGATGAAGATGTACGAAAAAGTTAGTTAGTTATTATGTAGCTAATTTTTTTCTCTATTTTACTGAATTTTTTCAGATTTTTTTGAGCAAATTTTGAAAAAAGTCTTATTTTGAATTTTTTTAAAATATAACTATTTTCAAAATTTTGCTCAAAAAAATCTGAAAAAATTCAGTAAAATAAAGAAAAAAAATAGCTACATAATAGCTAAGTACCTTTTTCTCTAACTCGTACTGATTTAGCAGGAAAAATTAATGAAAATTAAAAAAAAAAAACATTTTAAAAAAAATTCTAGCGCCCAAACAGCACATGCTAGCAAATTAAAACTAAAACCAAATTATATATCTTTTTATTCCCTATCGAAAAGTATTCTAATTATTTCTCCGAATTTTACTTCAGAAAGAAGTATTCTGCATATTATCGGTAACCACTTTTTTAGATTTTGACCAGGACACTGGTTAAAAGTGGTTAAAACCATCCATAATTGGTTTAAACCACTGGTCTGAACCATTCTACTGAAAATCTATAATTTGAATTAAAAAAAAAAACAAAAATTAGCACCGAAAATTATCCATAATTACTTAACACTTTAATTAAATATTAAAGTATCCAAACAACAAATAAAATAATGACAAAGTACGGTTTTAAAGCCGGAAGTAATGACAAACAGGGATTTGTGTGGTAAAGGGATATTAATAGGGTAACTTCACTAGTACCTACTCTACTAATTATCCTTAATATTAAGCACCTATTTAAATTAATGGCGAAGCATTTACCAAATATGGTAAACATGATTTGCCCCGTCGATAATTTCTAGATTTACAAATTATCATATTTAATCCTTTCAGTGGCGTAGCTAGAAACTTGTCAAGGGGGGGGGGGGGTTAATAATATTAATCAATAAAGATAATCTTGTGAAAAACAGACATAACCTTGTAAAAAACAGACATAACCTTGTAAAAAAACAGTCATAACTTTGTGAAAAACAGACATAACTTTGTGAAAAACAGACATAACCTTGTGAAAAACAGACATAACCTTGTAAAAAACAGTCATAATCTTGTGAAAAACATACATAATCTTGTGAAAAACAGACATAATCTTGTGAAAAACAGACATAATCTTGTGAAAAACTTCATAATCTTGTAAAAAAACAGTCATAACCTTGTGAAAAAAATTATAATATTGTGAAAAACAGACATAATCTTGTGAAAAACAGACATAACCTTGCAAAAAACAGACATAATCTTGTCAAAAACAGACATAATCTTGTGAAAAACAGACATAATCTTGTAAAAAAACTTCATAATCTTGTAAAAAAACCGTCATAACCTTGTAAAAAAAATTATAACCTTGTGAAAAACAGACATAATCTTGTGAAAAACAGACATAAGCTTGTAAAAAACAGACATAATCTTGTGAAAAACATACATAATCTTGTGAAAAACAGACATAATCTTGTAAAAAACAGTCATAACCTTGTGAAAAACAGACATAATCTTGTTCGAAACTTCATAATCTTGTAAAAAACAGTCATAACCTTGTAAAAAACAGTCATAACCTTGTGAAAAACAGACATAACCTTGTTATTGGGGGGGGGGTTCAACCCCCCTAACACCCCCCTGGCTACGCCACTGAATCCTTTTGATGCGCTCCTCTTTCACGCATGCCAAATTAAATATATTATTAATTAAATGCTGTTGTTCTATTTACTAAATATAAACAATGTTTAAAATTAAATAGGTAGTTTGATTTTACATTATTTTATGCAAGATATTTATAAAAGAGTGAACAATTACATCGAAAAATTCTAGTATCAGTTGCATAAAACGTTGTTAGCTTGTGCTCGGATTTAGGTTAAAGTTCTGTATTAATATTTATTTAAAATCGATGTTTTCACAAATCTCAATGTCCGTCTTCATCAGGATAAATGATACAAATGACATTTACAGTAAATAATTTTTAATTTATATTATGATGTAGGTCTTACGTTAGTACGAAAAATTTGTATCGTATATACATAATTATGTAGAATAATTATGAGAAAAAGACAGATTTTTATGACAAGAACTATAAAACTCAAACTACATATAAAAATCACTAATAACAAGATTAGAAGTATATGGGTAAACCCATATAGAGATTACTTTGACATTTCTCGGAAAGTTGGCAACACTGTATTTTAATAATATTATAATTTATGTGGGCACTAGGAAAAACTTTTCTGAAAATTTGATCAAAATCGAATAAATGATGTAGCCACAATGAATTTTAGTAATTTTTTTCTCGGAAAGTTGGCAACACTGTATTTTGTTAAAATTAAATAAATTATATGAATACTAGGAGAATCTTTTGTGAAAATTTAAGTAAAGTCGGTTAAATAATATGGTCATAATAAATTTTTTAAAACTTTAGTAATTTTTTTCTCGGAAAGTTGGCAATACTGAATGTTAATAAAATTATATTATTAATGGGAGCATTAGGGATATTTTTTCTGAAAATTTGATCAAAATCGGATAAATAACGTAGCTAATATGAATTTTTAAAAATTTTAGTAATTTTTTTCTCGGAAAGTTGGCATTACTGGAAAAAAATAAAACCACATGACCATCTTGGGTACTAGACAAATTTATCCTGAAAATTTCATTAAAATCGGTTGAACCGTCTAGGAGGAGTTGCTGGAACAAAATTTTGTCTGAGGACCGAGCGAGCGAGCGAGCTGACGACGCATATCCATACACCCACATAAACTAAGTTCAGATTCGTCATCTAGAGGCTATATGAAGGATTTCTATACAATTTTATTTTTTTTTAATGTTACAGACACCGTACCAAACGCTATACCAGTTTTTCCTTGCAGTCAAAGTAGTAAAAACACAAAAGAGGTGAGAATACGAACCTATGTATTTGAAAATTAAAATATCAGTCTAACACACAATAAAATACAATTGAGAAATAATTTAATCTAGAGTTAATTTACTAAACAGTTTCATAATTCAAACTTTTTATTATAAAAATGACTTCAACTTTATGCAACAAGTGAATAAACCTAAAGTTTAACTATCAGTAACTAGTTCGTAAATAAATAAAGTTTGTCTATAAAACATAAAACCTAAACATCAGTGGCGTAGCCAGAGGTGTGTTAGGGGGGGTTAACCCCCCCCCCCCAAGAACCTGAACGACCAAAAACATTTTTTACAAGGTTATGACTGTTTTTTTTACAAAATTATGAAGTTTTTCACAAGATTATGTCTGTTTTTCACAAGATTATGTCGGTTTTTCACAAGATTATGTATGTTTTTCACAAGGTTATGTCTGTTTTTTACAAGATTATGACTGTTTTTTACAAGGTTATGACTGTTTTTTACAAGATTATAAAGTTTTTCACAAGATTATGTCTGTTTTTCACAAGATTATGTCTGTTTTTCACAAGGTTATGACTGTTTTTTACAAGATTATGTCTGTTTTTCACAAGATTGTCTGTTTTTCACAAGATTATGTCTGTTTTTCACAAGGTTTTGACTGTTTTTTACAAGATTATGACGTTTTTCACAAGATTATGTCTGTTTTTCACAAGATTATGTCTGTTTTTCACAAGATTGTCTGTTTTTCACAAGATTATGTCTGTTTTTCACAAGGTTATGTCTGTTTTTCACAAGATTATGTCTGTTTTTGACAAGATTATGTCTGTTTTTCACAAGATTATGTATGTTTTTCACAAGATTATGTATGTTTTTCACAAGATTATGTCTATTTTTCACAAGATTATGTCTGTTTTTCACAATATTATGTATGTTTTTCACAAGGTTATGACTGTTTTTCACAAGATTATCTTTATTGATTAACATTATTAACCCCCCCCTCCCTTGACAAGTTTCTGGCTACGCCACTGCTAAAAATAATTAATAAATTATACGAAAATGATAACGTTAAAACTTAGTGTAATGAAAACCAAATTTAAATTTTATACTAGTTACTAAGATTTCATAACTCAATTCTTAAACACTGTGTTAGATCGTAAAGTGAAATTTAATATTATTATTAAACATTACTTTAACTGGAATTTAAGTTATCTTTTAACAAAATTAGCTCATGATGGAAACATAAACAATTTATAATTAAATTATTCATGTAAAATTATTTAATGATGTTTCTTAATTACTTGTTAAGTAGCGAAAATTATATAAATGTAATAAATCGCGTAATGAAATAGTAAATTATATTTTTTTTATAAATTTCAATTGCTTCTCATCAATCTACTGTTAATTAATATTGATAGATTAATAAATTTTAATACAGAACTTGAAACTAAAGTAGTTTTATTTTAAGATACGTATTATTTTATTTAGTATAAAGTTACGATTTACATTAAAATATACTGATTTTAATTTTTACTAGATGACTTTGACTAGATGACCATTTTGACATTTACAAATATATATCTTCATATATATATATATATATATATATATATATATATATATATATATATATATATATATATATATATATATATCTTCATATAGCCTCTAGATGACGAATCTGAACTTAGTTTATGTGGTTGTATGTATGTGCGTCGTCATGCTCGCTCGGTTATTAGTCAAAATTTTGTGATCGCAACTCCTCCTAGACGGTTCAACCAATTTTAATGAAATTTTCACGCTAAGTTTATCTAGTATTTAAGATGGTCATGTGGTTTTATTTTTTCCAGTGATGCCAATTTTCCGAAAAAAAATTTACTAAAGTTTTCAAAAATTCATTGTGGCAACATTATTTATCCGATTTTGATCAAATTTCCAGAAAAAACTCCTCTAGTGCCCACATAAATTATATAATTTTAATAAAATACAATGTTGCCAACTTTCCTGAAACAAAATTACTAAAGTTTTCAAAAATTCATTATGACCACATTATTTGTCCGATTTTAATCAAATTTTTACATAAGATTCTCCTAATGATTCATATAAATTATATAATTTTAACTAAATACAGTCAACTTTCCGAGAAAAAAATTAAAAAAATTATAAAAAATTCATTATGACAACGTTATTTAACCGATTTTAATGAAATTTCCACAAAAGATACTGCTAATGTCTATATAAATTATTATATAATTTTAACACAATACATAGTTGCCAACTTTCCGAGAGAAAATTTCTAAAAATTTTAAAATATTATTTTGACTTCACTATTTACATTGTTTATATTATATTCTATAACTATTCAAAATATATTTTAACAAGATTAGAAGTATATGGGTAAACCCATATATAGACTACTTTGACATTTCTCGGAAAGTTGGCAACACTGTATTTTAATAATATTATAATTTATGTGGGCAATAGGAGATACTTTTCTGAAAATTTGATCAAAATCGAATAAATAATGTAGCCACAATGAATTTTTTAAAAATTTTGTGATTTTTTCTCGATAAGTTGGCAACACTGTATTTTGTTAAAATTGCATAATTTATTTAGGCACTAGGAAAAACTTTTATAAATATTTGATTAAAATCGGTTAAATAAAATGGTCAAAATAAATTTTTAAAAATTTTACTAATTTTTTTCTCGGAAAGTTGGCAACACTGTATTTTGTTAAAATTACATAAATTATATGAATACTAGGAGAATCTTTTGTGAAAATTTGAGTAAAATCGGTTGAATAACATGGCCATAATAAAATTTTTAAAACTTTAGTAATTTTTTTCTCGGAAAGTTGGCAACACTGAAAATTAATAAAATTATGTAATTAATGGGAGCATTAGAGAAATCTTTTCTGAAAATTTGATCAAAATCGGATAAATAATGTAGCCACAATGAATTTTTAAAAACTTTAGTAATTTTTTTCTCGGAAAGTTGGCATCACTGGAAAAAACCAAAACCACATGACCATCTTGGGCACTAGGCAAATTTATCCTGAAAATTTCATTATAATCGGTTGAACCGTCTAGGAGGAGTTGCGATCACAAAATTTTGTCTGACGACCGAGCGAGCTGACGACGCACATCCATACACCCACATAAACTAAGTTCAGATTCGTCATCTACAGGCTATATGAAGGATTTCTATAGAATTTTTTTTTTTTTTTGAAAATGTTACAGACACCGTACCAAACGCTTAACTACTTTTCCTTGCAGTCAAAGTAGTAAAAATGCTATTTGTACGATTTGAAACAAATTTTCAGCATAGATTATTTTTTACTACTTTGACTGCAAGGAAAAGTAGTAAAGCGTTTGGTACGGTGTCTGTAACATTTTCAAAAAAAAAAAAAATTGTATAGAAATCCTTCATATAGCCTGTAGATGACGAATCTGAACTTAGTTTATGAGGGTGTATGTGTGTGCGTCGTCAGCTCGCTCGCTCGCTCGCTCGCTCGGTCGTAAGTCAAAATTTTGTGGCCGCAACTCCTCCTAGACGGTTCAACCGATTTTAATGAAATTTTCAGGATAAATTTGTCTAGTACCCAAGATGGTCATGTGGTTTTGTTTTTTCCAGTGATGCCAACTTTCCGAGAAAAAAATTACTAAAGTTTTTAAAAATTCATATTGGCTACGTTATTTATCCGATTTTGATCAAATTTTCAGAAAAGATTTCCCTAATGCTCACATTAATTACATAATTTTATTAATTTTCAGTGTTGCCAACTTTCCGAGAAAAAAATTACTAAAGTTTTAAAAATTTTATTATGGCCATGTTATTCAACCGATTTTACTAAAATTTTTACAAAAGATTCTCCTAGTATTCATATAATTTATGTAATTTTAACAAAATACAGTGTTGCCAACTTTTCGAGAAAAAAATTAGTAAAATTTAAAAAAAATTATTTTGACCATTTTATTTAACCGATTTTAATCAAATATTTATAAAAGTTTTTCCTAGAGCCTAAATATATTATGCAATTTTAACAAAATACAGTGTTGCCAACTTATCGAGAAAAAAAAATCACAAAATTTTTAAAAAATTCATTGTGGCTACATTATTTATTCGATTTTGATCAAATTTTCAGAAAAGTATCTCCTATTGCCCACATAAATTATAATATTATTAAAATACAGTGTTGCCAACTTTCCGAGAAATGTCAAAGTAGTCTATATATGGGTTTACCCATATACTTCTAATCTTGTTATGTATAATAATTATAAAATT